>OZ038387.1:66685917-67008084 GCA_964036045.1 Eutreptiella sp. 'Long Island Sound 2002' | reverse complement strand
GGATGGTCTTATTGGGCAAAATAATGATTTTACAAGGGGTTGGACATCCAATATCATGCCTTGGGGTATGCTATGCGAATGACCCCCAAAAAGGGGGGGTATACGACGCCTGCGCCTGCGCTTGATCTAACAACCTCTCTTCGAGGTGATTGCTCCCAGGGGTGCATGCATTGCCAATGCGGTGCAGGTAGCCCCCGCAGGACCATTATAAACCACTAGAGACCAGTATGGAGGGGGCAAGGGTCCCTACAATGGGGTCCACGGGCACCCGTGCCTGCAGATGGATGTGCCACAAACCCTGTCTGAGGATAGACACCCCAGTGAACATGGTGTGCACACGGGCTGCGCCGGCGGTAGACCCTGCACATGGTGCCGGATCGAACCCCACCCTCCCCTGCCTAGAGTCTGTCTTCTGCCGCCTTGGGCTACTATCTATGGGGCGTCCACGGTGCGCAGGCCCGCGAGGAACCATCCACGCAATCAGGCCGTCCGGTGGTGCGGGGGAGTTGGGGGTAAACAAGGTGTTCCAAGGTGGGTCAGGTGTCAAGGTCGTTGATGTGCTGTTCGGGGCGCGAGAATGCACAAAACGTGCATGGTTGTTACGGAGGTCCGATACGGCTTCTTTTTGCGGCTGTAGGGTAACTGATAAGAGGGTGGCCAATGGCGATTGGGGGTGACCGGCTGTGGTTGGAGGGTAACTGACAGTGATTGGGGGTAACCGCCGGCAGTTGGAGGTTGGCGGTTGGAGGGGGTTTTATGTAAAAAAAAAAAAGATGTGGTCAATAAAAAAAAAACAACACCCTGCGGTGTTGGCGCTGGTTCCTGGTTGGAGGAATGCCACGCGTGCCTCGCTGTTCCACACCATGGCCCGACTGGCAGCAAGGCGCGTCTCAGCGCTAGCGCTACCTGTATTTCACCAGCCTTACCCAGGGACAAGTGGGTGCCGCCCCATGGGGAGTGCGTGGTGCACCCCATGTGGTGGTGTCATCCACTGGGTTTGCCGACTCCAGCACTGACTTGTGCGCGCTGCTGTGTGCATCTGAAGGATGATTTTCCTGACAGGGGCTTCTAACAACCACAATGATTCTTTCTCTTTTGTCCCTTCCTTGGCCACCTTCTGCGCTCTGCACCATTTTCAGTGAGCGCAGACGCTGGGGGGGGGGGTTGACCCGGAGGACTCTACTCCTATGGTCTACGATGAGACAAGATACCCCAAAACAAATGGTGACAGCCCAACACCATCGCAAACTTTTGCCGAGCGGTGGGGGAGTGCGGGGAGGGTTCACCTACGGCTTGCTATCCCCCTGCCGTGCAAGTAATAGTTGCAGCCAATTTGCACCCCAAAACCGTCCCCTCTGGTTGCAGCACCACTATTTGGTTTCCAGCAGGGGGACAACGTCTTGAACATAGCAGCGCAGGCTCAGATGCAGTGCTGCAAGTACACCTGACGGCACCACCTGACCGCCCTCCAGTGCCATGCAATTGCCAACGTCCTGTAACACAGCCCCCCGTATGGTGACGTGTGAACTGTCACGCGTGTGTTGGTTGAAGCGGCGTGAGCACAACATGCAGCACATGCAGGTCACAAGAAGAGGAAAAAGCTTGTCAAGAGCCGAAAACCGGCCCTCGGCGCCTTTCGCAAAAGGTCTGTGAGTAGAGAGTGCAGGATGACCGTTTTGCGTGGGAAAGAGGGCAACACCATCAAGCATCGTCAGCCCCCCCCCCCCCCACCCCAAGTCCCAATGCCATCCATCCCTGTTGCCATATGGAAGAGGAACATACATGAGCATGGCTGATAATTGTTCTGCCATCCAGGCCCTGAAGAGGCAGTACAGTGCTACGGTTTGCTTAGGTAAACAGCACACAGTACGGCAGGTGGGCATAGAATCCGGTCTGCTTCCCCTTCTTCCCCTTCTTCACGCGCAAGCCCCCATACCATTTTTCATGAAATGAACGGGTCTGGGGCAGGGGGGGGGGGGTTTCTGGGAAAAGGGAAAAGGGATCATTTGACAGGGCCGTTGGTCAGTCACTATGAAATCTCGTGGGGGGTGGGGGGCATGGCCACCTATGCAATGGCTTTGGGGGTATGGCATGCCACATATCTCTCGGGGACACCGGATTTCCTGCCAACTTTGTGGGTTTTCGGGGGTCGGTGCCATTGTTGCCTCATTTCTGCCAACTGAGTGTTCGGGAGGTAGGGGTATGTGGGGTATATTCGGAAAGCCCTTGAATAGGGCTTTTCGGAGATGTATGGGTTGGGGGGGGGGGGGGTCCGGAACCATATTTTGTCGAAAATTGGCTGTTACCGTTGACAGGTTGGGTTTTTTTTGCCTGTTCTGATCCGGTTTCAGACAGACTGCACCGCACTCCTACCCCCAGTACTCCAACATATGGACATATAAGGGTCAAGTCATTTGGGTGGATTTGTTGCATTTGATGTGTAGAAGACATGTGCAACATGGGTCCCCCTAAGACCCCAATATGTTGATCACTTTGACCAATAACTACCTTGGACACCCGGGTGATGTGTGGTGCAACTTGCAGCACCAAGCTCACCAGAGTGCAAGAAATCAAAGATGGCAGAAATTCTCAAACAGGCTGTCAAGTTGGGACATGAGACCACAATATTTGGATTCAGCACGTCAAAATGCATCCATTTACCTCCTTTCACTTTGCTCCAACTCCACAATATGTCGGAGCACCCATGGGAAAACCTGTGAGTTGGTGTCCCGCACGCGTGATCGGAGCAGCCTGAGGCCCGAAGACCCTGAAACACCGAAAAGTTCGGCCTCGGTACTCAAAAATATGGTCACCTATCCCCCCCCCAACCCATACATTTCTGAAACGGCGTTTTCTCACAGATTTTCAAAAAGTATACACATACCCCCCCCCCCCCCCAGGTGACGACATGTTTGCACATCGAAGCAAAAAATGTAGAAATTGCCGAAAAGTGCCAAAACCCACAAAGTTGGCAGGTTCTGAATGTCCCCGAGAGATATGCGTTTTTGGGGACCTAGCACCCTCCAAGAAATGGTTTTGGAGGAGCTTACCATGCCACCAAAGGTGCTGGTATGTGGCCCGGTCCAAAATGGTTTTGAGGGGCATGGTGTGCCACAAAGTATGTTTTATGGTTCCTTGAAAACAATGGCCCGTCGAAGGCATGCCCCCTCAATGATTGCCCCAAATGCTTCCCACCTATTAGCGACAACAACCCCAAAACTGGGGCCGCCATAAACTAGGTCTAGTGGGAATCTAAGGCAAAACCACAGACTTCAACATGACCTCGCCGCCTAGATGCAAGCATGGCTCAACCCGAATGGGCATTTCTCGTTGGCTAAGTGCACAACGTATATACAGTACTTTTCATCACACACACCCAAGGGAGGCTTGTCACTCCCCCTGTGTCCATGGTAGTAATATGACCCAACACGGGGCCCCTCCACTCGGCATGCGCACCATTGTATTGCATTTGGTGCTGGTGATCTTCAGTGAATCTGTTTCTGCTAGCCATTTTCATTTATTTTGTCCTTTTTGGTGCATCTACAACAATTGGGCCAACAAAGCAAAATTCACTTGCCCCATGGACCATTTCGCACTTGTCCTGCAGGCTGTTGTACCTAATGAGCTTTGTTGTCGCAAGAGTAGCAGAAGGAGGTACAAGTTGAATCCAGCCTACTATGTTCACTTGTGAGGTGGGTGTAGTGGTCTTACCAATACGTGTTATGGTGGTGGCGGGCGTGGCACCATGAGGGTTTATCGAGTCCCATGAGTTTCCTGCGGCTGAGACATTGGTCCAGGGGTGTCCGAAGTGTGTACTGTGCACAGCGATGCAGTGGAGGAGGCCTGCAAGGCAACCTGTGCGATGTCTGTGTCTGTCTCTAGAGCAGATGTGAATCTACCATGGTGACGCAAAACACTGGAGTGTCAAGCTCCTCAAAAACGAGATGCGGGATGCACTTTGTGGCATGCCAAGCCCCCCAAAAAACATTTTAGTGGCCAGGTGATTTGTTTGCCAGGTCAACATCAATCTTGCAGTTGGGTTGGTGCGGTATATCCTTGTACCCCCATTGCTGGGTAAAAATCTTGCAGTAGGGTTGGTGCGGTGTATCCTTGTAACCCCCACTGCTGGGTATTGTCATCCCCCCAATGCAGCACTAGGCAGGAAAATTGTTAATAGTGTGAGTTCATATTACATCTGGTAGCCGGACCTACACCTCTCACTCCGTGCATTGCTCTTGGATATTGTGAACTCACATTGTATTGCTTCATCCTCATCCAGCACCCCATCTCTCACTCCCTAGGAGATAGATTTCTTTGGAAGGGTGTCAAAAACTTTGTGAAGAGTAATTCATTCATCTTTTTGGGTGATAAACAGGGGCAAACTCAAAAAGGTGCAAATTGAGGTGTTCCCTGTGACATACTGGATGCTATGGCAGTAATGCTTGGGTAAACTGCCCAACAAATGGAGTTCAACTACGGGTGAACAAGTCCCATGTAACATCAAAGCCCAAGGATGAAGGGTACAAGAAAGGCTTTTTCAAGAAAGACAATTACAAGAGAGTGCGGAATCAATAGGGACAATTGTCCTTGGGCTGGAAAGGGCCACACAACAGATTGTGTGGGTTTCGGCTTCCCAGCCCCTGTTGTACCGGGGCCGAGCGTCAATTCAGCAAATTCAAATTCTCAATTACACCGGGCGTGCGGGGGGGGGGGGGGGATGGTGTGCTTCATGTGGAGGTGTTTGGTCAACCTTCTATGTTGGTCCAATGGTCGCGGTCCATTGACGAAGCCCAAGTTGGATCATCATGGATCAAAAAGCCATTGTGAAAATATGGACCAGGGCCGAGGCCAGTCCCGAAAATGCCTCAAGCGCATCCTCGGAAGCGGCCTCAACTGTGAACCCCCACCTGTCTCAAGAGATGGCACATCAAGCTACACAGCAACACAACATACCTTGTTCTTTCCATTGGGGATCTGTGAAGGTGCGGGAGGAAGGGAGGGCGCGTATGAGGGGGACAAGTGTGAGAAGAGGGATGGAAGGAGCAGAAGTAGGAGGAGAGGGACTACAGGGATGGCAATCGGAGGAGAGGAGGAACTGTGTGTCCCCAAATTATGTGCCGTAGCTTAGACAACAATGTGGCTTCGAAGCAGCACTAACCCTCGTCACCATAGTTGTGGTGGAGTTTTATGGCAAAATGGAGGTAGGCAGTAAAATCAGTTTTGTGGCGGCCACTGATGCAGTACAGATAGACAGATAGACAGACAATCACACAACAGATACCCCTGAGCAACCAACTTTGCAAGTTTCTTATTTTCTTTGTTTGCCACCACCACATCCCCGGCATATATTTGTAATCCTACACTCGGTACCCAATTGGGGTGAGGTACTGCAGCTTACACCAGCTTGGCAGCCACTACGTAGGTCCCCATGGGTGCTCAAGTAACCGTATTGTCACTAAATCATCACCCAAACCCATCCCAGGGGCGACAGAAGGGTTTCCGAAAAAGTCGAATTTTGGAAATCTTGCAGGTGTCACTAAACAGCCTTAACCAGCGTGAAAACGGCTAAGTCTTCACTAGCAAGGGCCCATGGGCTTCAATTGGTCAGGTGTGGACCCGCCACTCAGCTCCAGCCGCGCCTGCCTCACGGCCTTCATTGCCAACTCAGTTCCATGATTGTTCGTGTCACGCGGACAGTGTCTTGCAGTTCTTTCCTTTCCCTCCTCCCTGAATGGGGCAAGAGTCGGGCTGCATCTACTGGGTTCAGGGCATTGTCGCCGTGGACTGAGTTCGGGGCGTAGCGTTGATTGTGTCCCACTTTGGCGCCCTGTTGTTACTGGTATGCTTGCATGTGCTGGCCCCTCTCGGCCACATACCTGTAGTTCGGGTGTGCCAGGTCATGGGGGGTGGGGCGGTCAGAGGTCACCCGTGCGGGCCACTGCCACCGGCCCTGGGATATTTAGGTCCTTAGGGTTGAAAAACCCCAGTGGGTACTGGTTTTTGCGGAGGTCAACATACAGCCATACAGGGGAGGGGTGTGGGCAGTGCCTGGGCGCCTACATGTGCAGTCTGTGTGTGGGCTGGTGCATACATCAAGCGTGGCCTGGCGGAAAAAATGGCCAGCCCAACGATGAACGGGCCGCCTCCTCCGTCGCCTCCACGGGCATCGAACCTACGCCCGCGTGACGAGACCCCCGTGCACTTCCAGTATGCTATGCTGACGATGTGGTGGGAAACCCCACCCATACCACCAGGTGTCTGTATCTGGCTATCTCTGGGGGGGATTCGGTTCTCCCCCCCCGCCCAGGAAGGAGGCCCGCTACACCAAAATCACGGTGATCGGGCGGCCTGCGCCGTCGCCTCCACGAGCCGCGGTGACGCAGCGCACTGCGGGGCTGGGCCCCCGTGCACTTTCAGGTATGCTCCTCCCTACAATAAATAATCCTCATGGATGGAACCCATGTATTTATTACCACAACACCAGAGCTACCCGTTGCGAGCCGCCACAGGCCTCGCTCCGGGCATCGAACCCCCGCCATCCGGCGTCAGGGCCATTGATGATACCGTTGTGCTATATCGAAGATACCAGTTAACAGCCATTCAAAAAACAGGGCATATTCGCTCATCACCGGTGTGGTGGCGTTGTGCATTAGGGGGTGAAACACATGGAGCATGCTGTGCTACAGGACATCGTGGAGTCGGTGTCTGCCGCCGATTCTGTATCAGAGTTGTCTGTCATCCAACCGTCCGACAGTGCCCTTTCGGGGGGTGTCCCCCCCCCCTCCATCTCCACCAGGTTCAACGACCTCAGCAGGTTGGTCCTGGCACTGGGGGTGAGTGGCGACGGCGGTTCTGGCGTCTGGAATGTGCACCTGTTGGGTCCAATTACCCGGGGCGTGTGATGCACCCCTGACATGGGCGTCGGTTGCGACTGCCGCGGTAGTTGTACCTGCCTTGGCGTGTACTTGATTTGGCTTTGTGGCTGTGGCGTGTCTACTCTGCGGCATTTGCGTATCATGGCTGGTGTGCACACTTCCACGTCCCATAGTGGCGAGGCAATGACTTCCGGACTCAGATCTCCAACCGGCCGTCGTGGCGTGGCCTGCGGTGTTCGTGGCACCCGGCAGGGGGTGGGGGGGTTCTCCTCCTCCGGGGGGGGGGGGTTCCTCCTCATCGCCCCATACCGATGTCTCCCCCTCCAACAGTTCCCGCTCCTCTTCCTCATCGTCCTGTCTAGGGGTCACTGATATTCTCCCGAAAAGCAACGGTGATTTTCTCCTGCCCAGGTCCGCCAGTTGGTCCGCTTTTTCATTACCCCGGATCCCAATGTGCGATGGGGTGTGCAACCACTTGATTTCTGTGCCATGGCGCTCAGTGAGCTCCAGGATCTGCGCCCACAGGTCCGCATGGGCCACGTCCCCTGAGGTGTTGCGCCAGTTGTGCCGCCGCCACCTTTGTGCCAGGCCGAGCACCCCATCTACCACAAGCTGACAGTCGGGGCAGATCAGGGATTTCGTACCTGGGATGTGCCCCTGCAGCGCACTGAGTGTCGCTCGGAGTTCACCTCGGATGTTTGTTTGCGGCTCGTTTACGGGCAAAAATTCCGCCACATCTCTGTGGTCTCCGAAATACACACCGTAGCCCCCCACTCTCCCCACTTCCGGATGTTTTTCGGATGACCCGTCTGGGTACACAATGGACCATCCATCCTCCACGTGACTGCGGATGATGGACTCATGGTGTGCCGCCAACTCTGCCGCCTGTGCAAACTTTTTCCTTTTTTTGCGGGCTGGTTGGTGGAGCGTGGGCAGCGGTCTGTCCGACGCCACTCGTACCCTGGGGTGTTCCAGCACCGTTGTGGCTTCCATGGTTTTGAGTGCATGAAGCAGTAGTGTGATCTCGTTCCTAGGGAGGGAGGGGCACGGGTGTTGTTCCCATTCCGACAGGACCTTAATCCATGTACGTAGGAAATGGGACCAGGAGGGTGGAGAGGCTAACTGCAGGAACTTATGCTTACACCGGACTGCCCAAGATGCCCTGATGGCCGACCAGTAGACCAGCCCCAGTGGTGTTGTCACAGACAACATCGGGGTGTTGATCAGCACTTCTGTGGGATCCACGACCGTCCCCCCTTCATGGGGGATCGGACCGATGCACTGCACTGCCAGATGGAATGCCGTGGGCAGGAATCTGCATTCCGTGAGCGCGTGCTCCATTGTTTCCTGTGCTCTATCTAGGGGGCAGGCGGTTTCTGCCGGTTGCCAGTTGGCCAGCCGGCATCCTACAGTGAGTTTTTTCCAGAGTGCTGTCTGAATAAATACCAGGTCGTTCGGGGGTAAGGAGAGCCGGGCCCACGCACGCCACGTGTCTGGCGTCTGTCTCGGGGTCTCTGGGGACAGTTGCATTAGGAAACGGAGCATGGTCCGCTTGTTCCATTGTAGCCAGAAAGCTGGTTGCCCTTCGTCCTCTTTGGCTAGAGGCGCGCTGGGTTGTGCCAGGCTGGCCAGGCCACTTTGGTACACTGGGATCCACGTTCTGGGTAGGTGTGCCGCAATGTCCATGTCTCTGAGCTGTGCTATTGTGTGTATGCCTTTTCTGATGAGGGCCGGGCAGTAGTATGTGTTCATGCGCGTGTCCCTGAACAACACTGAATGCCACAGCGGCATAGCGTCCATCTGCGTGTGTGGGGGGGTCGGGATCTTTGCTGGTTTGCGAAGCAGTGAGAATGCCTTGCATGACATTCCCAGGAAGGGGTACGTTTTCCATGGGATTGGTCCTAGTTGGAGCCATGGTAGGAACCTGGCCTCCTGGGGTACACCAAACGTGGAGGCCCACATCCGGAGGTGTGACCTCGATAGGGGGGGCACCACTGTTGACTCCTGCCTGGAAAGCATGAAGGCTGTGGCGTGTTGCCATAATAAAAATTTGGATGGCCGGGGGAGTGTGTCACCCCCCAGTCCCGGTCGGAGTTCCAAAATTGGGAGCGTCAGTCCCCAAGAGGTGAGGCATAGGGCCGTCTTGTACACTGCTGACACCTGGGATATCACCGCGTCTGTCGGGAAATACGCCCTGGCTGGAAAAATGAGTAGTGGCAGGACCCACTCCTGGAACAGTGCTACTCGTTCTTGGTGTGTGAGGGGGAGCGTGCGCATGAATTCCGCTCTCTGCATGGCCCTGGCTATGGTTGGCGCGTATGCCTCCTCACTGGACACGTGTCCCAGTACTATACCCAGGTACCTGATTTTGGCTTTGACAGGCACCCCAAAGGAGGCTAGGATGCGTTTGTGCTCCTCCCCCCACTCCCCTTTGAGCAGGAATGCCGATTTCCCTAGGTTGATCCGCAGGCCCACAAACAGTCCGTACACTCGTATGGCTTCGAATATGTGTGTCAGTAGTTTGCAGACGGTGGGGGGTGGGAGCGGTATGTAGATCAACAAATCGTCCGCATAGAAGAGTATGTGGATGCAGGGTGACAGGCTCTGTAGTTTCCGGACGAGGACTGAGCTGACCATAACAAAAATTGCCGGCGACAGTGGGTCACCCTGCTTCACTCCTGACTGCGGATGGACATGCACGTCCTTGACGACTCCTCGCGCTACTCCAAACAGGAAGGGGGCCTTGAAAAGTGCCATCAGTAGGGCAATGAGGGGGATGGGGAGGGCGATATGCAGGAAAAATGCAACCATGTAATTGTGTTGGATGGAGTCGTATGCTTTAGAGAAGTCTATAGGGATCATGACGCCCTCTTGCATTGCTTGCCAGGCGCCCCTTGCATTCCATATGTGATCGAAAATGAACCGGCCTTTAATAAAAGCTTTCTGTTCTGATGGTGTGACAAATGCCACTACGTCCTCTAGCATTAAGTACAGTGACGCCGATAGCCATTTCAGCAGGACGTTTTGCAGGCATATGGGTCGCAGACAGTTGATCGACACTGATCCTTGTTCTTTGGGGATGGGGGACAGGATGCCAAGGGACCAGTCATGTGGGATTGACCCCCTTTGCAGAAACTCAGAGATGGACTGAAACATCCTGGGTACAAACACATCCGGCAGCGCCTGAAAAATTTCCGCTGGGATTCCATCCACCCCTGGTGACGAACCTCGTTTCAGGTTCTCAAGTGCCGTGAGAACCAATTCCTGAGTGAGGGGGCGGAGGAGGATTGGCGCCACGTTTTTGATGTTCTGTGCCAGGGGAAGGGAATTCAGATATTCAATGCATTCCGGCACTGTCTTTGTTCCTGCCGCCATTATTCCCGACCAGTGTCCTTGCAGTGCTTTGGCAATTGCCGTGGGTTCGGTGAGGAGCTGCCCTCCCTTGTCCCTGAGCACCGCCAGTCGCCGCCGCTCCTGCAGTTCCCTGGGCCCATGGGGGGGGGGGGGGCGACCGGGGGTACCCGGAGTTCGGACCCGGGACCCCTGCCATGGGTTAGAGGGTCCATGTACAAGAAAAAAGTTGCCCCGGACCTGGGTCCAAATCCACACACAGCACCCAGAATACGCAAAGAAAATTTGACCCCCCCCCCGACACCCCCCCACACCCACACACCCCCACCCCCCAAAAAGGGGTACCCGGGTACAGGGGGCTAAAGGGGTCAAAAACGAAAAATTCATTGGGGGATCATTTTCTCTCCTAAAATGATGATTTTACAAGGGGTTGGACATCCGGTACCATACCTTGGGGTATCGTACGCGAATGACCCCAAAAAAGGGGGGGTATATGGCGTACGCACCTGCGCTTGATCTAACAACCCTCTTCGAGGTGATTCTATTGTCTTCGCACCTCGAAGAGAGACTAGAGTCAGTCAGTTAGGCTGACAGTCAGCCAATCAGTCAGTCCGTCAGTCAGTCAATCAGTCAGTCAGTCAGGCAGGCAGGCAGGCAGGCAAACAGGCAGGCAGGCAGAAACACACAGTTTGGCTTTTTTTGGTGGCAGCCTACAGCTACAAGCAGTGGGGAACAAGCTATATGCACGCTAAATTAGTGGTCGAGTGGTCGACCACTCGCCCGACAACCTGTCTGGCGTCGATTTGCATACCGGCCGGCGACCGCCGGGCGCCGGGTTGATCAGCTGATACGCTTTTTTACCTGAGACTTCCTTCAAATCCTTCAAAGCACAAACTTTTGACCCCACCCCCACCCCCACCCCCTAAAATATGCTATCCAGTTTCGGGGGGATAGAGGGCTCGAAATAAAAAAAATCCATTGGGGGATCGTTTTGTGAGGCAAAATAATGATTTCACAAGGGGTTAGACATCCAATATCATGCCTTGGGGTATGCGACGCGAACGACCCCCAAAAAGAGGGGTGTATGGTGTCCGCCCCTATGCTTGGTCTCACAACCTCTCTTCAAAGTGATTTGCCAAACAATTTTCGGCACCACACTCTTTTTGGGGAAACATTCCACCTGAACTGGGCAAATCAGAAATCAGCTCAGAAAACTCAGAGCCCCTTCTCCAACCCCCCTGCCCCCTGATTTCAGATTCTGATGCCCGAACAAGCGAAAAGTGTGATCACACTATGAACCCCCGAGCCGGTGCGCCAAGGGACACAAAGTGTGATAATTCGGGTGTTGTTGATCTGTATTTATGGGGGGAGGGGTATGACATACTGTTTGCCCCCCTCACACTTTTCGTACCCTTTGTTCCCGTAACAATTGTCTCCCATTTCCTGTGCCCCCCCCCCCCCCCAACAACAACAACAACTCAATCGCCCCACACCCCGGTTTCCCAACCCCTGTGCCCTCCCACTGAGGTAGACAATGAGGAGGTTGTTTCAGGAGTCAGTGGGCTGAGTGTGCAGCAAGCGGCAGTTGGATGCTGCCTGCCTGCAGTGCAGTTTAAATTGGGCCGTGCTGGATTTGAACCAGCGTAGGATTAACCAGCGGATTCACAATCCGCCCCCATTAACCCCTTGGGCAACGACCCTTAACTCTCGTTTGAGCATTGGTGTATAACTTTTTTTAGATATCAAAATTTTATTTTTGTTAGAATTAAATCAGCATTACAAAAACAAGATTAAGATCAAAATTTAACGCGCTTGCAATGCGAAGGTCTGGAACACTTCCTCCTTGGCTTAGGCCCCTCCACCCTGAGCAGCCCTCTGTTTGGTACACCGTAGGAGTACGGCTGGCCATACCCCTCCCACACACCACCCCTTGCCTTCACGCCACAAACCACACGCACTGAGACCTACTTTCTTCCAACACGTTGTCTCATCCTGATCATTCGTGGAGATGCCCGTCATCGTTCCTTTCCAAATGTGGCACTGCATTCCGTTATCACCTCCATTCCGGAGCTCGGCAGCAACGCAATCCGTGGCTTCCAGGCATGCAGCCTTGCACTTATCGGCCGTGGTGTGGTGGGCGACCCAGCCCATTTGTGCTCCGCCGGAAACGGCACACGCCCCTTCGCCCACGGCTTCCATAGCTGTAGAAGGTGCACGGACTGTACTGCATGCTGTGCCGTCACACGTACTTCGCCAACCCCTCCCCTACCCCACCCCCCCACCAGGGCTGAATTAGAAGGGGGTGTTGGGGGGGGTGGGGGGTTTGACCCTTCATCCTCCAACCCCCGGTTCTCGACCCCCCCCAACTCCCTTCCTCTCCTCCCCCTCCCCCCGCCTTGTGCCACTTTGCCTCATCACCCCGGGGGGGGGGGGGGACTACCACCGGTCCTGATGCGACAGCCCCCCCTCCAGCTATCTGTCAAAACTTGGGGGGCCTCAAAAGGTCAGGTGTGGACCCGCCACTTAGCTCCAGCCGCGCCTGCCTCACAACCTTCATTGCCAACTCAGTTCCATGATTGTGCGTGTCACACGGACAGTGCTTTGCAGTTCTTGGGGGGGGGGGGGGGCTGGGGGCTGTCGCATACAACGACCGGGCCCGGCCGCCCCCTGGGCTCATCACCACACCTATTTCCCGTCACTTATCTGCTCCGCTTGACCCTGCAGTGGCCTATGAGGGACCCCCTGCAACCAAGCCAAGCAGATACACGGCAACAACACCCCCGCCCACCACAGCCCAAAGACCCCTGGGGCCTTGCCCCGCACACAGCCCAGCCTGCGAACCAGCACCCACGGGACTTGGAAAAGCGCCAGCCCATGCCCTCACCACGTGCCGCACACGCCTGGGTCCCAAGCAGTGTGAGCACCGTGTCGCCCGTGTGTCCTGCCACCTGGTCAACTAGCACCACCACATACCCACCCACCAGAACCACCCGCCATTGACAACCATCATTGAGGGCACACCATATCCCAGGGGGTCCGGTTTCATGATGCCAAAGGAGTGGAAGATATCAAAGGCAGATACGCAGCAACCCCTCTCTTCCCAAAACCCACAAGTCTCTCACCCCCCGTTCGGCTCTGCAACCCCGTGTGAGTCCGTCTTCATCACCACCAACTTCATAATATTTTTGAGTGAGGTCATGGGGGCCATACAACCGAGCCAAGCCCGTCCCCAGCAAACAACACCCCACACCCCAAGCCTTGTGGGGCGGTCGTCCGCGCACAGAGCAGCCTGTTCGGGCGTGCAGACAAGGGACTTGGAGGACACTCGCCAGCACATGCAATCACTCTGAGGCCCGCTCTAGCACGCAGGAGGTGGAGGAGGCGACTCCAACCCCCCGCCTGGAGCCATTTTTCACCCGCCCTAACTCGTGGGTGATCCACAACATCCCTGTCCCTTCCCCAGTCTGCCCATCGAGATTCGTTCGTGTTGCAACATACTTGGTGGTGGATCGGTGGCAAATAACAAGCTGCTTCCATGCAGCACTGCATCACTTTGCTTGTTGTTGGAGGATTTCCTGGAACACCGAGCACCACAAAACATTTTGGCTGTGAACAAAGACACGGACCCAGGCACGTGGTCTGGGCTGCACCCCTCCCCCCCCTTGAACCAGGGACCAGAAAAACAACAGCATCACGGGGACCCCGTGCCTGGAAAAGGCCGTGCTTGCACTTGACCAAAAACAATTTCATTGCCCTGACGTCACGTAGTACTGTTTGGAGTCGGAACCCACGGAACACAATGCTTTCATGCATGAACTTGCAAACTGAACTTACAAATGCATGCATGTCACATAAGCAGCAATGAGCCACGACAGTACCATGGGGCCGCCATACATGTGCTGTGTTTGTGCAAAGGGGGCGTAAATCAACAGATACAGGGCTCGCATATTTTTTTTGATGAAGCTGCACTGGTGCCGCAACAGTGCGGCATAGCCTCATGATCTAAGTACACTCTCAGAACATACCATAGCTTCTTCCCCTGTCAATGACTAGGGTCATGGGAGGGGACACAGAAGGGGCCACTTATATTCCTACCTTGAGTATGCCCGCAGTGCGACCTTGGATCGCCACGACCCTGTATGGGCAACAGGTACAGAGCTTCCAAATACCCTCATGTCAGAGGCACATGATCACTGCTACAAATCACGCAAAGGGAGGTGGGCGGGTAGGTGTCCGGCTATGTACTGCTGTGGCAACGGCCTACAGCTGTGCTGCACTGCTATGTGTGGTTACAAACACACTCGGCTGGTGTTGGTATTTGCTTTTTGTATCGCAGCTTCAACATTGATAATGTGGACATACAATGGTACAGATGATCCACCAAGAAGTGGACCTTTTGAAAGGTTGTTGGTGCTGTATGTGCAGGTCGCCAATCTTTAGAGGGCGATTTTGCACAGCACACACACAGCACGCACTTTATAGGACAAAATCGGAGAAGGGTAAGCAGTTCAAAAGATTTTGTGCTGATTCTTGTGCATCCATGAACAAAAGCACCCCCGGTACTCACAGCTCATGCTACCACGTGCACAACTGCGCTGCAGTTAGTGGACAACCTAACTCATTCACTGGCAACCCCCAATGCTTGTTGAGCAAATCAAAAATGAGTGGAAAAACCGTACACTCAGACAAGGCGTGCCAAAGTGTTTTTCGTCGGCAGCACACTGGGCAGGGCCTTGTGCCTGTTAACGGAAAAATTTGGGAATAAAACAGCACAACTCCCCAAGTTGCCTTCAGGATGAAATCTCTCCAATTCCCCACCAGTGTTGCACAAGACACGTGGCCTGTGCAAGGAGGCAGCTTCTGATAGACACACAGTACCTTCAAAACCTACAAAGCCGTCTCCGATCCCGCAACAGCACTGCACAGCCATTTCCAATCCCGCAAAGGCACCCGTAGACCAAGATAGAAACACAACACACAATGACCATGTTTGCCTGTGGGATGGGGGTATGGTGGGTAGTGAGGTAGTATGTTGGTACGGCTTAATGGACGCATATCATGAAACAATCATCAGATGTTTGACCAAAGTCACGCGAATTCGTGCGAAATTTGCACCTTGTTCACACCCAGCCTGAATATACACTAATGACAGTTAATTACAATTACAGTTACTTTTTTTTTTCTTCCCTCAGGCTCAACAAGTTCGATGAGTATAATGTGAGCTCTCAGGCAACAGCCTGGGTCAAGAAGTAGGGCATATAGTACAAACGAGGGTTCCACATTTATCATGTGTTCCAGCTTTACCTGGGGAACTGTCTCTGTGCACTACCTGCTTGGTCTACCCCTTGCATATGCACTACGCAGTGCCACGCCTAACGGCCTTATGTTGGTTAAGCTCACGTATTCTCCTATGATGTTGAGACGCATGGATTCATTCTACTTTCCAAGGTGCTCCATCCTTTCACCCTCCAGTTTGGTCCACTGTGTGCTTTTTACCCCTCTCCCTCACGACACACTGTCCTGCTCTATCTTCCGTCTTTTGTGTGCCCTGTTGCCGTCAGTACCGCACACCTCTCCCTCACGACACACTGTCCTGCTCTATCTTCCGTCTTTTGTGTGCCCTGTTGCCGTCAGTACCAAACTCATTCCCATCCCTAGGGCGCCCTTTGCGGCTGGCATTAACCGCATTTGCGTGCAGTATGGCTACAGCCCACTCGTGCTACTCTACCAACAGTTTTCGAATGTACTGTCGAACCTCGTCCTTTACCCTACGAGAAGTGCATTCCAGTATCTTTTTTGTAGACTGGTTCCACAGTCGCCTTGCCTGCTCTTCCCACGCATCCCATGCCGGTTGCGGTGACATCACATTTTGGGTATTGTACAGCCCCTGTCTATACCATTTGCGGAACACTTGTTGCACTATTCCTTTGGATTCTTGATGGCACATCTTCCTTTTCTGTTGCTTGTAGTAATCTCTCCATTTAAGGGTGAACTACATCCACCTGGCCATGTTGTGCATGGCGACCCCTACCTTGTAACGCATAGCTAAGACGGTTCTGGCATCCGTGTCTACCCCCTCTATGGTGGTCTTGGTGATCTTATATCCTCTATCGGCATGTGGTTTCCTGGCCCATACAGTATGGACCACCGCGGCTGTAATTTTTTTTTATTCAAATAGGCCAGTTCAGAGAGTGCCTGGAGCCGCTGTGGGCCAAGTTCAAAGCTAAATACAGATTTTGGCAAAGCCAGCCAGGACCACCGCGGCTGTAATATTTGACATATCTGCACGTGCAAATCGTCTGCCCTTGTGGTTTGCATTATGGGGGACCCTAGTATGTCCAGCAGCTGCCTTTTCTTTTTCCTTGTCAAATCTCCTGCCGCATATACCTTTACTTTGTTGTGCACCTGACGCAGTGGGGCTGTGGCGTCCTTACATTGTTTGCCCGTCTTGGCTACCCGGGTTGTGCGCTTTTGCGGTCGATAGTGCACTTGCTCTTTGAGGTTCTTCTCCGTCACATTGGGACTCACCTTTCGTGCCCGAAGCGCCCCATACCATAGTTACAATTACAGTTACGGGCACCATTTGGCCCTAATGGGTCCATTTGAGGCAAAACTTTCGGTTGGATGATGCAGAAGGAGAGTGGGGCAACAATTTGACACCTTAACATACTTTCTATCGGGCCAAAACATGAGGTTTTCTTCCAAAAACACCAAAATGGTACCAAATTTGCGTGAACGTAAGGGGGAGTCTTTGCACTGCGCGCGCACTGCGCGCTACTTTAGACTATGTTCTCCCCGAAGAGCCCCCAAGCACACCCCTTGGAAATGCCCTTAGAATTAAGTGACCCAAACTGCAAGTTGCAATTGATTTTATAATGAAAACTGGCATCAGTCTGGCCTCAAGGATAGTCCCAAGCACTTCGTGTGCACACTTTGACATGCAATGAAGTTGGTTAGGAATGTGGGGCAAGTAGGTTGGGCCAGACACAGGATATGGCTTGGCTAGCATGGCCAAGCAACTGAATTTAGAATCAGTTAAAAGGTAGGCCCACAATAAGTAGGTAAAACAATTGAGTATAGGGGTCCTGCGGTGGGAGACCACTAGGCTTAACCTACAAGGCCCAAGGCCCACCCCTGCATTCTCGGGGTCCCCAACAAAGGGAACAAAATCAGAAGTCAAAGTCTACGCTAGGGGTCACCATGATGCCCCTAGGGGCCCCTAGTATCTCAAAGTATGGGTCTCTAGTACGGCCAGACGCCCAAATAGTTGCACTGCGCGCGCACTGCGCTTGAGGCGCCCCCTAAATCACCAATTCAAATGTACTCTTAAAGGCCGTTCACGAAGGGTACATGCTTCCTCTTGGTTGGTGTCATTAGGGTAGCAATCTCCCATAGTATCAAGTGTTCTATCATCGGGCCTAGGGGGCTTTCTATGTCTCCATCCTCGGTGTGGTCAATGACCTACCCCAGCGGGCCGTTGCAGTTGTTCCGCCGGCCATGAGGCAACGGATACTGGGCTCGCATACGCCCCCGTGTCACAGGCGCATGGTCATCACCACTCAGTTCAATGTTTTGCCTTGCTGCACTGCAGCGCAAACCAGATCAGTGCCGAATGTTGCCTTGCGTTCGCCACTCCAGGTGGCTATCGAAAGTTGTTCCGGCCGGCCCATGAGGCAACGGATACTGGGCTCGCATACGCCCCCGTGTCACAGGCGCATGGTCATAACCACATATTCCGGCCAGGGCCATGAGGCAACGGAAACTGGGCTCGCATACGCCCCCGTGTCACAGGCGCATGGTCATAACCACATTGTTCAGTGCTTTGCTTGCTGCACTGCAGCGTAGACCAGTTCTGTACCACACCAGGTGGCTGCTGGCTGTGCATTGGCACTGTTCCTCTGGCCATTGAGGTCAGCTCGCACCCACCACCCACCCACAGTGCCGGTTAGTCTCTAACCCTTGCCCTGCAGGTCGTAACCTTGTCATGCACTTGTTCTCTGGCTCGTGAGGTCGTGTCAAACTCCATCCTCAGGGGCGCAATGGCGCCTTGGTTGGCGCAAAGGCGTCTCAGCATTTCAGCATGTGCTCCGTCTGTCGGGCAACTCAACAAATCAATGCTGTTTCGCGTGTGGCGCATACCACTTCTGCCCCCCACCATGCATGCGCATGCTGCCCACACATTCATGCCTACTTGCTTTCGTCATCCTCACATGGGCCGCACTCTCGCCGCCCCAGTCTTGCTTCGGCTGTTCAACACGTGACAACATTTCGAGCCTGTGGCTCAGGGGCGCTACGGCGTCCTGCTTTTTCATTTCTTGACTGTTCCGTGTCTCCGTGATGTCCCTTTCACCTTGTTCGGCTCAAACCCAGCCTGTTCAGCTCGAACCCTGGTCAGCTCGAACCCACCACCCCCCTTTGCGCCGGTTAGCCCCGGTCTCTCGCTCTGTGGGTCTCTCTCCTACTCTCTCCCTCCCTTCCTCTCTTGCTCTCCCCTGCTCTTTCTCTCCTGTTGCACCTCTCTGTTCCTTTCCCACTGTGCTCTACCCTCTCTCTCTCTCTCTCTGTTTCTCTTTCCCTCTCTCTTGCGCCCAAGAAATGGGGGTTCGGGTTGTTTGGTGCATCTCTATCCCCCCCGGGGTTCGAACCATCCTCCACGGGACAGAAGAGGTGTGGTGTATCCACTGAGCCACGACGATGGGTTATCTGCACCATGGCACCACGGCACCATGGCACCATGCGCTCCACTCTTCTTCTCCTTTTTGTCACCCCCTGTCATGCATATCATCTTTCGCATGGGGGTGTGTTCAGCAGTGTGTAGAGGAACCGCACAGCGTCCCCGGGTACCGGGTCCGCCTGCCTGAAGAGCGTTCTTTGGAACAATCGCAAGAGGTCCGCTCGGCCTGCCAGCCACACATGCATGCAATCGCCAGTTCTGCTTACCGAGGAGGGCACCGCTCTGTGTCCTTCTGCTGTCGGGCAGTGGAGGATCGCCTCCCACTGGAACGGGTGCCACTTGCCTGCACTTTTGGGTCGCCACTGGACCTGCATGTTCGCCAATGCCTGGGTCTTCAGGGTCCAGTTGATCTGGACCATCACCGAGTAGAGCTCCTGATTGCTCATCTGCAGTGGTTCCCCATGGTTGTCCACAATCTCACAATGCATCCTGGTGCCATGTGGTTGGTCCAGTCGGAGCCAGATCTGCTGATTGCGGGCCCAGGCCATTGTGGTCAGCTCTGCTTCAACTGCTTGCAGTCCTTCGTTCGCAATGGCGTCCAGCTGACACAGTGCTTGCACCTTGAAACGCTAGCGTTCTTGCTGAGGCTTGACCTTCTTTGGGGTTGGCTGGATGTGTGTGTACGGGCCATACCGCTGCTGGTGAGATCCCTTCTCCTGCTGTGTCCTCCCAGACGGCATGACGCCTGGGTGCCTGTCCGCGACAGGACGCGGCGTTCAGCTGCTTGATGTTCTCCTGTGCGTGTTGCTGCTCACTGCGACAGAACGCAGCTCATGTGTTGCAGGCTCTACTGCGACAAAACGCAGCTCATGTGATGCAAACTCTGCGTCAGAACACAGGTGCATCAGACTGTGCGAGGTGCCTGCACCATTGTGCAAGGGCTACTGGCTCTGTCATTATCGACCCTGTCCTGGGCTCCTACGCTTCCTGAGCCTTCGCTTCTTGCGCTGTCGCCTGGTGTCACTCACATCAGTGCTGAAGGACAGTGTGTCTGCTGCTGACAGTGCACTCGAAAGCACTCCCTGGTGTGTGTGCCCTGTCCTCATTTCCACACTTTCTGTACTGCTTGAGGAGTACGGTCCCATCTCACGTGGCGCTGGCTCCCCGGATGCTTCCCCTGTCAGTTCATCACTGTCCATGGGTACCATACCCAAGGAAGACCAGAGTGCCCTTGTGCCCTCTGACTCTGATCCCGACCCTCCCCTCAATCCAACCGTAGAGTCTGACCCTGATGATGATTTTGGTGCAGCATGCTGCGACCATAGTGGGCTTGAACACATGCCTTCCATGGCCAATCCATTCGCCATCTCATTTCCCTGCACATTGACATGTGCTGGGACATGTTCCCACCTGACTTCTCTTCCCGGCGTCGCCATTTCCCGGAGCAGCATTTCCCAGACTGGGACATGGGTTTGCAGTTTTCCAGATGTGGTAGTCCATCCCTTTGACTTCCAGTGTTGGGCCCTGCCAGTCGCTCCCAACTGCAGGTACTGCGAGTCGGTGAGAATGGCCAGTTTTGGCACCCAGAATCCCTGCAAGGCTTCCACGGCTGCCCAAAGCTCTGCTCCGTTGTTTGTTTGCCTGTGATGTGTTGGTACGTAGCCACAGAAGCGCACCTCTGGTCCTTGGTCGTCTTCCGCCGCAAACACGCCAAATCCCCCGGCCCTGCGCATGTCCTTGTGGCTCAGTCGCTTCGACGACCCATCAGTGTACACTATCCTGTAGCCCTTCTCCACCAATTCTGCAATCAGATCTTGCACTCCTTGTAGCACTCCCGGGCCTGCCTGCCTCGGGCGCTTCGGACGTGGTTCCGTTGCCCTTTGCCAACTATGGTGGTCGGCTGATTTTTCTTGGGTGAAGCACTCCGTGTGTGTTTGCCACCATGCATTCAGTCCCCCATGTACTTGCACTTCCCCTTGCCGCGGCTGCACTCCGGTGTCTCGAAGTTGCTCCAATGATGTTTGAAAACCTTTCCATTGTTCCCTGCGCTCCCCTGTGTAAAATCCCACCCACTCACATAGCTCCCTTAGCCATGTTGTAAGGTATGACGTGAACACTGGCGACGCTCCTGCCTTGACTTCGCATCGATATCGCCAATGGGCACTTCTTGCTGACCACATCGCCCAGCCTTGGTTCGTTTTCAGCAACCATTTTTGGTCGTCGGACTCCATCATATCTCGAACTGTGGATGTCCCGTTATCAGTTGTCACCTGGCCATAGTAATGCTGTATCACCACCGCTGCCGCTTTGAACATGGGGCATTCGACCATCGCGTGTTTAACCGTCTCCTTTTGTGAGCACAACGGGCACTTGTCAGTGCCTGACCTCTTGTAGACTCTTGCATGTACGGTCAGTTTGTGCCACAGTGCCTTGCGCGCAAAGTCTTGAGCCCTCGGCGGTAGCTGTGCCTGTGCCAACTGTTCCCATACCTCCGGTGTTTGCGGGTCGCGGACCCCTGTCTGAGAGGCGTAGAACTGGAGCAGCCATGCCCTGGTCCAGTTTTGGGTGTGGACTGCGGGGGTATCAAACCCCCCTTTTGACGGGACTTTGTTGAGGAGTCGTCCGCCATGATTGTAGACCCCTTTCCATGTCCGAGGCAGTGCATTGAACAGTCTTGCGTCCTCCAAGGCTTGGAATTGACCCCACGTCAGCACCCCCTGCCGGATCAATTTTGTGTTGTAGTAGGAGCAGCGGAACTCATTTCGGAAGTACACAGAGTGCCACAACGGCAGGCGGTCCCGGTTTGCCAGGGGGGCCACCTGCGGGGCTACTCGCTGAATGTTGGAGTGTGCCTTTGCCGACCATCCCAAAAATGTGAGATCTGCAGGCTGGCCCTTTTCGATGTCTTGTGTGCAAGCAGGAGTGGTAGACAAAATACGTCTAGCGGAACAGTAAGACTGCTATTTCTGGAACAGCCTATACAGTTCCACAAGATGTCAGAGTTGTTCCAGAAGACGTACTATCTCTAGTGGAACAGTATGACAAAAAGTTAGACGCAGGTTCCAGCTCTACCAACCAGCCGCAGCCCACACCCACCCACTATGCTATATTATGTTATCATATGTTATGTTATGTTATGTTATGCGTAACCATGTGCAAGACACTCGTGTAATATGTGTAATTTCGACATATGTACGTATCTTCATGTGATTGATTCAACAACCCAGGAGCTGCAAGAACTCTGGCAGAATATTTTCTCACTACTTCTGTTTGTTCTGCAAAGTTGCCACCTGCTGACCGTCGCCATTGCTCTCCTGTGATCCGTCATCCATGATCCACTCCACAGTGAGTGCATGCATTCCATACAATTTCGTTTGGTGGTCATCTGTTGAATTCTTTAGCACGAAACATTGTGTTGATGCAAAAAATCTGCTTGGAGTTGGAAGCACTACTCAATCACCGAATCAAAGCATTGATTGTTTTTCACGCCGAATTGTCCCTTTTTTGTTTTAAGTAGTTCATGATGCTTTAGCATGTTTTAAAGTGCATTTTTTCCATGCTGAGCTGGGTTACAAACCCCCTCCAACCTTCATTCAACGACAAATTATGCTCATCACAAATATTTCTGTCTTCGCTGATTCTTATTTTTCACCTGCCTTGCTGGCGAACAAAAATTCTTTCAGAAGAAGTGCAACGAACAACAGTAGTGGGACAAATGTTTGGGTGCGGCACAACCGGTAAACTTCAAGATAATAGGAATACTACAATTTGTTCCCACTACATTGAAGCACACACCACTCCCTAGGGCTGGAGCTTGTTCACAAACGCCTTGAAATCTGTGGTTCAAAGCACGCGAAGATGGTTCTCACAAACAGTAACAAATTGTAGCCTATCGACCGCGCCGCTGCACGGACCCAATATACCCGTCGTCTGCAAGCCCCCCTCCCACCCACCAAAGGTTTGCATTGCAGAGTAGCTCCCTCCAAAGCCACTAGATCTTGGGAAAAGGTGCATCAATGTGTTGGAAAGTGTCATGAGGTAGTCCCGATATGCGACGGATTGCACAGAGCACCTATCAAATCCCCCTTTCAACTGCCCCCATGCCCTCAAAACACATTTCACCCAGTGCCACCACCTCCAACCCCCTTTTCAACTGCCCCCATGCCCCCAAAACACATTTCACCCAATACCACCACCTCGAAACCCCTTTTCAACTGCCCCCATGCCCTCAATATACATGGCCAAGCTACAAGCGCCACCACCGCCGTCATGACTATGCAATCTATCAGTTTCCCGGAGTGATTTTGGACGGTTACGACCATCGTCGCTTTATGGCCAAGCTACAGACTACGGTCAAACTACGACTGTAGGCTCAGGTTGTGAAATAACCTCCCCCCCCCTCCGAGGCACCCCTTTTCATGGGGTTCAAAAGATACCTTGAGGAGGCAGATGCAGGCCTTGGAGGTCTCCCGACCCGGAGTTTCCAGGTCTTTTTTGGGTCATGGAAAAATAGGAAAATGGGGAAAATGGTGGAAAATGGAAAAAAATAGAGGAAAATGGGGGGAAATGGGGGAAATGGGGGGAAACGGGTGAGGAATGGGGGAGAATGCGGGGTTATAGGATGCCAAAGCACGCCCGATCGCCATTGTTACTTCCTTGACCACACACATGATTGCAACAGAAGCATTCGGTAGGCGGCGCACTCAAAGCGAATAATCATATTGACGTCCCATGTACCACACACAATTTATACTTGCTCATGGTGGTGGAACTAGACCATTGAAACAAAAGAAGACGTCGGCCTTGTGTGTTCCCTCCGCCGTACTCTGTTGCTTGTCGGCACGAACATGCTTCCAAATTGAAAACGAGCGTTCTACGTCACAAAAAGTGTAGGTAATGGCCAGGATGGAACATGCAATACACTTTCCATTGCCCATTTTCAAGCAATGTTTGTTGAACCTGGGTAGAGAAGATGGGCACACGGGCAGAATCAGATCGACATTTGCAAACTTGGGTAAACGGGCCCCACTATACTTGGCTGTTCGATGCATCCCCAAAGTAGAAACTTTTTTCCATTCGCCCTTCAGCTTCTTCGAGGATTGAGCATCCGACAACCAGCCACGTTTGACCACCTCTTGTTTCATCACGAACAACACACCCCCATGAAGCCAAAAAGCCTCAGGGTCCATTTGTGTGAAAAATCTGAAGCAGGGGTGGAATGGTACAAAAGGGCTAAAAACAAAACCAAAAGACAATTGCAAAAAAATGGATGAAAATCGGGACGTTCGGAGAAAAACGGTGGAAAAATGGTCCGAAAAATGGGACTTTTCTTTACAAAAATTCGGTCTCCGGTCTCCAGGGTGGAAAAATGGGGGGAAATTGAAATCTCCAGGGGGCTGCGGAAAAATGGAGACTTCATAGGGTTGCAGATGGAAGTGACAAGATTGCCCGCCAGAGTTTTTACAGGCTCTTGGACACCCATCCCTTTCTAGTGGGCAACCTCCTTCCAAAGACGTCAAGTGGCACACATCACAAAAAAGCAGGCAACAGGCACAAAAAAGGCATTGTAATAAATTGTTTTGCGTTTCCAATTTTGCCCTGGTGCTTTTCTGAAAAAACGGGGGGGGGGGGCAGCGCCGTCACCGCACATGTACGTTGTCATTGGGGAGCGCGCACAAGCTCGTGAAGCTGGGTGCTGGGTGCCGTCACTTCCGTATTTCTTTGTCTAAAATGGTGCGACAATATCCATCACCCCACTTGAAGCTCCCGATAGTTGTTGCCAAAATGAAATCTTTTGTTGGGCGGATGAGAATCATATCTGCTCAATGTTGACCATAGAGTAGGGCATGATTTGGCCGGTCGCCAAGTTTAGGCTACACACCACTCTGTTTCTTGTGCAATTCCGCTTTTCCACATTTATAGTAAACGATGGCATCGATCTATTTTATCCAACCTCGCCACATGGTGAGCATGGCAACCAATACAAGCAGTGGGAACAACGTTGTCCTATCTAAATCCAAGAGTAACCCAATTGAAAACGCCATTCCACAATATGTACAGTGGGTGGGCAACAAAAGCAATCGGGCAACGCACAGCAAGCACAGCAACTTCAAGCAGCAACACACACATTTTTTGCTGGTTGACAGCGTGACGGTTACTCTCCATCCCTGGGGATGGACATGGTGTACAGGAGAATCGCAAAGCAAAAACTATTGCAGAAAACAAAATGGAATGGGAGGCAAAATAGAAAAAACAATGAATGTCCTCAAATGAATGTCATATTGAGAACGCTTCTCTAGATACTCTAGATAGATGTATGTCTTGCTCTGGCCATCGGTCACGTGGTTTCCCCGCTCCTATCCACTCATTGGACAACGTGTCCCCGGACGCTCACCGGGATTTGTCTAGTCCGTTCCGTTCACGTACACATTTGTTTTCGTGCTTGGTCTTGGGTACTGTCTTACAAAAACGCAACGAGGAGTCAATGCGAGTGCAGTGTGCATGGACCGGACCCGGGCCGCGTCCTGGACAACAGCAGGCCACATGCGCCTTGCGTGCAAGGCTGAGTGAGTGTGCCAATTGGAATTGGGGGTGTACGTACGTGTTTGCCTTTTGAGGAGGGAAACCTCTAGTTGTGGATAGGTGGGTTGGTCCCCACCCGTTGGATTGGATATGAAGATTACGGATTCAAAAAAAACGGCGAGAGGTGGGCAGCTTGTAGGGTTACCTAACAGCCGAGGGGAAATTGTTTTTTCTATGTGAGAGTCTAGTCACAATAGCTGTTTCTGTGTTGTGGCATCCCTCCCATGCCTGCGCCCGGCGTCCTCGAAACAAAATCTTTCAAGGCAGTGAAATTTGGTGCTCACCACAACTAGTAGCACATCACTGAAATCCGTTGAAAGATTTTTGCAGGACAAAGGGGCCATGAAATAACAGATACTTAGCTACCGAAAACCCCTGTGTCATAGGCTACCGGTCACAGCTCACGAATGATCCGATGCACTGCAGTACCGTTCATGTTCATATCTTCAGCGCACTCAGCTTACTCCCCCCCTGCGGCCCCGGTCAGAAGTATGCACAGTCCTCCCTGCAAACAGTCCTCCCTGCAGCTTCACCTGTACCCTCTCGTACTCACACATCCCGCCTCTTACACAGCGGGGTACACAATAAAGTGTACAACAAATGTACTGCATCACCTGAGACAGGATCCTGCTGTCAGAAGAGGGTCTATTGAAAGAGCCTTAGCAACTCAGGCTGTCTGGCAAACCATAGCAACTCAGGCTGTCCAGCAAACCCGACATGGAAATAATCATGAGACCTGCCTGCCGAGGAAGACACCACCTAACGCTCACTCGCAACGGGGACCACCAGAGACACCTCCCAATCAAAATGGTGCAGCTGCCCAGCATCCTTGCGACGCCACTGCATCTGCATGTTCTCAGATGCACTTGCATGTTCTCACATGCCCTCAGCTTTAGTTGCCAGCACTTTTGCACCATCACAGAGTACAGTTCCTGACTGGGGGGGGGGGGGGGGAGACATGGGCCTGTCAATAAATAATCCCAGTTGCGTACACAACCCGAAATGAAGCACTGAAAGTTGCAGGCCTCATTCAATATGGACAGGTCAGAGGTTTGCAGCGGGTGAAACCAGACTGCGACATGCAGCTGAACAAGCAAACAAATGTGATTGGTATCGATGGCACAGGAGGTCGATGTTGAGGAGTGCACCAGCAGCAACTGCTACGCCTCCAAAAAGAACGCGCTCCTTAGATTCATTGCAGGCAGATGGCCCACGGGCGCGTCATCTTGCAGGTGTTGCGCGCCCCATTGCTATTCAACAGGTGCTGCTTTATAATCCAAACGTTCGCACAAGAAATCTCAGGAACTGTACACCCCATTGCTATTCGACAGTGCAAAGCAATTTGGAGTGGCATTCAGACAATTGTTGCCAAGAGAAGGACAAAATACAAGAATCGTTTGCCAAAGCAGGAAAAACCGTCCAAGTGAAGCTCGACAAAGCCCACGCTGTCTTCCCGTTTGTATTCCTAAAGCAAAAACGATTCACTACTATCTTTGTATGCACACATTGTCATTGCTTGCATTATTTGCTAGATTGAACTAGCCGATTCCGAAGTCCAAGCCATTTTCCGCGGACCATCGTGAAGCTGTCTCCGATGTCTTCCGTGGCCCCGGTGTCGGGAGCAAGACGATGCGTGCATCGAGCTCGCGTACCAACGAAAAGGAAGAAATGATTACAATGCTAAATGCTCTTGTGACACCCTCTCGCCTCAACTTGTATAGTGCGACGGCTAGTGGTGATTTATGCCGTGAGGTTAAAAATTTAAACATGCTTGGTCGGTGCTGCTTTACAATCGAAAGTTCGGACAAGAAATCTCAGGAACTGCTGCATTGTGCACAGAGACTGATTTGTTGAAGTCATAAGGGAAGGCTGGGGTGACATTGCTGATGAGCTTGAGGCTGAGACGTGGGGTTGCAATCAGGCCACTTGCAAGCACTGACAAGGCGAGAAGGTACTCCAAATTGTTTGGTGAGGTGGGGGCAAAAACAGGCACGGATGGGGAATGGCGTTGTAGCTTGCACGCAACACGTGGAAATGGGAACTGTTGTGCTGTTGCCGGCAAAGGGTCGGGATAATGCCCAGGGCCCCTCAAATCAACATATGTGGGCACCATTAGGCGAACAAGAACAACTTAAATATCCCTCAGCCCACGAATATGACATTTCGATCCCAAACCCTTGTCTTATACGGTTGCAGCAAAATCGGTACCAAATTAAATGAGGCACAAAAAACAGCTGTCACTCACCACTTTGCAAAACAGCCTCCAAGCGCTCCCGAACCTGTTCCTTCTTACCTGTTACCTTCAATTTTCCACCGGAAGTATTCCATTTTTTTATGGTTGTGGTAAGGACCTCTTTGGTTAGCTTACCTTGGTCAGGGCCCACAAATGCCCCTGATGTGGGAACTCCAAAAATGTCGATCGTACCGGCCAAAATGCGAATTCAACTTTTTCACACTTGTGGTGTCGTTCCTTGTTGCTGTGTCATGTTGTGTTGCTGTGGGGAAGGAGTAATGTGTGTCTTTCGTACTTTAAGAGTGCTGTTTGCATGTGGCCCTCCAGGACAAATTGGCAAGGGATCAGGACTTGCTACAACAATTGCAACTACACGGTTCTGGCATTTTAAACTGTACGGCAAGTCTCAAAGCGGCTCGAATCCATATTCCCCCCCCCCCACTTGCCCAGTAAGCGGCTGCATGTGACATTTCCCTCGCACCCCCGAGGGAACCGACCCCAAGTGACGGTTCCCTCGCACCCCGATTACTAGACAAGGGATGCGCAACACAAAACAAGAGAGCAAACACGAGGATCTGTGAACCACAAAGTGACTCGGAAGCTGCCTGCAGGGATGTATGTCAGGTCTCCTGAGCAGCAGGCTCGGTGTGCCACTCTTTGTGACGCAAGCATTTCACCTTAAAGAGCTGCACATGCTCAACAGGGGCCACAGGAATGGGCTCTCCGGTCTGAATGTTGGAAATTGACAAGAGCACCAGGAGACCACGTGTCAATGTCATCGACATTCATGGCTGAAATTGTGAAAAACTAGGTGTTCTGCAAGATACAGGGTACAGTGAAGTGCCTTCCATGCAAGAAATTTAAAGTACTCAGCAATGCACCAACAACAGTACGCCGTCCAACCAGCATACACACAGGAGAAACTCATCATCCAACCTTCAAAGATAATTTGGAAAATGGAAAGTGAACCCCCCCCCGCTTACTAGGCAAGGGCACTTACTGGACAAGGAGGGGGGGTTAGCTTGGACAAAGGGGGAGGGGGTATGGCGATGGCGCCAAGCTCATGAGGAGAAATGTTTTGAGGAGGAGAAGGAGAAAATTGCTGATGCGCATGGATGGAAAACTGAATGGAAGACTCCCCCACTGAAAATGTGGCGCGCGTGGCACCTGAGGAGAGCCGTATCTACATCCGGCGGTCCGACCGGCCGGCCGAATCTCCAGCTGGCGGTCCAACCGGCGGACACCACCGCCGAGTCAAACCACCGCGCAAGCGACCGAACCCCTGTGGGGGGGTGGGGGGAGCACAAAGGTACGGGATCTCAGAATAGGAGGAGGTATAAGGGGAAAAAACCGTTCGGGATGTAGCAGTAAGAACAGGGCTGATCAGGGCAGGAGAGGGACTGAGACGCATGCAGAACCCAAAGCTACGGCCGTCTGCTGGCCACATGGCCGAATGACGGACAGCAGCAACAACTGACTGACCGGACTGTGTTGGATCCTGCGCTTGTGGAGGCACCGCGGTGGCCTGCTTGCTGCACTCGCCTGTTCACGTCCCTGTGGCGCACCACTACTTCAGGGACATGTGATGATGTCCACGGGCCAAAGGGCATGGACCAGAGGACCAGGCGTCAATGGCTGCATCGCATTGGAGGAGGTGGCAAACAGGGAGAAGGAGAAGTACAACGCAGGCGACCTCCCGACACCAACGGGACATCAACAACGAACGAACGAGTGTAGGCTACGTGCTTACAGCATTGCACGTGCTGCTCCCTTGAGCAGCCTGCGGTACCGCCCCCGCGGCCGGTCTGTCCTGTCCCGCGAGGCTGAGTGGCACAGTGCCGAGGGGACGTGGCCTGCACGCCTCAAAGAGAGCAGACTGAGACCAATGAGTTACACGGGACGCAGTTCCTTTTTGTGGTGCAATAGCAGTGGATGATACTGAGCATACGTGTAGGTAAAGCGCGTTACTGCTGGCACAGGATACACACTTTTTCGAGGACACACATTTGAATACGTCTGAATACTCACACGAAATCCAAGATCAGAGGGAAGAGATTTCGGCCATCCCGCCACAACACAGCTGTATCAACAAAGATTCTTCCAAGATAGTTGCTCCATCGTGTCTGGGATAGAGCCGCAAGGAACTGGAGAAAAGCAGTGCGTACCAGTATAAACACGGAAAACACCGTCCACACTATTGAAGATTGGAACACTTGGAGCACTTGGGCTTTTTGGATAAATGGATTATGCACTTGTAGTGCAGAAAAAAAAACAAGTAATTGGGCTTTTTTGGGATACAGTTTATCGCCACGTGACGGAGTGGCACATGACACCCATTTCCCGTGCTGGACATCAGCAGCAAGTCTGCTGAGGAGACCCAGGCAGTGCGCAGTGAGAGGGAGGGGCTCTTCTGCATGCAGCAGCGCAATGTGGCCCGGTCTCAGGGCGGTTTGCGACGGTATCGAGGGGCAGTAGCGGTTCGGGGGCATGCATATGGTCAGCACTCGGCAACCGAGTCAATACCTCCACCTTTGTCATCCCCACCCCTTGCCCCGTCCGCATCTCATCGTACATGGCCTTTAACATGGCCGCAGAACTGCGGAAGTTGGTGGCGTGGCACATATTGCACGACTCTGCCAAGAGGGAGAGCTGGCAGACCTGCTTGCAGCTGCAAAAGGGATCATCGAAGGTAAACACCGCGTGGACGTGCCCCTGGGAGATCATGGCCCCGACCTCCTGGGCGCCTCCTGAGGAAAGCTTTGACACCGTCTTCATTGGCACCAGCCCCAAAGCGCGCAACACTTTGCCCGTCTCCGAGGTGAGACGGGCAAAGTGAGAAATGACACATGACTACCTCAGAAATGAGGTAGTCCCCCCCCATTTCTGAGTTGGTTCTTGCTGCTGTCGTGGGATGTGGGTGACAGCTTTTGTCTTATGTGATGGGACGAGATCACTGTTTTCTTTGGGGAGGGGGGGGGGACTACCGTAACCACAAAACACCGTCCACACTATTGAAGATTGGAACACTTGGAGCACTTGGGCTTTTTGGATAAATGGATTATGCACTTGTAGTGCAGAAAAAAAAACAAGTAATTGGGCTTTTTTGGGATACAGTTTATCGCCACGTGACGGAGTGGCACATGACACCCATTTCCCGTGCTGGACATCAGCAGCAAGTTTGCTGAGGAGACCCAGGCAGTGCGCAGTGAGAGGGAGGGGCTCTTCTGCATGCAGCAGCGCAATGTGGCCCGGTCTCAGGGCGGTTTGCGACGGTATCGAGGGGCAGTAGCGGTTCGGGGGCATGCATATGGTCAGCACTCGGCAACCGAGTCAATACCTCCACCTTTGTCATCCCCACCCCTTGCCCCGTCCGCATCTCATCGTACATGGCCTTTAACATGGCCGCAGAACTGCGGAAGTTGGTGGCGTGGCACATATTGCACGACTCTGCCAAGAGGGAGAGCTGGCAGACCTGCTTGCAGCTGCAAAAGGGATCATCGAAGGTAAACACCGCGTGGACGTGCCCCTGGGAGATCATGGCCCCGACCTCCTGGGCGCCTCCTGAGGAAAGCTTTGACACCGTCTTCATTGGCACCAGCCCCAAAGCGCGCAACACTTTGCCCGTCTCCGAGGTGCAGATTAAGTCGAAACCCCGCAGAATGCGCCGGTACTGCTGGGCATAGCGCTCCAGCAGCAGCTGGTTGCAATCGGCCGCGATCAACACCAGGCTGCGTGGGGAGCACACTTCCGAGCTGTTTTGCGATGGGGCGGGGAGTGGTTGGGAGGCGCTCGCTCCCAGGCTCGAGGAGGAGGCAGAGGGTTCTATCAAATGGGAACTGCATGCGAGCTCGGCGTGCTGCCACTTCAGCATGAGAGCGGCACTCATGGGGTTAGTAGCCTTATAGACCTGATATGAGTCTACCATACTGTAAAGCTCTTGGACATCCGCTGCTGGAGCCTCAGCGGGGTCCATGAAGAAGAATATGGCACGGATCTTGAGGCTGGCCACCAGGACTCGGAGCTGCTGGATTTCCCCCTGGCCCCCCTTGCCCGCCTTTACAGTGTCAATAGCCGTGGCCAGGCCAAAGTCCTGCAGTGTCGTGCACGCCAGGCCTGTTCCTGTGAGGCGGAAGCTCCTCAGCAAATGCTGGTGCTGCTCAACGAAGCACCTCAGCATGGGCTCTGCGCTACCATTTGCATAGGCCACAAAGGCGATGGTTGGGGTGGATTGGCCCTCGGCGGACGCGGCGACCTCCAGTGCATTCATCTCATCCACTTGCCTCAGCAGCAGACGGGACATGTGTGCAATGTCAGGCTGCGAATCCGCGACTGCCTCTTTGCAGATGCCTTTGGCTTGGATGCCGGCGATGCTCTCATGTGAGCAAAATGTGATCGCATTGATGGGAACGGTTGGCTTGTGCAGGACATGGATCTTGTTGGGGGGCGGCTTCAAGATGGTGTCTGAGGCGCAAATGCCCATTATGCATGAGAAACTGTGGTGAAGAGCAGTGTTGGGGGTTTGTCACAATAAACGCATTTTTTTTGTGTCCCTGTTTTGTGGCTCTTTATCTGTTGTTGGGGAACTGATATTAGGACTCAGAGGCACCTAACGTTAGCGAAGTTTGTGGACCCAACAGCAAGAATTCAGTAGAAGACTGCTAACCCACCAGATGCCATGGAAAAATGGGGTGGAAATCAGTAGCAGAACGTTACCATCCACGGTCTTTACCAGGGTGCTCCCGAAAAAAAACGAAAAAAAAAGGGTGACCATACACCTAGTCATATTTGTGCACTAACTGATGGCAGTTGAATGGCAGCCAACGGTGATTGAGTTGCAGTCCAGGCCTTCTTTCGTGGGCAGCCTCAGCCCCTTTCCCTGAGACACGGCCTCAACATCAAGGCAGCGCTTCTGCATTTGTGCTGCATAGGCCACGTGCTCCTAGTGCAGATCTTTTGCTGGCCGCCACCAATATCCTGGACTGTAGCCTAGAATGAGGTCTTGCCATTGTCCCTCAATTCATTGCCAACAAGTTATGTCTCATCCGGTGGTTCTTGGCTTGCCGTGGTTGGCCATGATGTCAGGTTCTGAATCAACCAGCATGATCCTGACCTCATGCCAGACTTACTTGGTTCACAGATTGTTTTGCTTTGCTGCTGCTGCGCAAATCAGACCAGTGCCGAATGTTGCGTTGAGTTCACCACATGAGTGCGGTTATCAAACTTGGGCTGTCCGGGTCAGCTCATCCTCCTCCCACGGCGCCGGTTAGTCTTAAACCAAGCAGCAAACTGGGGCTCAGTGGGGTAGACAACCTCCAAAAATGAATGTGGTGAGTCACCCCACGTCACTGAAGTGTTGATAGAAGAACGTGATTACTAATGCGTGAGGTGCCTGGGTCAACACCTGCTCCCTGTGGCCAAAGAGGTCGAAGGGTTTTGAACCACCAACTCGTACTTCAACAGCCACGCATGACACCACCTTACCAGCCTCAGCGCTGGCTCATTATTGGCTGTGTCACCGTCGTAAGTCAACCCTTTGATGGCCCGTGGCCTATAAGCAGTGACCCATACACAAGCCTTAAACATTAGTCCGAGTGTTAATTCCCGCATCTGCTCTAGATGCCTTTGTTTGTCATGGGAGACATTTTGATGGATGCTTTTAATTTTTGGGACATGTTTTTGGACATGTCTGGTTAATTTTTCAGATACATGCACTTGGATGCTATTGATTCCTGGTCCTGTCTTGGACATCACTGTTCAGTTTTGGGACAAGTCTGATTGCATGCTGTTCGTTCTAAGATATCATGTAGACGTCTTTTTTTTGTATTGACTCCAAAAGTTCATAGAGTACTCAAGACAGTTCTTGGTAACATGGGCGACTCCAGCATATGATACAGTGGATCCCCACAATGCGGGGCACATGGCAAAGACCTGGAGTTCATATGTGTATACCAGAGAGCTCTCTAGTGCATCAGGCAACCGCTAGGCTAGTAGGCAACCTGAAAAATGAGTAATTGCATAGAATATAGAATATGCGTCCCTTAATCGGGCGGATGGTCCAGAGGGTGTCCCGAGCTGTATGTACCGGGTACTGTCGCGGTAAGGGGGGAAATAGCCTGCTGGCTACCCTGCAGGCATCGTCACAGACCCCAAGGGGTCACAGAATCACCTATTGAGCTGCTGCCACAGGTCATGCAGGGTAACTGCCACAATTTTCCGATGTTCCAACATTCTCGGATATTATGTAGACGTCACTGTTTATTTTCGGGGTATTTTTTCACAGAGCCTTGTATATTTTTTGGAGGTCCTTGGTCATGTTAGTGCGCGGCAAGATCTCCGACAGTTATTGCACATGTTCTAATGCGCGTTTCATTTCATGTTTGCTGGGTGATTTAATGGCGATGTCATCAACATGGTCTATTGGAGACACCTTATCTGGTCACAATATTTTTGGGGTGTGCACTTTCCCACTGTGGCCCTTTAGTTTTTTTGTGACCAGTCACAAAAAATGACACCCCCTCTCGGACCCGGAGCCCGCAAGTGGCGCCAAAATTCTATTGCCTTCAGCAGTGCACCTCAAAGAGAGGCTGACAGTCAGCCAATCAGCCAATGAGTCAGTTAGTCAGGCAAGCAGTCATTTGAGACAGTCAGTCGGGCAAGCAGGCAGGCAGACAGAAACACCCAGTTTCGGTTGTTTTTCAGTGGTAGGCTTGGCTTCATGCAGTGGGGAGGACACATCCTGCCAGAACAAGCCACAGTTGAATGGTAATGCAAACCGACAGCAGACTGGTACCCCCCCCCGCCCCTTGTCGTTCCCCACCCCGGGGAAGACGGTCCCCCACCACCCCCTGGGGGACGGTCACCAAGTGACGGTCCCCCACCCCCCCCTGGGGGACCGCACTACCACCATACACGCACATTTTCAGGCACAGAAATTGCAGCATAAAACGAAAGAATTCAGCATAAGATACGTTCAAAGGGCTGCCCATGTACGGAGACCTACTCCTTGACCGGCTCGATGTAAAATTCTATTGCCTTCGGCAGTGCACCTCGAAGAGAGGTTGACAGTCAGCCATTCAGTCCCTGCGCCAGACCAGCAGGCAGTCAGACAGAAACACACAGTTTGGTTTTTTTGTCAGTGGCAGATGCGTCCCTAAGCAGTGGGGTGGCCTTGCCGTTCAGGCCAAGCAGTGGTCGAATGGTAATGCAGCCGACCGAAGTGCGTATGGTCGGCGGTTCGAACCCCGGTCGGCTCACTTTGGCGCCGTCGCCGCCGCTAAAAGTCAACAGACCAGGATTCGAACCACCGACCGAAAACATTGCGTGAGCTGCGTTACCGTTCGACCGGCGGTGGAGTGAAAGCACTGTGCTCCCCCACTGCTTGAAGCCTGTTTAGCGAAAACTTTTGACCCCCCCCCCACCCCAAAAAGTGATATCCAGTTTTAGGGGGTAGAGGCCTCAGAATCAAAAAATCCATTGGGGGATGCTCTTATTGGGCAAAATAATGATTTTACAAGGGGTTGGACATCCAATATCATGCCTTGGGGTATGCTACGCGAATGACCCCAAAAAAGGGGGGGTATACGCCGCTCGCGCCTGCGCTTGATCTAACAACCTCTCTTCGAGGTGATTTCTTGGTCCTGCTCCACTTCGCCTTGAACTCTGGCACATGCTCTCCACTTTCCACTAGAATGCTTTGGGCAGCACTCGTGGGTGGTGGTTTTGCCTTCTTGGTAGGAGGCTTGGCAGGCGCAAGCAGGTTTTTGGGAACCCATTTCCCTTCGGGAATGTGCCTTGTAAAATACAACTTGTTCCCAAAACTGTGTCCCATACCCCATACACCACAGGCACTCTTCACCCACACAACCTCCGTGTCAGAATTCAGGTCACTATCATCATCCGTCACATTTGTCCGGTCCCAGGGGGAAACATGGTTGTGCTGTCAAGTTCCATTTCAGCGAAAGTAAGCAAAATGTCCCGCCATGAGTGCAAGGGATACAAGTGGCAGTGCCGCACAACACAGTCACCCACACAACAACACAATGAGCCGCAACAAAAAATTTTGGGTTGACCAAGTGACGGTCCCCCACCCCCCCCTGGGGAACGACAAGGGGTGGGGAACGACAAGGGGGGGGGGGGGGTAAGTCGGCGGTTCGAATCCCGATCGGCCGACTGCTGGCCGCGTCAGAAAAGTTGCCGACCGGGATTCAAACTGCCGACCTGTCCATCAGCGGCCGGCTGCATTACCATTCGACCGGTGCTTGTTCTGACGGTCACTGTTCTCCCCACTGCTTGAAGCCTTCTCATCAAAAACTTTTGACCCCCCCCCCATCCCCAGCCCCCCCCCCCCAAAAAAGTGTTATCCAGTTTCACAGGATAGAGGCCTCAGAATCAATCAATCCATTGGGGGATTGTCTTATTGGACAAAATAATGATTTTACAAGGGGTTGGACATCAAATATCATGCCTTGGGGTATGCTACGCGAATGAACCCCCAAAAGAGGGTATACGACACCTGCGCCTGCGCTTGATCTAACAACTTCTCTTCGAGGTGATTATATCCATCCCTGATGTCCACGATGAGCAGATTGGGAGGGACATTTACACCAAATGATTCTATGCCCATGAGGAGCCCTCCTCTTGAACAGTGTCAAGGAAATGTACACATAGCCCTCGTTATGAGCCGTCGGATCTTGAACCCCCCCCCAAGGCAGGTCGGGGAAGCTGACCACTAACGTGCGAATCATGCCAGGTTGGGGAAGTTGACTACTAATCTGCAGGCTGGGGAAGCTGACTACCAACGTGCGAATCAGGCCCAACTGGACAGACAGTAGGGAAAAGCTATGCCATCGCACCATTCATGAATATGCTAGTGGGCTGTTGCCGGAAATTGGTCTGGCGTGTTGAGCTTTGAGTTCATGGATAGTCTGCACTCTGTTTGCACTGTTCAATGGGCTTCGAATTGACGGATATCGGCTGGGAGTGCGGTTCAGCAGAAATGGGGTTGGGCCATAATATGCTGCATGAATGTGCCATGACACATCACGCACGTTGGCATTGGTTTCAGATGGGCACTCCGATGGCTAAGTGAAGGGCAAGGAAGAAAGACATGGGCCATTTTGATCTTCAGAGACAGGTTCTGATAGTTCATTTACATTTCTGCAACAACATTTCACAACAGCACTGATTGGGGGTTAAACCACCATACCAGGTATGCTGCCCCGTTTGGGAATGATACACAACTCTTCATGGGAACCCCCTTGCCAGAGCCTGCCCACAGCTGCCCCCTACACCCTTCCCGTGCTGTGGGATGCAAATGTTGATGCAGACCCTGACCCTGTGTGGTGCAAAACTGCAAGGCAAGAAAAATCACAACCAAAAGCTCTTCAGTGACATCGTGAAAAGCGCCTTTCACTGTGACAAAACATATACCCTGGTGCACCAAATTCAGGGCTCATTCCAATGTCTCATTCCTAAGTACCTACACAATGTGAGACATACCAGGCAGAACATCAATCTCAAATAGCTGGTGCCCCTCTCCCCTGGTGGACCCCATTCCACCTAACTTGGACCTTGCCTTTGCCCAGCCAAGCTCCTTAGTGCTAAAGCATCACCCAACCATTCTCCACACCAATTGGTTGTAGGTGCCACAAGGCATACCGACCCCCAGGCCCAGGCCACAGTCCCAGGCCGCATTTCGCTGCAGCCAACACCAAAGATCTTTATTGGTGAGCAACAGGTCCTGCGGCAGTCGCTGGGAAATAAATAAAATAGATAAACAAAGTAATAGAAATCCAACAAACCGTCACTGATGCATTCCATGGCGTTTTTGACAGCAGTCGGTGCACTGTGCAAACCATTGCTGAGTATACAATGCCCAAAGGGTACCGAAACAAAAGGGTACCTGTGACCACACAATAGTTGACATCAGCAAACCTCCCCAACTCGAAATAAAGCCCCAACCGCACCCCGTTCTAAAGTGTGGAATACAAGGCAATGCACATTGGCATCAATCAGACTGGCAACCCAAAAGGGGAACGGATTTGGAAATTTGGTCGGACCATTGCATCGGCCTGCACATGGCATTCGGTAACAACTTGTCAGCAAATAACTTGTAGGCGCTGAGGCAACGATGAATACAATATCATTCCAGAAAGCAGGGGCAGTGCTGCAGTACTGCCAAGCCACAATCCGCATGTCCAACAACAGACAGCTGCAACTACAGATTCATGATTTACAGCTGCAACATGAGATGATATCCCCATGTACCGAGTGTACAGTATGGAGACTGGGCATGTTTTCATGTGCAGATCGATGCCAACCCTAATGCGGAGATATGATTCATCTTCCAGCTCACACCCCAGGTGGGCAGAAACCTCAGGGTGGCCCATGACAGCCGTCAGTGTCTCTTGTAAGGCCGTGGGCTTCAAGGAGTTCCCTCATGACTGGGAAACACTGACATGCTGGAGTGCAGAGACCGCCCAGGTACTCTATCCCTACACCAATAAATATCTCCTGGCAGAAGGGGCACAGGGCGACACAAAGGGTGTAGTTGGGGTCTGGCTCCCATTTGTTTGGGAATTGGCTGCGCGCAAAGCCTGTGCCCAGCCGATTGGAGGCTGGAGGCTGCCTGCAAACTACTATGCTCTGCAGTCTGCTGCTGCGCTTCGCACCAGAGCTGAAAGATGGCTGTCTGGATCATTCATCAGCACCTCCGGCGGGCCGAACTCTTGGACACGTCCATCATGCACCACCAGCACTGCACCAAACTTGCGGATGTGGCTCAGGCGGTGGCAGATGAACAGCAGCGTATTTGGAAGGGCTAGCAGAACGTTATGGATCGTGCTGTCCACCCGTGTGTCCAGCGCAGATGTGCACTCGTCACAGACTAGCACCGTGGATGCAGACAAGCGGCAGCACAACAGCTTGGCGAGGCACAACAGCTGCAACTCTCCACGTGAGAAATTGCCACGGCCGCTATTTGAGAGCAGAGTATCCAATTTGTGAGGGAGCTGCTCAACAACGGTCTTCATCGCTACGGTGTCCAGAGCGCACCAGATATCGGATTCTGCAGCGTCCTGGCCTCCAATGGCCGCACGCAGTGTCGTCCCAAACAGGCCTGCATCCTGCGGAAGGAAGCGCACACCACTGCGGAGGGTGTGCAACTCCAGCCCTTGAATGTCGACGCCGTCAATCAGAATGGACCCTGTGAACGGGTACAGCCGCAGCAGCGTCGCTGACAATGTGGACTTGCCGGCCCCGGTGCGCCCAACAACCGCAACCTTCGTCCCGGCTGGCAGTCGGAAACTCAGCCCCTTCAGGGCCCAGACCTCGGCGTTGTACCGCAAATGCACGTCCACAAACTCCACGCAGCCATGGCTGGGCCAGGCCCCAGGCGCTGGGGGATTCAGATCCTCTGTGGGGGCCAGGAGAGCCCCAGATTCACAAGGCACCTCGTTGACAATCAGAGGGAGGGCCCCAAAAAACGGAGCCCCGTCCAGGAGCCCTTCGTCGGGAGTTGAAGCAGCCCTGGCACGACAGTCTGGGGCTTGTGTGTACTCAGGCGGCAGCTCCGTGTACTCCTGGATCCGCTCAACGGCCACCAACTCCATTTCCAAGGCACAATACGCCTTCAGTACCCAACCGAATGCAAAAGGGAGTTGAATGGCGTAGTTCAGCAGTACCCCCAAGGCCTTCGCGGACAGGGCCCTCTGGTCGTGCTGGTGCACAGCAAAGACACCCACCACCAGCAGCACACAGCAGCCCAACGACTCCGACAAGACGGTGATCCACTGTGCAGCCTGCGCATTGGCCATCATCGCCACAGTGTTGCAGTAAATCTTCCGCAGATTCTTGGAATTGAACCGTCCCTCGGCCTCGTAGGCGCGGATGACCCGCGCTCCGCGAATACTTTCCGCAAAGTGGGCCAGAAGAGGGCTGCGGCTGACCGACTCCAACCGCCGCAGGTCGCGGGCGGCCCAGCGGTAGTGATTTGCCAGCCACACGTAGGGCAGCAGCAACGCCAATGCCAAAAGGACAGCGTACGGCGTGGCCCAGGTCATGATCGTCAGAAAGAGAAGCAACTTGAGGAAATAGGACAGGAACTGGTTGGCGGCGCTTGGGACTCGTTCGTCAGCAGCAGCCTGGTCTGCCACGAGGCGGTTCATCACAGTTCCCACGACTGTGTGATCAAACCAGCGACAGGGGCTGAAGACTACCCCCCGAAGCATCAGGTGGTGCAGTGCAGAAGAGGCGAGCGTCGTGGAGACCAGGAGGAGGACGACACGCAGCAAGTTGAATGCCGCCTGCGACAGGCACACGAGGAGGTATCGTCTCAACTCCGAGACACTGCCAGACCCGGTGGGGTCCTGTGTCCACGCCGCTAGCAAAAACGTGCTCCAGCCGTCAAACACGGGGCCCAGACTGTAACACACCAGCACCAAACCCACGAGGGCCCAGGGAATCCCATGGACATATGCTCGCAGCACGCGCAGACTGATGCCACCGTCTTGCCGAAATTCCTGCCTTGACGTTTTCCAAAGGGCCCTGGCGCTTCCACTTTGCGGGGAGCCTGGCTCAAGTGGTTCTCGAACACCCACAGCACCTGCGATCCATCCGGTGTCGCCCAAAATGCCCGCATTATTCAACTCTTCATACGTTCCTGTCGCTCTGACCCTCCCATCTGCACCCATGACAACGATCAGATTGATGTGCGGAGAGCTCAAGTAGTGCAGGGCCTGAGTCGCCATGATCCGCGTGCGGCCTTTCAGCGCGGTCACAAGGGCGCCCTCAAAAACTTGAGATCCGATGCTCGCGTCTAATGCCGATAGAACATCGTCGAGAATAATAATGTCAGCACCGGAATAAATGGCTCGGGCTAGAGACACCCGCTGTTTTTGGCCTCCGCTCAGACCAACTCCATCCTCTCCAATTTCCGTGAGATCCAAGTACTGAAGCACTGCAATATCGGGCCCCAGTTTGCACGCCTCAATGGCGGTTTGGTAAGTCTCCGCATCAAAAGCCCTGCCAAACAGCACATTGTCTCTCAGACTGAGGTTCTGGATCCAAGGGTCCTGTGTCACAACTGCCACACTCCCACGGACTGTAAGCGCACCTTTGAGAAGCGCAAGGTCTCGGACAATCGCAGACAAGAGCGACGTCTTGCCAGACCCCACAGGTCCCACCACCGCAACAAACATGCCCTCGTGAATCTGCAGGCTGATGTCATGTAGGACGGCAGTTGCAGGATCCCAGCCAAAAGAAGCGGCAGTAATAGAGATCCGCGGCACCGCACCACATAGTTCACCAGTCGCAGGCACAGGGTCGTACGGCCTTGGTGGCGCTGCCTCAGCGTCCACTTCGCTGCAGAAAAATAAGTCCTCCAATCGCCGGAACGACACCCGGCAATCCACCATCGCAGAGCAGAAATTGGGGAAGCAGTACAGCGGAGTGCGGATGGTGTTGAACCAGGTGAGCGCAGTGAAGACGGTGCTGGTGGTGAGGTGCTGGTGCTCCAAGAAGCAGAAAGCCGTGAGGCAGGAGACCGGGGCCAAGATGAGGGATACGTCCGTGAGACAGCCACACAGCCCCCAGAGGCCGAGCTTCTGGAGGAGGGCATAGGTTTCAGTGCCGCGAAGGGCGTCCACGGCAGCGATGACTTGGCGCTCCAAAAGATCACACTTGATCGACTTGATATTACTGAGGACGCGGAAGAGAAAAGCGCCCCGAGCGTCACGTTGGGACTGCACTGTACGTGCATACGGCAGTGAACGATTGGCAGCCAGTGCCCCCACAGCGAGACACAGGACCATGACCCCGAAGCCGATGAACGAGGCTGATCCCAACATTTTGTACAACTCATATAATGCAAAACCTATGACCCCCAACGCTGACCAACCACCCCAATGAAAATAGGGCACGGCGTAGGTGGTCATCACCCGCTGGGCATCCACGGTCATCAGATTGGACAGCTCTCCGGGACTATACTTCTTGCGGCTGGCGGCCGATAAATTCAAAGTCTTGTAGTACGTGTAGCTCATTAGAGCTGTCTGGACATGCACTGTACACCGTACTCCAACGTACCAGAACTGATGTTCAGTGAGCTGCTTGAGCATAGACACGGCCGCCAGTCCGAAAGCCAGCGTGTACCCGTACAGGGGCCCATCCTCTGAGCCTGAGTCCGCATATTCCAACAGCAGCCGTACAAAAATGGGAGTGCAGACCAGGGCTGCACTGGATATGAACATTAGGAATCCCGACAACCAAAACGATCGCCAGTACAATTTGTACAAGACCATCAGCAACGATGGTCGCTGGGACGGATGTCTGTTAACCGCCTGGTTCCAAGCCATTGCAAACTGGTGGCTGATGAAGTCCGGATTGTCAAGCCGCGATATCTTTGGCAGGTCTTCAAACTCCAAGCGCCCTCGATGATGCCCCCACTGCAGCAAAGGCCATATGTAGAGGAAGAGCACTCTCCCAAACAGATTGCACGTGTCTTCCAAATTGTCACTGGCCCGAGCCGATGATGCAGCTGCATCTGTAGCATCGCTGGCTGCAGCACCGTGGACAGTGGGATGTGCAGCTGCCACACCGTCGGGGTCGGGGTCGGGGTCGGCGAGGGCTCTTTGGAGCAGTACTTCGAGAATGATATCGATCACCAGAATTCCGAGGACTAGATAGACTGCAGCGAAAGACACCAGCCTCAGAACTGGTAGTTGCGTTGGATGCGCATTCAAAATGGCAAGCCAATATTGAATCTTCGATGGCAACAAACAAGTGTACGCAACGAACACCACCAAACACAGCCACCGCAAATGACGCCACAGGCGTGGAAACCACCAAGTGAGGAAAGCACCCGTGAGCCATAAAACACAGTAGTAGCCACTACAAACCATGGCGACGCACGGCATAGTGTATTGTCCGTCTCGGTTACTTGCAAACAAGATGCTCCCGGAATGCAATGCCAATATGCAGCAGCACACGATCTCAGTTGTCCGTGTCTTTGAGTCACATCCGCGCGTGTGCATACGGTTGCACCATGATCCCAGTAATATCAGGATGATATAAGGCAGGGTCAGCGCTCCTGATTCAAAGACAGTGATCTGAAAGCATTGCCCAAACTGGCCCAGGTGCCCATGCCATACAGCTGGGTCAAGGCTGCCGCACCATTTGTGCCACAGCTCCATGTGTCAGGCCGATTGTGCTGAGCAACAGAAAATCCGTCAATCAAATCACCTGAGAAAATGGCAATTTCTGTTCATTTTGAGCAGACGCCCAGAGTACAAAAAAAAAACTCTGGAAAAAATGGACACTCAGAAAGGTGGGTCCGAACCCTGTCTCAGGCTCAGTCCTGTCTTGCAAAGCGTTCGGGATGGCAGCATCTAGTGGTAAAACAGCCATCGACCGCCATTGCCGATGCCGGGCGCAGCCCATCGGCTGTTTTATCAGATCCTGGTTCAAATCCTTGGAAGTGTAGACTGCCCGTACGATTGAAGAGAGACAAATAGGTGTAAAGAGAGCACAACCCTGGTCACTAACGAACCTTGTCATGCCCAATGGTGTAGAAGACACCCAGTACCCCCCTGGCCCAATTGAGCAATCTGCCAAAATTAGTACCCCCTTGAGCCTCCCAAGCAACGGAAAACGAACAAACCAACCAATCAGACTTTTCAGAGCTGCAAGCGTCACTTGAAGAATGATGTCAGTTTCATTTGCTTTTTTTTGTATTGGAAACACTAGCAGAAGCATGGGCCACAGCTGCAGAAGAGTCTGCATCAGCTCCATCAGCCCCTGTTACACGGGAAAATCACATGTGGCACGCACCCACGCAAAACTGGTACGCCCCCAAAATTAGTACCCCCCGGCCTTATTGAGCATTCTGCCGAAATTAGTACCCTAGGGTACTAAATTTTTTTTGGGGGGTTAAAGCGCAAGTTCGAGTGTCATATGATGCCCTCGATACCATTGTGCCCTTATGCGTTGCGTCTACCAAACTAGTTTAAAGCGCATGCGTGGTTTATGGTGCCACAGTGGGAAGCGTCGTTTCTCCGAGCACATGGGTTTTCAGTGAGTGGAAGGGATGCACCACAAATTTGATGTGGTGTTGTAGAACCTCCCTGTTGTGTTACGGTACTTGCTGGAGAAAATCAACCAGGAGAGCGATGCAAAATGAAAATCCCGTGGGTCTGAATTGTTTGTTGCGATTCAACGCCCCATGTTCAAACTGAGTGCTGCATTTTTTTGCGATGGATTTTGTATCGTGTGTGGCAATAGTAAACAAGTGCAGACCAGCAGCGGGACTATAATTGACACATTGCATGATGTAGTGAAACTTTGGAGGGGGGCACAGAAAGAACGCCATTGGTGTCCCTAGTGACTGTCAAACCCACCAGTGAGTGTGACTATTCCAACACACTGGGAGTGCCATCCTCATGCCGAAACTCATCTTTGGTTCCCTCTGTCCTGCAGCTGTCGCCCAAATAGGGTTCTCAAGGGCAGGTAGTGTGGAGTGCATAAAACGCCTGGGTTTACTATTCGGCTGAGAGGCGAGCCTAATCATTGAAAATTCCTTCATTTTGGATGTATGTATCCACTATCGAGAGAATGCTCATTGTTGTTCAGTACTAGGGCAACACTCACCAGGGTTGTCCTTAAGAGCAAGAGGGACGTTCATGGGGACGCACTCTGCTTCATGGTCATGGGACCTTCTCTACTTCACTGATATCACGACCTTCTTGACTTCCTTTGTACCATTCTCTGTATGATTCACTTTTTTCTATATTTTATGATCTTGTTTCTACCATCCCTCTTTTTTAAAACCCCCCATTGACTCCTCAGTTTCATTGCCACATTAAATGAAAACATTTCATATTGCATATACCAAAGTGTTTGCTTCTAGCTCATGCATACAATTCCCAAGACCCAACACCACAGAAACGATATTGAACAATGCTTGTCAGTCAGCAACAATCGTCCTTATTGATACACAATTGGTGAAAATGTGCTTTTACACTTTCAAACAACTCAGCCGTGTTGCCATGCATTGGCAAATCACGCTTCCAACAAACTGCCTTAAAACCCATGCATGGCGCACTCATTCTCTGTAGCGGTTGGGAGTGTAGTCTCGAGGTAAATGGGGCATGCGGCCCAATCCAAGGGAGACGCTGTAGGTGTCCCACAGTAAGGGGGTGCATAGTAAGGTATCCTTATGTGAGCCCCCCTTACTATGGAGCACTTTTTGTGGGAGATGGTGTCTCACTCCCCATACCCCCTCAATTTGGGTGTGACGAATGCATTTTGACCCACGTCACATTGTATAAAAACCAAAAAGGGGGCAAAAATCGGGCAAAACCATTAGGATCAAGCTGGTATCTGACCCCCTTATTGTGGGACAGCCCACTCTTTTTCTATATACCCTTGTGGATGATGTTCGGCTGTGTTTTAGTTGCGAATCATGGGTTGGTGAACAGGCAGTGCCGAGCTGGGTGGAGGCCTTGTCCAAATCTTGTAAACAGGTGTTGAGCCATGGATTTTGCTCAACTCACGTAGAAGATGTGTGAAGTGCTGTGGATCCATTGCGATGGTGCCACACCAGAGTGTTGTTATCCGCATGATGTTTTTGATGTTGTTGATGCACCCTTGAGGCCCAGTGAGCCTCACTCCCTTGAGAAGGGGCACGGTTGGGGAAGGGGCACCGGCAGGATCCATTGCAACGGCTTGTAGTGGCTCTTCCTCAACCTCAATATCTTGGCATTCCTAAAGGAATCCATAGATCTTCAACCTCCGTGGACGGATTAGCCACCAGTGCAGCAACCCACAACCCACAATCTTTTGGCACACAATGTGCTCTAGAGCTGCAAACAAGCGCAGCCAGATCTTTATATACACCAAACATCACAAGGCCATCCTCCACCTCAACGATGTATGACGGGGGTTAACCGCATGCAGTTTAGGTATGGTGTAGACACATTGGACATTTAGCTACTCAATGAATGCACCCATGACGGTCGCACCATTGGAAACAATGGCCACAATATGGGGCTCCGACACAACCCAACCAATGCTTAAGACTATGCAAACCACCTCGTCCATAAGATCTCATAAGATTTTGCTTTGCATTTGTTGCGTCCGGATGTTTCACTGGGACGTTCTCATTTGAGGGGACCATGTCTGCTAAGCCCAAAAACAATTCTTCCTCTAGATGTCATTAGAAAACGGCTTGAGGCTTTGTCTTAGCACCCCTATGCGTCCCACCATCCAAATGAAATACACCAAGGCGGCCTCGGTGTGTTTCATTCTGCGAGCACGCATGTTTGCACCGCCTTGTGCGACCAACAGTGCGCACAGACGTTGGTACACCGAACCACTTGCGTAGTCCCATCGGAGGCCTTCAAGGCATGTAGCTAACACACACAGCGGTAGAACGCGTTGCCTTTGCCTACTTGTAGGGTACTGTAGCAATTGCTCGCTGCCTTGTGGCAGGATCTACCATGGGGTAGCTTGGGGATGTTCAGGTAGGTTCCTCAACCAGTTTGGAGGGGGTTCACAAACGGTGTTAGAAGCGCCGTCCATGGGTGGTAAAATTGTGCCAGAATTGTGGCACACTACCTACACAACACTCATCCCACAATAGGAGTGGGTGCCAATTGGAGACACACGTCTTGCACCTCACACCAGTCATTTTGCATCCAAAGATGCACTACCTCCGTGGGCAAGAGCCCTTGCAGGGATCCCCTTTGCTCACTACAACACCACCTTGTGCTTCCTATGCATCACGTGTTGTCGAGCTTCCCCTCGTTTCTGCGCCGGTGATGCCATCCCCTACACCCACTGTTGTTCACCATGTCGTCTGACAACCCATAACACAATAGGCATGGTAGCCCTTTGGTGGATGTGACAGTGTAGACGATGGATGGTGTTGTACAAAATGGAATGGGCACCAGAGTGCGCCACGCCCACATTCTATGGGGATCAAGGGGCATTTCCACGGGCATTTGCGCCCAACGGATTGGGGCCTTCATCAATTGAGGTTTCTACATTTAAACTTTTTCCCCTTTTGTTTGATGCATCCAAATGCTTTGTGCTCCCCTTTGTTTCGATGTTTTGTGCCACCCATCACAGAAAAACCCGAACCGCTTCCTAGAAAAATCATTTTTTTCTTCTATATCCTACTATTTGCGGAGGAACAAAATCAGAAAAAGCCACTTAAACCCCTGCCGTCTCGGGAGCCCATGTATGTTCCAAGTGGCTACATAATCCCCGCTGTCTCAGGAGTCACCAATGCCAAGCACGGGGACACAATCAGAATTAGGTACGTAACCTGTGTCATCTTGGGGGGCCACGTGTAGGCAAAGTTGCTACATTACCCCTTCCCTCTTGGAGGTCCCCAGTGCCCAACATGGGGACAAAATGAGCCGTCCCGGGGGTCCATGTATGGGCAAAGTGGCCACAAAACCCTTGCCATCTCGGGGTTACCTAGCCCCCAACACGGGCAAAATCAGAAAATGCTACTTAGCCCTGCCGTCTCGGGGTCAACCTGAGACGGCAGCAACCTCTTCTGATTTTGTCCCCGCGCTAGGTGCTAGGGACCCCCAAGGCGACAAGTGTTATGTAGCCATTTTGCCCATACATGGGCCCCCGAGACGGCAAGGGTTAAGTAGCCGCTTCTGATTTTGTCCCTGCGCTTAGCGTTGGTGACCCCGGGGTCACGTGGGCAGAATGGCTACAAGGCCCCTGCCTTCTTGGGGGTCCCCAACGCCGAGCACGGGGACAAAATCAGAAGAGGTTGCTTAACCCTTGCCATCCCGGCCCCATGCATGGGCCAAGTGGCTACATAACCCCTGCCGTCTTGGGGGTCCCCAACGCCCAGCGCAGGGACAAAATCAGAAGTGGCTGCTTAACTCCTGCCGTCACGGGGGCCCATCGGGCGTCCTAGGGCTCAGCGTGGGGGTATTTGTACAAAAAGCGAAATGGTGTGCCACGTAACCTGACCGACCTAGCACCCAATCAGGGTTTTACACAAAACAATATTCGATTGTGCTGCCTAACTCGTTTGAACAGGAGAGCAACACACAAGCGCAACACAACCACAGCAGCAGAAATACAGAACTGACACTCGTAGGTCCAAAATGGTTTAACGCGTGTTCCAAAGGCTGAAATCCTGAAACCACAAAGTCTTGGTCGGCAACAAGGGATTAGAGGACACCGTGCCATTACTGTGCTTGCCCAACCTTGACCAGGGGCCTTGTTTCAATGTTGATGAAAAGCCTACTCATGAATCCACCCTCCTCCCTGCACCCCGCCTTCAATGGAACCCATTTCACAAATACACTGTTGACCCTTGCCACACATTCCAACACCTAAATGCAATCACACACAGCATGCACCATGTGCCCAAGCACTCCTCAGCAGTGGAAGAGGGATTCCTCCCATGTGCCCCTCAAATTCAAAAAGAAAAGGAAATTGGAGTAGAAACACAACCATTGCACAATCCAAGTATGCTCCACAACGCATCAATACTTCCGACTGGTTGATCCAGACAAGGTTCTGTAGAAACATGGGGCGGGAGGATTGTACCACCTTGGCAAGGAAAGTGGTCGACGGCGGCAGCCACTGAAATTTGCAGGATGCACCGAATGGCGGCGAGCTAAGGCCCTTCGGCGCAAGAGGTCTCATTGAGTTTACCGAATTGGTAACCTCCCATTCACAGATTCCAGCCATCCCCCCGTTGCCCCAGGGATCTTCCATGCAACTGTTGACCATGCATTGAGGAAATTTGACGACATTAAGTAAGCACCGCATTTCGCAGTCTGAGTGGTGTTTATTGGATTTCAATTTGACTTGGTCATGAGCCTTGTGAGCCCTCACATTATTCCTGCACCAGTCAGTGGTACAGGAGTTGTAAAATTAACCTCCCTTTTTCGACGTCTGCTCCGGCTAGTTGGGGCCCTTGCCTGGCCTCTGTGGTGGTATGCTGCAGTGTATTCTGCATGCTGATGTTGCAGGGGTCAGATTGAAAGGGTTGGTTGCAGAGCATGCATCTGAGGGCTGATGTCGCATACCAACTACATGAGCCGAATTGGATTTGGATTGAGATCCTTGGGGCTGAGATCAGTTGTACTGGTGCTCCGCTAGAGGTAAATGACACAGCAAAATGCACAGCAAAAGGGAGGTAGATGTTACATGTTCAGTACCTGAAGTGCCAATGCCATGGCAGAGGGGGGGGGATGGGCTTCGGGTCATCAAAAGCAAACGGTTAAATGAAGTACACGAATTGGCGCACTCTGACACACTCATGACAGACACAAGATCGATGGATGAACAGCCTCCGTGGGTTAAATCACAAGCGTTAACGAACACCATTGCGCGCGGCCACTTTGCTGTGCACTCCACCACTTCGCACTCTTAAATAAGCCTTTGATCGGGAAGGTCAGATTGGAAGCTGTTGCAAGTTACGCACTTTTATCTGTGTTGTGTTGAATATCGCAGAGAAAAACCGGATGACAACCCTCATGCATCGTCATCGGAATCAGCAACAACCTTCCGCTTTTTCTGCGCTGTGGATTGTCCATCACTCTTTGCAGCCTGTAGAAAAGGCGCGGCGAAATGGGAATGAAGCAGATAATGGCGCCCATATATTCTTTCCCTAACTCCAATCCAGGAAGGACCTGGGGGTCCAGTAGCTACGGAGGTCCGGGGGTCCTGCGAGTGCAGAGCATGCCCAAGACTTCCAACCTAACGACCCGTGCCCGGCGACTTGCGGGACTCGCCAGCGCCGTCCTGGCTGCCGTGCGCAGTTGCTCAGTGTGCTTCTGGAAAAAGGCTCCCGGATTCCCAATTCCAGTGTTTGTGTGTCTGGTGGGAGGGGGGGGCTGGATAGAGCCCCATGGCCGGGATGCCCCCCTCCCAAAAAGCTCCGTGGACCCGTTTCAAGCCCACCCCGGATAGCCTGGAGGTGACCCCGGGCGCCAATTTCAGAAAAAATGAAAATTGGGTCATCAGTGCCTCCTCAACAGACAGCTAGAGTGCTAGCACGCAGAAATGCACCTGTGTAGAGGTTTGTGGTTTTGCGGCTGCAACACCGTTTGTCTTGGAGGCAATCTTGGGTGACTTCTTCTTGGGAGAACTGTCATCGCTGCTGTACACAGGTTGAACGAAAGAGAGCACACAACCAAGCACCAGAACAAAAAATTGAACTTTAATGCGCCGTGACATGCTTGATACACAACCGATTGGGGGGATAGAATGGAAACATCTGGAGAACCTGGACCCCGAAGCCGAAGAATCCGAGCCAGAATCCGAACCAGAATCCGAACCAGAATCCGAACCAGAATCTGAACCAGAATCGGAACCAGAATCGGAACCAGAGTCAGAGCCAGAATCGGAACTGGAATCGGAGCCGGAATTGGAACTTGAATCTGTCCCATCCTCCAGATCCTCTTCCTCTTCGTCTTCAGAGTCCTCATCATCATTGATGAAATTGTCCTGTTGACAGTGCGGCATCAATCACCAGTGGCACCTGGTCACACTATGCACACTATGTTTCCCAGAATACGTTTGCATGCAACAGCTACCAGGCAACAAAGACTCCGTCGCGTCGACAACACGAGTATTAAAACTGCAGCGACTGGGATTGGCCACTACGAACCGTGCAACGGGACACCTTCTTCTTGGGCTTCTTTGGCTTTGGCTTACTCTCTCTTTCTCTTTTTGGTGCCTTGACAATTGGACCATCGGGAGGGACATAATTCGCCATCTCCTCTTGATACCGCTTTTTGTCCTCTGCGGCCTTATCTTCATAAGGCTGCGTATGAACACAGGGCATATGCCGAGAACCCTGAACCAAACCCTGACAACCGGATCGTTTTGCTCGGTCGTGTAGGCAAAAGACTCCAAGGTGGTTTTTTGTGCCCCGTGAATGGAAAAGAGCTCCATCTGGATCCTGTGTGCACCTCACTGACATGTGCTTCGATACTTACCGTCACGTTGCAACGCAATTTGGAGAAAATCGAACCACCGCTTTCGGAAAGCAATGTGCACTTGTACTACAGCAATCCACAGTGCACCGGACCGCGCACTTCCCGTGTGCCACCACCGACTATGGTTTGGATGAGATCGGAGCGCATTGCTCAACAACGAACAACAAACTTCACACTGCAAATTATTTACGCCTACTTTAGCTCTTGCTTGCGGGGCACGCGAACTCATGATGGACCTGTCGTTCTTCACTGGACAACTCATTCCAAATTTTCCCCATCTTGGCACCCAGCTGCAAGAAATATGCAGATATGCGTGGTGTAAGATGCAGCAGTACACTGCCTCCAGGCAAGCTCCACCATGACGCCTTCTATTCAAACGCATCCGACATCTAAACCCAAGGCATTGCAACACGTCATCCTGGAAACGGCTAAAACGCAAAAATCCTGGATTGGGAGGAAAAGCTTCTTATCTTTGGCGTGCCTGTATTCAACAACACTCTGCCAAACGAATGCCAAAACCCTCCCCTCATGCAGGTGAGAGCCACGAGCAAACGCAACACACAGGAAACCATTCTGCCTTGCACACACACACCTCCGTAAAACTGATATCACCGTTGGCTGCCTTTACCTCCTCACGTTTTGCATTGCAAAATACCATAAAAGAGGTGATCGCACGCTTTGGATGGTTGGGGTCTTTAGGCTTGTCCTTTTTGCTGCTTGTCGCGGCTGCTGCATCGGGGTTATCAATCTGATATTGCGAGAAGATTGGCCCAACAAACCAACAATTCACGCAGCAGCCCTAACACCACTTGCACCTTGTGCTCAGTCACACCTGCCATTGTTTGTATTCGACCTCCCAATCCGCTCTGGCCTTCTTGTACCGCTGTTCATACTCCTGAAGAAAAGGCAGGAGAAAGAATACGCTGCAGCTGAAGCACCTGCAGTGGCGACACATTGCAAACAAAATGAGATTTGCGAAAGAGGGGTGGCAAAGAAAATGAATCAAGCAACGCGGAAAGACACGTGTTTCGTGCACCCTGCACAGACTATCCATACGACACACCTGCTTTTGCGAATCAGCCATTGCCTTCCACATTTCTCCCAACTTTGAAGCAACCTGGACACAACAACGATTTCGCCCGTGCGTTGAGATATGCGCTGATGGACAGCAGGGAACGCCAATGGTGCTTGCCCTCCTGCTCTCTGGCTGAGGGTTTTCCGTTTTTGATGGGCGTGTTGTGTTTTTTTTTTTCCTTCCCCGCGTGTACATGGCCAAAAAAGCGGCGTCAAATGGACACGTTACTGGAGAGCCTTGGCTTGATATTCGCCACGAAGCGCTCACATGTCCATCCTGTGGGTGACTGAAAAATGAACGCAGCCCAAGCTCCTCAGCCCCCTCTCGCACCCCAAAGCAACACAATTCGAATACAAATATATTCCCAAATCCCTGTGTCCGTTGTGCAACGCAACCTGCTTGGCGGGGTGACCAGGGGTGGGGGGGGAGAGGGTCGCGCCCACAGACCGGCTCCCCGCCAGCGCCCTGGCCATGGGTGGGATGGAGAAGGGCTACGAGGGGCCCTTCCATTAGCACAACTTGCGCGCACACCTCTGCTACGGAAAGAGACGGATCCTTGGCCACTATCTCTGCGCGCTTGTCGCCAGAAAACAGGAAGAAGGCTGACGCTGGTTTCTTGGGTGCCCCGACTGGCATCTTGCTTTTTCCTGTAAGGCATATGCATTTGCTGGTGTTGAAATCGGATGAGCTTCAGGATCTCAAGATTCAACAACTGATTCTATCAACTGCGTGCGCATTCTACATACTTGACTTGCCCGATTTCTTGGATTTCGGTGAACCGCCATTGGCAACCCAATCCTGAGTAAAGACGGTGACCCCATTACATTCGACAGAAGGCGAGGCAGTTCCGACACCGTTGCCAAGCCAACTTCACATACCGCCATCTCCTTTTCATATCGTTTCTTATCTTCTTCATACTTCGTATTCCATACCTGTGTGAGAAACGAAGATTAAATGCAAAAAAATTGGCACATTTCGGCTCGTTGTTTCTTTTTGGAAGAAGAGGAGCACGGCACACTCCTTGCAGAAGCAGGTATAGGACGCGGAGCAGGACACGCGCATGCCTTCCAAATACACTTCGAATTTCCCCAGCACGGCATAATATGGTTGGTGCAACATCAAACCAACCTGTTTTTCTGCTTCACCCATAGCGTTCCACTTCTCACTCGCTTGTTTGGTGGCCTGAACACAGGGTACCGATACAAAGACGCCACGCACACGCACCCACGATTGCGCAGAGAGCACTGGTGCGAGGGAGCAACTTCGAGGAGGCAAAATGCTCGACACCTCCAGAAACTTTAGGTCGGGGTGCTCCTTTGAATACGTCGTTGAAAACCATAGGAACGCAGTCCTTGGTTTCTTTGGCTGCCCCTCAGCACGCCCGCCTTTCTCAGACTTGCCGTTCTCGCTTCTTTTCCTCTGAACAATGAATGCAACCACCAGGAGGGGTCGAATGTGAGGCCATGAGGGGTGAAGTGAGGGACCTCCGCAGACCTTCTTCGCCGGCTCTGCAAAAGATAGTGATGTCCTTTTGCCCACAGCAACTTTTTTCTTCGACTTCCTTAACGGAGAGGCCATAACCATTTCTTCGGCAGGTGAAACATCCTCAAAGGTGTCCCCGCGTAGATGGTCATCGAGTTCTTTTGTGAGGAATCGGAATTTGGATTGCAGGTTGGTGTGCAACTTGCTCTGCAGAGTACTGAAAGGAAGGATGAGAGGAGAAAGTGTGGTGCTGAACCGCAGCACGGTCGAACTTTTGGTGAACCAGTACACACGTGATAAACGAATTCAACGTATATTTCTCAAGATCCTTCCGATTTTTCAGTAACTTGCGGATCTCCTTCACAACTTCTTCATCAGTTGGTGGCGACATGGACACACAAGAACTGGACTGCATAAATGTCAAGAAATTTGCGGAAGTGAAAGGAGGAGGAAGCGACATTACTGCAAGACGTTACTTGAAACTTTGACGACTTGCAATCCGTCAGTCACCACGGTTGCTTTGAAGCCGCGTTGGCTGGTATGCGTTTGGCAGTGCTGTTCACCCCGATTGCTATTATTTCGGAAGCCGCCACTGCGGCCCAAAAAATTGGGTTTAAACTGCACATTCTTGGGATGTTGCAGCTGCAAATCACAGGTGACGACGCGACGGGGGGGACCACAAACAAAGTTTGCAGTGGCAAAGGAATGTTGCTGAAGACATGCAGGAAACACCCCTCCAGAGGGGATTCCACGACAGGATGGGTCCATGCAAACGTGCACCGTCCCAAAAGTTTGTTCTTCTGCTACGTGACTGATCACTTTGTCACTTTGACCAAATTTTCACTGGTTGCTGCTTTTGAACCTTTTACGCAGTGACCTCACTGTTCACTGTAGAAAAAAGTGCACGGGGAGGAAAAGTCGGGCGGTCAGTCGAGTTGCAATGCAGCAGTGGACCAGAGGGGTGAAAAGGGAAGGGGGGAAGTTGTGGTGGAAATATTCATATCTTTGTGGTTGAACTTAATGTTTGCAAATAAACATGCAAAGGAGAATTTGGAAGCCTTGGCCTCTAACTGAGTCTAGGTCCACAGCAATCTGGCACACATTCAGGCACCCCTGCCCCGGTCTTCTCACCCCGTCTCTGGTTAAGCTTCCGGTCCCAACACTATGAGCCAAGGAAAGAATTTCTATTCAGTACACGAGGGTACTCTGACTTTTTGACGCTTGGTATCGCCGCGCAAACACCTCTGGAACCCACGAGGGAAGGGGGGTAGAAGAGGGAGGGTATGCCAAACTTTGAAGCCAAAAAGCGTGCAAAAGGATTTTCATATTTGGACCTTGGTAGATCAATTTAGGATTTACCGTAACTTCGGCGCCGGTTCAAGGGCACAATTCAACTTCAAGGGCACATTTCAATCGCAAAGTTGTACACGCACGTGCGTTACTTAACGCGAGTGTCTCCGCGGCATCGTGCATTGTTGAGAAAATTGTCGTGGGACTGTGTGGGTCAGGCAAAGCGGAGGCCATTTGTGAATCTAAGGATTAGCGGCTGAATTACTCTAATTAATTTACATTTTGGTGCAATCATTCAGTGAGAAAGAGTCCGGAAGAAGGGAGGTTGCGTGTGCAGCTTGTGGAACAAAATTTTAATTTAATTTATTTGTCCACAATCGTGCACTGTACGTGGGGCGCATCGATTTCTCGGATTTAATCCTCCACCGTACAGTCTTGGTGGCTTTCGTCCTTGGGTGGCTTGTCCCTTCCTCCATAGAAATGCAACACTATGCACCTCATTATGGTGGTGTTGATGGGATGTATCAAATGGGCGGAACAAGACGTGATTGGCAACCCCGCGCCAATGGCGCATATGATGCACATGGAGTCAACAACAACGGATATGCTTCAACTAGAACCCTCGGAGGCAGTAGCCAACCAAATGTAATGAGCAACGGTCAACCAAATGGAAGGAGTTATAACGCCAATGGTACCTTCCGGGCACCTTCGGACGTCATGAGTCAACCGAATGGAAGTAGCAAGATTCATGGCGTTGCCCATGGTGCAACGTTGGAAGACGCGAGCGAGCCAAACTCAAAGAGCAAGGGTAAGAATAAGGGCAGGAGCAGGGGTAAGGGCAACCAAAAGACGAGCAAGGAGAAAGTAGGGCAAGGGCAAGGGCAAGGAACACAACGACAACATCATTCGGGCGTGAATGAAAAGCCGCCCATTGAGGTGGCCGTTGCCCCCGTGGCCGTTACGCCTGTGGCCGTTACGCCTGTGGCCGCAAAGCCCACCACAACTCCAAGTGGAGACAAATTCAAGCACTTGACAAACACGGCGTTGGCAAGCATGCCTTTGTCAGCTGCGACTCAAAAGGCGCTTGCAACGGTAATGGGATTGACATTTGCAACAAATGTACAAGAAGCGTGCATTCCTGTCGCACTAGACGGCCTTGACGTGGTTGGGCAAGCCAAAACAGGAACAGGTGTGGCATGTACGTTGTTGGGACAAGAGAAGCAAACCGACAACTCCATGTTCGTTGTTTGTCTCTCCCTCGTCTACATCGATTCCCCCAATATGCACAACAAATGGTGTTAGGCATGTCGAGGCGGTACCAAACCTCGCCTCTTCATAGCATCCCCTCCCCTTTTTTTCTTGGTGGCAGCGATCCTTTGCCAAGCGAGAGTTCAAATGCCGAGTCTAGACAAAGCAAAATGCACATTAAACCTCAGTGTATTATTAATGTACACCTGAGTGTACGTACATTCCTTTTGCGTGCTTGAGAATCAAGCTTGAAATTCAAGCGACTGATGGTCCGTCTATGTAGATGGATGTTAGCACGTTCTTGCGTGCAACAACAATCGGAAGTGCCGGGTTCTTGCTAAGGTTTTGTACACATCATATGTGTAAGCAACAGCAAACGGCAAGCGCATGAAAGGGTGCACACCGCCCCTACTCTCCAACCACGATACCACCAACTAAGACACCTCCCTCTCCCGCTCTCGCTCTCGCTCTCGCTCTCGCTCTCCCTTTCCTTCCGCCGTCGCTCCTCCCTCTTTCCATCTCCACTCCCCGTTGCAATGTTGAGCATTTCTTCATTCAGGGAAAACCCTCGCATTCTTGATTCCCATTGTGGAGGTTTTGACGGCCCTTGATAATTTGGATCACAAAAAGATTTCGTCCGTCATTTTGACCCCGACAAGAGAATTGGCAATGCAAATTGACGCAGAATTCAAAAAGCTCACAACATTCCATCGCATCAAATCGTTGATGGTATGTTGTTGGTTAAGACCCGAACAAACCGCAATGTGATAACGAGATGACGAGTTGCTCGATGTTTGGAGTGAGTAGTAAACGCATACACACGACGGGATTCCCCTGAGCAAATTTCGCCGGTCATCGTTTGCAATTATTGACACAAAACTCAAGAGGTCCCTATGAGCACCACAACATTTGGTTCCGAATCTTACATGCAAACACTCTACCTTTAATGAACCGATGAAATGGGAGCCCCCTACACAACCTCAACTCACGAGGTACACCAAGTAGGTGATCTCTCACGTCAAAGCCACATTATGATCTTTCTTACTTGGAACAGTGATGGCCGCACAACTACGCGACCAAAAAGATCTCAAAGGACCATAATTTTTTTTTGCGGCTCTTGTTGGAGTAAAATGACTTCTCCCAACCACGCTTACGCACCTCAAAAGAATGGGTATGCGCGTGTGTGTCATCGAACAAAAGCGACCATGGACATAGAGTACGACATGGATTGTGCACAAGGGGTCGATTTTTTGTGCCCATTTACTCAAAGAGAAATGGAAAGGGTGGTCAACACATGTTGGTCTAGCGGTTGACGTTTGCGATTGTGCGATTCTGGCCGGTGACCATGTGTTGCTCCGTGGAAAGCAAATTGCGACGAGGAACAAGAACAAAAGGTGATGATCAAAGAAAAGAAAACCGGGGTAGTCTTATTGGCATTTTAACACGGATGTGACATCACAGTAATTTTGTCGACACCACATGGATTGGTGTAGACCGCGTTCGAATGGATGCAAGACCGTTGGAAGGACCCCGGTTTGGACCGTATTACACACCAACTCTCTAGAGGGTTAAGGGTTTGACGTGTTAGTATGACGTGTTAGTAAGGTCGAAGAACACATCCAAGAGTGTGATTCGGGATGCCACCGAGCACGGTGCCAATGGTAATGACATGGCAATTGGAAAAGTAATGGTGATGGCGATGGTAATGGCATTTTTGGGGGGCTTCCGGATTGCGACTATTGTTGTTAGGGCAGTGTTGCCGCGGGCACATGTGATGTCGATCCACACGGTTATGTCGCTTGAGGCTTGTTTGCACATTGACGTCAGGTTGTCGGGGGCACGGACAAGAACAAAGATTTGAGGTTCCTCCAAGGTCAGGTAGATGTCTTAGTGGCTACCCCCGGAAGGCTATTGGATCACTTGAATACGTCCGCCGGATTTGCTGCACGTGTTGATGCCATGAAGTTCTTGGTGTTGGATGAAATGGATCGCCTTTTGGATGATGGCTTTTGGCCGGATGTGGAACGCATTGCAGGTATTGTCTTTGCTTGACGCGTGGCTTTGTGGGGTCATGCTTGGGGTTGCATTCATATTCGTGGAATTGCTACACGTTTGTTTGGTTCCCATGATGCTAATTCGGTGTGGATTCGCATTTGCTTGGATTGCATTCAATGCCTTTATTGCTACCGCTCATTCCACACCCGCCGTACAAACACAGCATGGCATTGATGAGCAACAGTGAAAAGTTGCGCAAAAAATGGGCGCTCGTAAACCACCGTGCATGTGCGCTCGAAAGGGCGTGCAGGTCTTCTCGGAGTGGTTGAAAGCGTGCTTGGGTGTGCATCCTTGCATCTTCAGCCTTCCTGCCCAGTCCGGCACAGCGGCAGACGTTGCTTTTTTCCGCGACGATTCCGAAATCGGTCACGAACATTGCGAATCGGATGACACGCCCGGGTACTGTCCTTGCTCCCCATTACAACCCCGACCCGAGGATCTGTTTGGACCATTCCCTCGAGGCTGGGTGGGAGGTCAAGTGTTCGGGTTGGGGTCCTCCGAGATTGGGCTGGGTGGGAGATGAGGGGTAACCCCCCCCCACCTCCATACCCGGTTTGCTAATGTCGGCCTCTTTAATGAAAGGGGGAACGGGATTCGGGGCCCGAATGACGGGGCGGTGCTTTTTCAGGAGCACAGGTAACTGATCCCACGGGGAAATGAGCTAAAGTGGGGAAGTATGCAAGCACCGTTCAGACGTTCCCCATCCTCTTCAAACCCGACCCCATGTGTGGGCACCCAACCCACCCATCCACACGTGGATGACTCCCTCCCCAAAAGGCGAACACGTACGTACACCCGGAAGTACCAACCGGCATACTCGTTCAGTATTGATGGCACACACACCCCATACCCCCCCCCATACCCCCCCCATTCCCCTGCATAACTCCTCTTAACGCCCAAGTACAGCGGCATACGCGACCGAAGCTCAGTCTGGCCGACTGAATGCCAGGGCGAGCAGGATCTTCGTTGAACGACTGCAGGTCCATGTGTAATGATATTGAGCCTCTGGTCGCAAAAACAGGCCAAGCAAGCACACGAGAAACAGAGACCAAGCAGAGAAGATGTGGATGCAACGGAGGCAGGTGGGGTTCTGATCCGTGTACATAGCCCGCTGAGATTGCTGGGAGCAATGGGCACCTACAGTTCTGGAAAGCTTGGCCCTGCTGCCGTCCCTTTCTATGCTTCGAAGGTTTTGTTGCGGCCCATACCTCCCCATCATACCCCCCATACCCCCTCGCCCCTAAATCCCCGAGGTATGCCGGGAGGATTTCGTGCGTATATGGGCAACAAACCATGAAGGCATGGGGTCCATGCTGTGCTTGTTTGCACAGATGTTTGCTTGTGTGCATTCATATGTGAGTGTGCAGAGTTGCGTACATGCGCCGATGTCTCATCGTCCGCATCTTTCTGCGACATTAGGCAACACGAAGACTCTCAGGATGACATCAGAGTCTGAAACCAACGTGCACCAGCAAGTCCCTCAGGAGGTGATGGTCACCCCGTTGCTGCAGCAGTTGGGAGTCCTCATGTCACTCATCCGCAAAGAGATGATGCAAAGCCAATTCAAAATCATCGTTTTCTTCGCCACGGCACGAATGACCCAATGTATGGCAGAAATCTTCAATTGCTCGGGCATTGAGGTCCTGGAAATTCATTCACGGAAAAGTCAGAAGCATCGTTCGAATGTAAGCGACAAGTTTCGCGATGGTATTCCCTTCGAATTTAGGGCTTCCTCTGTCATTTGCAGCCTGTGCATTTGGGAAGGGTGGGCGAGAAGTGCGCACGCGCACGTGCTGGCGGGACCAGGACCCCTGGCACCAACAGCGACAGCAGCAGGCAGCAATTATGGAACACGAAGTCCAACAATCGTCGTCTGCCTCCGACGCAACATCTAATTCCAGCAACAGTGACAGTTGAGCCGCCCCCGTCAGACGCCCAAGATGGCAATGAGAAGGAATGCTGCTGGGGGCCCACGAGGCACGCGGCGGCAGACTTTCAGGCCGAAACGCTCCCGACTGGCGCTGTCCAAGGCGCTCTCCAACCCCTTTCCGCTCCCGGAACCTCAGCAAAGCTATGTAGCCATTTGCCTCCCCTCTGCTTTGGGGATCCCCATACAGCAGGGGTGTCGCCATGTCTCCTACCCGCTCTAGGGACCCCAAGATGGCGGGTAGGGTGCCAAAATTTCTCGTCTGGTTCAGCTTTTTAGGGGCTGTGTTGGGGGAAAGAACTGGGTCTTTTGCCGAGAAGGAGCAAGTCGAGAGGGGTGCAAGCTGGCCGCAACGACCTGGACCGATTCGCTACGGTGCCAGGAGAGGTCGCCCAACCCCGTGGCATCAGGATGCACCGTGACGACACTGGAAAAGGCAATGAGCCCCCCTCCTGACGGACGACGAGGATGACTGATTTGGTACGCCAGTACCATATTGAAGTTGCAATGTTGCGCCCTTAAGCTGCAAAGTGCCACGGGGAGACACAATCGTGAATAACATGGCCTGCGTTCGCCTTCGCAAATGCCCCGCATCATCACTGGGGTATTGCAAACAAACAAATGATTGGCAGGTGATTATTTCGAGTTCGCAAGCACTCTACTTCGATTTTTTATGCCGTTGCGCCCCGTGCTGGCATTCCCTCCCTCATGCCTGCGTTGAATCCCCCCGGGTAACAGACGCGCCGTTCTCGCAGCGCCCCGACAATAGAGCGGTTGCCGGGGCACAACGTCCGTTGCCTGCCTCAGTCACGGGGAACCGTCGGACACCAACGTCAAATGAATGCTCCAACCATTGCCCTTTGCCCAACCGTCCCCTCGCAATCATTTCTTTGAGTGGGTCCCTGACTTGCACTCCCCGCTGCACCGGTACAGGAACGAATATGATCATGTTCTCGTCTGATGTCTCTGCACGCGGAATGGACTACCCGGATGTCAGCTGCATCGTTCAGGTTGGACTGCCCATGTCCGTGGAGCAGTACATCCATCGGTTGGGGCGAACCGCCCGCGGCGTGGGTGTGTCTGGTCATGCCATTCTGTTGCTGAGTGACTTTGAGCGGCCCTTCCTTTCCGACCTGAAGACGTTTGGCGTGAAGGAAGTCTCAGCCCCGCCGTTGACTGCGGAGGTCGAAAGCATCCTTGCAAACGGGATGCACGTCAATGCCACCCAGCCTGCGTCTGAGGCTGACAGAGCCACGCAGGTGACCCTGACGCTGCCTTGTCTGTTTGTATACGTGTTGTCTCACCCCGGCATTGCGTGTGCAGCCTCAAGACGGACGCACTTAAGCGTGTGCTCGGGGGTGTCCTTTAACGAAACTTTTTTTTTGTGATTTTCACCGAGGACAGCCCTTTAAGGTCCGCCCTTTGGGCGGCGGTTGGCGGTCAACCGTCAATCGCTGGCAGTGCCCCGTATTCTTCAGGGTTTTTTTTTCAAGGAGCTGTGGATTTATGGTTGCAACACGGCGTATGTTGACGGTGTTTGTTGTGTCTGGGGAAGATGGAATATTGCGCATCCACGTTGAATTATTTTGGATGATTGCCCACAGCCAAAGAACATCCTTGTCTTCCGGGAAATCTTTCAGTCATTGCCCCGTGCTCTATTTGATTGTGTTGGCCGGGGCTCTGGCAGAAAGTGGAGGGGTCATTGGGAAGTCCGTTGCGTCGCAAGTGAAGGAGAGGGTGTGATTGGGGTTTGAGATGTTGCGTCTGTGTTTCTCCCTCAAAGAACACGTTGCGGCACTCTGTGACCACATGATCATTGTCACGAAAGTCCCTCTCTTTCGATTTAATGGTCGTGTTGCGACATGAGTACCTACAACCGCATGGGGACCCAGCCATGACCAACTGCACCGCCCCTACTTGCTGCCACACACTCTTCACACGGCCCATTCGGCCATTCCGTGAACAGCCTTTCCTCTGTGAGGCAAGGCAGAAGTAGAGTCACCTCGCAGAGATTGTTCAATCAAAACCTGGCGTGCCTGCGTGTGTGCGTAAACGCCGTTTTTTTGCCTCATTTTGCGAACCTGCAATTTTTTTTTTGCGAGACGCTCCGATAATGTTTGGGGTTGTCGAGCACCTAGGCCGGTTCCTTGAGAGAACAGTGACCCCGACAGAACTTTGCCATTTCAGCCCTGAGTGCTGCAAATCGGACTTTCGTCAATTGTCTCGTGAAATTCGATCACATCTAATGCATGAGACACCGATCCCACAGCGCACGGTAAGCCCACATTTCCCACCCGTGCGGTTTCCAAGAAGGCGTGTGTATGAACTTTGCGGACTGTCCGCTGTTGCAGACGATAAACACAAGTGCACTGCGGGCAGATGACGTCCCAATGAGCCCATAAGCAAGGCATGGAAGCAGTATGCAGCATTTCACCAGCACCAGAAAGCGTGTGCAGGCTTCCTTCCAGAAGGGGGCGGGATACAGGGCACAGGCTGGTGCATATTACTACACGCAACAAAGCAAGTCGCATGCTTATCCGGCTCCAGCAATTGCACGTCGCGTGCACAAACCTCATTGAGGCAAGGTATGGAGTATCACTATGGAGTAACAGTCCGGAGTACCGACGGTATGGAGGAACGGTATAGAGTAAAGCCATAGAGTACCCACGAAGGATCCAGCACATCCCGACACGGAAGAGACGCCACAGGAGCTGCCATGCAACACATGCATCCCGAAAAGGAGGGTTCCGGAGGACACAGTTGCCTGATGTACCGGGTAAGGGAAGAACTGGGGCCTTAGGTCTCCCAGGCGGCACCTCCCTGTGTTTATCCACAAATCGGTAGGATTGCTGAGGGTCCGAATGGCCGCAGCTTGTTTTTCGAGACGTCCACCCCAGCAGGTACTGTCCTAGGCCTGTCTGGGCTTTGCATCCTGAGTGCCAGATGAGGCGTTTTTGTACTCCGCTCGGATTCAGGTGTACGTTGCGTGGCTGGGTTTCTACATCTCCATGGTCAAGAAGCACAAATTGAGTACACCGGCTCTCGTTGTCATCGCCAATGAATATCTCATGTGGTTGTTCAAGCTTGACGCGCCGCCCTCGATCGAGCCCTCCACTGCTGGCAAAATGCATGTGAAGGGCGTGCCAGGCATTACCATCAGGAAAGCCGCCAAAAAGGGCAATTGATGTGCAGCACCCTGAATTGCCCCCCCTGTGTCTTGTATCGTGACCTGATCCTGCACCGACAAGTTCTCCTGTGTTGCGTTTGGTAGTGTTGTCCTGTGCCATTCGGGTTTCGTGGGAGTTTGACGTCTGAGATCTGGAACGGGCGCGGACGACAGGTCAGGGAAAACTCAGAGAATATGCAAAGAACAGAATGCCTGGGATTTCGTGGGCTCCTGAGGGCTTCGGGGTCACGCCAAGATGGTCCACAAGTCGCTGGTCTCTTGCTGTTTGCGATCTATGCGTTCCATGTCGTTCAGCAGAAGTTTGACTCTGACCTCGGGACACTTTTTTTTTTGCTGCTCCTGTGAAGTGGTCTATCTTCATGTGCGCGGTACTACAACTGCGAGACTCTGCACTGACCTTGGGGTCTCCCAATATGTCGGACCCGAATCGCACCCAGATGCGATGCGGCGTCGGTTGTATGTTGGACACATCGAAAGGCCTGCTTGTTGTGGCTGCCTATTGGCAACCCACTTAGTGGGGACCCATAGGGGCTGTTGCTGGCCACAGAGCTGAGTTTGGACGCCCGAACACCTCATGTGATAGCTTGTCAAGGGGGGGGATGCAGTATTGTGCATCTGCTGTATGTATGCCTGGCGGTTGTGCGGTGTGTTAAGCCGCCAGATTCTTCTCCGTGTCCGGTTTCACAACACTCATCGTGCGTGTGCACAAGAAGCCCGGGTTCCGCGTTCTGTACACCCGAGCCCCCCTCATCCACACTGACACTGGCACAATACCCCCGGATTCAGTCCATACCGGCCCGACGGCATGCTCTCATGCCTCAGTCCTTGTTCCTTGTTCGCGTTCCCAAGATTCCGGGTAGAGAACAATGGCTGCATGGTACACGCCCAGAAAACAAAGCCGAGCTTGCCTTAGTCAGGTGAATTTTGCGAATTTGCAACATGGGTATGCATGCAATATTCATAAAGTAGCTGTGGTCCATGCCATTCTGTCAACCACAGCATACAGTGGTGCCCTTCCATTGTATTTGCTCTGGAGCAGCACCATCCTCGTTTCCCTCCTCAATGGGCTTATTTGTGTGTGTGTGTGTGTGTGTGTGTGTTGTGGGGTCTTTCTGATTGTCCTTTTTTTTTTTTCCCCTTTCGGCGCTAAGCTGATGACAACATGCTGCGATCATTGTTTTGATTGTTCTGTGTTCTGTTTGGTCTGACGAGGTGTTCATTGGGACTCAGAGACCAGTGCTCGCTGTGCTGCTCGTGCGCTGCACGTATATCCGCAGTGGGCGTTCGTGTTTGTCTTTGTTCTGCACAAGTGTGTGTGGGGGGGTGGGGGAGGGGGAAGGGGGCGTATGCCACATTCAGCACAGTCCCAACACACCAACTGGGCTCCGCGAACGCGGAAACGACACCAGCAAGAGCACCGGCCGCAGCGGCCGACAGAAAGTAGCGACCCGACGCAACATGCGAAGGGAAGAACGGGTGACCGTCCAGGGCCCCGTAAAGGAGCAACAACCAGACGGAATGTCACACAGGGGGGAGGGGGAGGGGGGCGTATTGGGGGTCAGGGCGCAGGATAATCCGCTCCACAATTTTGCCGATGGCCCTCCTACGCACCATGCTCCTCCGACGTCCTTTGGCGAGATAATGGATGGTGGCACTTCTCCGCCCTTCCAAAAGTTCCGTGTTGGGGGGGCGAGGGGGGCTTTCTGGCAGCCTTTGAGGGCGGCATGCGCCACGATGGGCCGCCAGGGAATACTCGCCTCAGGTGAGCTGCTGCTGGTGTGCGTCCGGGGGGGGGGGGGGGGCAACAGCGTATTGTGGAGGGCACGATGCTTTTCAGGTGCAGATCACTACAGGGGTCAAAGCCCGCCCTCCAGCGCCACCTGGGCTGGCCAGGTTGTCAGGCCGAGGGGCCCGCTGGGAACGGGTCTTTATTACCGCAAGGAAGTTGTGTGTAGACGTGGGACACGGTGTTCCCATTGTTCAACGTGTTCCTCCATTTGTATACTCAGGTGTACGGCAATGTGCCGCAAAGTTAGCGCTGCAGAATGCATTGACGCGTGCGGCGCATTGGATGCGCATGGCATGCGTTCAGCCTGTTGGTCCATGTTCAGGGGTTCAAGGTCGAATGGAGCAGGACCAAGAAATTTTATTTTACATTGAGCCACTCAAGGAGTAAGTTTCATGACATTGGCAGCCCATTGAATGCATGCATGCCTTTCATACTGTCGGCACACACGCTTTTTGTTTTCCGCTGCAATTTCTGTGCCCCACAATGTGCATGTACGGTGGCAGTACAGTTCCCCGGGGGTGGGGTTGGGGGGTGTCATTTGGCTACCGTCGCCCCGGGGGTGGCAGGGGACTGCCCTCCCCCAGTTTTTATGTTTTGTGATGAGAAAGAAGCCAAAGCTTGATACTTCATCCTCCACGGCTTGAACGTCATGCTCCCCGATCAATGGGGGCTCCGCAGTTTACAACCTACAACACCCCTTACCCCCACCCCTCCAGAATCTGGTGAACTGGCACCAGTATAATGACCCACAGGATGGTAGCTTGTGGGCTGGAGGGCCCACTATTGCTATGGATAGAGAGAGCCGCCCGTATGGCTTATGAGGCCCCGATCGGCCATGAGGACGACCAGCACCTGACGGGTACTACATGGGTGTGACAGCCATGAGGAGGCTATCCGGAGCCCTGTACCGGCTGCCACAAGGAGGCACAGCAGCCAGAGAGAGTGGCGAATTGCTGCACTTGTGGGCACAACAGTGACAGGGGCTGCTGCTGGCTGAACCTTGGCCTAGCTCGGGCAAGACGGTGCACTGTAAAAATACCATTTGTGCGGCGGCCAAACTGTTGCCAAGGTCATGCCAATTGGCACACACATCACATGAATAGGCCCGTTTCACATTGTGCACAAGCACCAGAGTAATTGATCTTTTTGCCCTCTTGATTGTGGGAAAGAGGGGTGTTTACACAAGTCCTGTGGCCAATTGTTTTGCTCTCCTTAGGGGCAATTTGGGTTGGTGCAAAAAAATTGGGGCTTTCGGGGTGTGCTAGCCACAAAACTAGTGCGTGGTGCGTACGCTGCACATGTACTCCCCCTATGATGTTCATGGTTCACACCCTGCCCCCCGCCCGCCCCACCAGCTGACCGGCCGTTGGCCCAACTTAAAGCCACAAAGTGTGGGTGCTGGCCATGGGCCGGTACCCCCTTTTTCAGGGACGAGAAACAAATGCATGGTCAGAGCAGCCAAAACCTGTGTGATCATGCAGGACAATCAGCGTGTGGGGTGAGGAGGGCCTAGAGTACACAGTCAACAATCTCCCTCACACAAAACGATGCTTCTGTATGTTGAGATACCACCAGCCCATGCCATTTCCCTGGGGTGGTGCATAGTGCATAGTGCAAACCCTACTTTTCCCTCATGAGGACAGCTTGACGATGAGTAACCCTTGCTTCTCCCCCATCTAGGCAGAAGAGGTAGGTGTGTACCCCCTTCAGCCACAGAACAACGTTGTACAATGAGATAGCAGAGCGGCCCAAACAGCCACAGCCGCGACACATAGGTGGAAATAGGGGCGAGATGAAGACCAAAGCAGATCTATGTTCCCAAGAGAACATAACCGCTACGGGTTCATCATCCCCCCCCCACAGCGATATGCAGAACAACAGCGAACATGGAACAAACGTTTGAAATATGCCACCCAGCAGAGCGATGTGGGGCAAAAAGGGGTAAGGAGGAACCCAAAAAAGGGAGGAAAAGAGCTGAAGAACTTGACAACTAGACCCATTGGGTGACCATGGGTGCATGCCTTAGGGGGGGACGCCCAAGTCAGGGAACCCTAGCACACGAGAGCACGAAGCATTGCAGAGCACACATAGCAGGCAAAGTCAGTCTGGATGGAAGCCAATAATCCTGATAATAAGAATGCCAGAGGTGGGAGTAAGCGTCAACCAGGGGAGGACATCCTTGCTCAGAGATGCACAAGGCATTGCACAGGCAGAGGAGTCTTGAGGTCAGAGCACACAAATCACAGTGTCAAGTCCAATTATTGTCTTCTCACACATACTCAGTTCATGGGAAGGCGAAAGTGGTGATTCTAGGGTGGCTCCCACAGGGCTAGGGCTTGATACATACCCCCCCCCCCCCGTGCCCAGGAACCGCCTTGCGCAAGAACCGCCCCCTGGTTCCACGGTCGAATTCTCGCACTACTTTTTTTTTACCACGGTATTGGGTTTTTCATGGTTCTGGTGGATGCAGGACAGCTATTCAGGTGTGCAGGACAACATTGTGTTGCTATGGGTCCCCCCATCAGGGGAGACGCTATCAGTCAGTCACAGGCGCACATACCCCTTAAACCCCTCCCCCCTGCTCTCGACCCCTTGCCCGAAGCAACCAGCCCCTGACAAGGAAACAAAGAAAAGTCAGTGAAACACAGGGGGCCACTGATAGCACCTCTTTGCAAATTTTATTTTTTCATTTTTGGCGAACCATCCTTTCCGAGTTAAACAGGTGCTGTCTGATGGCTAGGTGCCTGGGCAGGCAGAGGGCGTGGATTTTCCGCGGTACGGGGCTGCCCACGGTCGTGTGCAAGAACCAGCTCCTGGTTCCGCGGTCGAATTTTGGGGGAAAAGCGTGCGCAAGAACCGCCCCCTGGTTCCGTGGTCGAACATTGCTGGTTCCTGGGCACGGGGGGGGGAGGGTACCAGCGTAGATGACCCCAGCTACTCCCTACCTGTCAGGATCACCACCGGAGCGCCCATGTATGGGTGAGTGGGGGGTGTTCCTTTGTCTTATGGCCATAAGATGGCATCCGTTTACCACAACAGTCCCAAAGTACCAACAGCTTTCCCCGGCTCCCCTTGGAGACCTCCCCGCCCGTGTAAGGGAGGGATGTGATGCCTGCCAAATCCAACCAGGTACACTTCAGCACCCCAAACCGTTGTGTGTTTAGGTCGTTGGAATGTCTTCGAGCTGTTGCATGTCAACGGGTGTCCGACTTGTATGCGTTGCCCTTGTGACCGCAGCATCTCTGGGTTGGGTCAAGCACACATCCAGCAATCTACATGCTGGTCATGCACCCCATTTGACGGGCTCCAATCCGATTGAAAGAATACAACCCTCACACTCCATCAAGAACCTGCGCCATTTTGAGACACCGTCCATTTCCCATTTCTTGCCCGGTAAATCCCTTGGGCCGTTGGGCCAAACTGTGCCTGATGAGGCGACGTTGCAAAGCCCGTTTGATTTGAAAGGTGGCCGTAGTGATAGGACCTCCTGGGCCAATGGGCCCTTGGCATTGCTTGTTGGCTTCTGCATCACTGTTGGAGCCTTTGCCCGCAAAACACTCCAGCGAGCACCATACCGCAAAGCCACCTCTGCGCTGCTTTCCAGGCGCAGTGGCGCTTCGTTACCGCTCGCACCATTGCGCCCTGGCGCCGCACAGTGCGATGCGCATGCCATGGCTATGGCGGCTGTAACCGGGGAGCGTTTGGAGCCACCGACTGGTTCTGATGCAGCGGGGTGTGTGCCTGTGTCCAAAGGTGGGGTGAAGATTGCCGTGTGACACTGCCTGCCAGAGGCAAGCCCCCACTATCCCCCACTGCCCCCTTCCTCCCTGTGGTTTTGGCCACTTTTGGTAAGACATGCGCCGAATGAGTCCTCGGGGGCTCTGCAGTAACTCCCTGAAGCGGCAGCATTGGGGATGTTGTGATGGAACACCCACATTGGGACCCAGCAGTACATTTTTGCAGCCTCTAGCCCTGCCCAGGGCTGGCCAAGGCCTATTTGAAGGAGAGGAACTGTTTGCACTGAAAACAGGGATAAAACTGGGGCTGGGAATCAACGAGATGCCTCGAGGACAACTTGGACACCCTCTGCTGCCATCCTTCACGGTACACACACTGTACAAATTCATAACCCCTTCCAGCCCAGGTTCGTGCACCTTCCAGGTCAGTCTAAACAGGGGGAGTTCCGCCTCCCCCCTGTTGTGAATCACGAAAGTGCTTGGCGGCGGCGTGGGGGTGTTGACTTATTCTGAAAAGTTTTGGCCAGGAGGGAGGGGGTACAAAGCATCTCAGCCCCTGACAAGGGGGAATGGTGCCCTCTCACAGGGGTGGGTTCAAATGCGCTGGTGTGATGGTCCCCTCCCCACATAAGCACGTTGGAGCCGGCCCACCAGAAATTTTTATCTCCTTGGTGTGGTTGCATGCGCAACACATGGGATATAGAGGGGGCATCTGCTCTAAGCACTGCTTTGTGACCTACTGGCGCACTGCAAGTGATTACTCTCTGCACTACACCGTGGCGAGTCGATGAACTGCATTGCTACCCTGTAGGAACGACAGTATGCACGAAGTCGCCCCCCCCCCTACACCCCCCCCTACACCCCCCCCTACCACCCCCCCCCCCCTAACCCCCCCTACCCCCTCCCACCCCCCCCTACCCCCCCCCCCCCTACCTCCCCCCCCTACCTTCGGCTGGCTTCGCTCGACAGTCGGCTCGCTTCGCTCGACGCGGGGGCCAGCCCCCGCACCCCCCTTAAATAAGATGACTCCTGCGGTGGCCATAGACCGCCGTTTGTGTGCACCGCCTTGTGTGTGCACCGCCTTCTGTGTGTACCGCGTTGCCTGTGGCCCCTTAAATAACATGACTCCTGCGGCGGCCACAGACCACCTTTTGTGTGTTCCGCCTTGTGTATGCACCGCCTTCTGTGTGTATGATCCTACCCCCCCCTCCCCCCCAACCCACCCCATCCCCCCCCTACCCCCCCCTACCTTCTCGACCCCCTCCCTACCTTCCCCCCCTACCCCCCCCTACCTCCCCCCCCTACCCCCCCCCGACCTCCAAGGTAGGGGGGGGCGGCTTCGTGCGATATATGGTAGGAACATGCTAGAACAGCGAACGTCGTCTGGCCCGGAAGGGGGGGCGCACCGTCTGCACACTGCGCATGCAGTGCAAGTGCGGTGCAAAATGCAGGGCATTGTTGATAGAAAATTTATCAGAAGTCATGGCCATCAGAATCCGGAATCAGTCCGCATTTTCGAATCAAAGCTTTACATTAGCCTGTGGTGCTGTGGTGCTTGAGGTCACATTGACTCTGTATGCCACTTTCAAGAAAGGTGGGCTAGCAAATGGGGACTTATTTGAGGTTTGCAAGGGCACACGGAACCTCATGTTGACGTTATTTTTCCTGACTAGGACCGTGTTTTGGACAAAAGGGGTCGGGTTACGTTCGTTGATCGGTCAGCTGGGTTCAGCCGGACCCCCTCAGCCCCCCTCCCCCTGTCCGCACCTAACCAACCCGCCCACACCGGAACAACCCAGCCTCAATGGCATCCCCCCCCCCCCCCCAGACACACCAGGACGTGCATGTGTGGAGCGTTTTGTTGACCTGCATGCGGCCCCAGACACACGTTCCTTTGTGTTACACTCAGAATTGCCTCTTTGTGAAGACTTGAACCCTCGAGAGGAGCAGTTTTGGTCGTGGCCTCTTGGGATTTTCAGCCTTCGACCCTCAAAGGTCTTGGGCAGCCCTCCCTGAGGCGCCCTAGGCGCTCTGGGCACCCTGTATGGGCATGAAGCTTCTACTCTCCATAGGGAACAGGCAACATAACATCGGAAGTCACCGGCACACTCACTCAGCTATTATCCCCCCCGCCCCCCTGGACAGTGCACATATTGTTTGCAACTTCTTTGCAGCACCTCTGTACAGCCCAGCTCCCAAGTACAGTCCAGTGCATTCGTGACCCTCCAGCCCCCTGTTACAGCCAAGCTCCCTTGTACAGTCCCTAACGCTGTGCACCTGACAGCACCATGAGCCCCCGCGCTGTCAGCCCCAACTTGTCAACCCCGCCCCTCCCAACATCTGTCACACATGCACACAGGCCCACAGGCACCCAAGTGCACACACGCACACAAGCACACAGGCACACAGCAACACAAGCAGACAGGCATACATGCACACTGGACCACTGGCACAGAGGTACACAGGCACGCAGGCTCACAGGTTCACCGGCTGCAGCCACACTGGCACACAGGCACGCAGTATCAGTTTTAATCCCGAAAGATTTATTAAAGCACCTCAGGTGCCAAAGATATAATTGGCTCGCGAGCTGCAGGTTTAAAGTCTCGGCTTAAACCATCAGAATTGATGTTAACCGCCACATTTCTAATAATGACTGCTCTAACAACGTCGGAATTTTTCGCAGAGATACTAAGTCTGCCATCTTTCATGAATAAGGCTTAAACAGGACGACTTTAATCTGTCTCAAATTTTCTGGGACAAGGGAGTAGGTTGGTCGCCCAGATGGTTTCAGCCAGAGCTTCACAGTCCCCCACCTGCCTGCACAAAGCCAACCCATTCCAAGGTGGAGTTGAGATTGCACACATTGATTGCCACCCCTAGTGCCCACTGGCATATGTCTTCTCCCAAATCTCAGGCAAACCATGGCTTCACGAGTGGCGAATGCAAGCAAGGCTTGGCGGGAGATCAGAGCATTGAACCCCCCAAGTCCCCGAAGCAGTCACCAGCTGTCTTCACTGGGAAGTCGCATCTATTTGTTTGGGGGTGAAACCGGCCCCTTGCGATCCCACTTCGGGTATGGCATTCCGGTTGCCTCGACAGCAGTCCATTGGCTCGACCTCGCCACACCGAAGTCTTGGAACGAGGTGGTCATTGGCTCCGATTCCGGACCCCCTCCGTCGGCGCGCCTGGGCCATGGCCAAGCCATTGTGAATGGTAACGGCTCTGCATTCCTGTATGTGTTTGGTGGGCGCCAGCCTGAGGAGAAGGGTGATCTTGGGAAGATCAGAAGTCTGAACGACATGCACCGCCTGAACCTGGCAACTGGTTGCTGGGAGGAACTGAGATGCACGGGTGACGTGCCAAGCGTGCGTAGTTACCTTCAGATGGTCTCTTTGCAGCAGACGCTCTTCGTGTTCGGTGGCATGATCAACGAAGAGAGGTACAGCGATTTATACGCATTCGACACGGCCACAAATCACTGGACCCGCTTGCCCGATGCACCGATGGAGGGCCGTGGCGGTGCTGGTGTGTGTGTGACTGGTGAAGGGGACGGTGCACGTCTTTGGGTGGTGGCGGGCTTCTGCGGTCGTCCAGTGAGCGACGTGTGGGAGTACAGCATTGCCGCCCAGGTTTGGCGAGCGCGTGAGGACCTGGCCCTCCCTGTCGCCCGCAGCATCTTCGCGTGTGGTGCCATGACGTCCGACCCTCGCGGCACCGACACAGAGATCTGCCTGTTTGGCGGTGAAGTGGCCCCCGCCAACGGCGACGGTGAAGCCGGAAAGTATTCTTCTGAAACGCTCGTGCTCCGTTCGGGTGTCGACGAGAAAGAGGGTTGTGGTGTGCACTTGGTGCCTGCAACGGAGAGCCCTGCCGCGCGGGGCTGGACGTCTGGCTGTGTTGCGTCCATGGAGGGCGGGAAGACCGGTTTTGTCATCTTTGGGGGTATCAAGGAGGGGGAAGAGGGGCAGCCTCCGGGCGTGCGTCTCGGTGACCTCGCGATACTGGAATGAATCATGACTAGTGGGCACCGCACTCAGCTGTCGATGCATTTGCCGTGAATCTGGGGAGGTGGGAAACAGATTCGCCGGGGGTTCGTTCGAGCCCCCTTACCTCAGGGTGGGGGGGGGGGGGTTCTGTCACCTCGCGTTAATCCCAGGGGCGGTCAAGGAAAGGGGCTCCCGTGACACAGCCCTTACAAAGTGGCAGTCTGAGGACTAGTTATGGCTCAGAAATCGGGCCGCAAAGCGGCCCGAACGAAAAAAAGTTTTTGCATTTCACGATACAAACCTCAAAATGGTCAGAGTGTCGTGGCGATCATTTTGTGATCGGGTACCCCGGACCCCCCGCCCCCCACCCTGTGGGCCCTTCCAGGGCTCCAGTCATGGCGCCACCCCGAGGGGAGGGTGTCACTGATAGCTTTTTGTTCTGACTTTGTTGCTTTGCAGCCTGTGTCTTGCAGGCTAAAGGTTGGCATTCAACATTGGCATCCTACAGCGCGGGGGGGGGGGCTGAAGCCGCAACCCCCCCCCCCCCCACGCCCAAGTAAACCCTGGGGCCCGAATGGCGTCCGGCCATCACGGTGCCCCTAGTCGAGTTGCCCCTGTGGGAATAGCCTGGGGGGAGTAGCCTGGGGTGCTGCGGAGCAAATGAGGCACCCACACAGGGTGCGTGTACATTAGTTGATCCCTCCCTCCCTCCCTCCCTCCCTCCCTCCCCTCATGCCTCTTGTCGTGCCCGTCGGCACCCACGGGGGGGGCCTGGGTGCTTCGAGGCTCCCTGACATTCTACGGCAGTCCGGGGGGGGGGGGGGGGGGCTGCCGAAAGCTGCCCACCATAAGCTGACTGGTCCCGAGATGTCTGCTGTCCACGTGCCTCCGTCTGCTTGTGACAGTGCTGTGTCATGCGTGAGTCTGAGTCCGGTACACTCAAGTTCGGTGCGCGAGGGGGGCCTCGCACACTTCAAGATGTCCAATCAGTAGGCCGCCGGGAGGGGTCACGGTGGCTGTCTTCCAGGGAAAAGCGAATAACGCTGAGCAGTCAGAGCACCACGCCTGGGTCCCAGGGAGCCTCCCCCGGCAACGCTCACGCCATCCATCCATCCATCCATCTTCCCCCCCTCCACCCCTGTCTACTCTCCACTCTAACCCCGCAGCTGACCTACTGTCGGCAGTTTGTCGTGGGCCCAGACAGATGCTGCCAGGCAGGACAAGGGCTGTGAAGTCCCAGACGGTGAGCTGACAGATCACACGACGGTATGTGTACTGCTGTGGCAGAGTGATCAGTCAGTCCAGCATGGGCCACAACAAACAGGAGGGCATGGCCAATCCACTTGGTCGCACCATGAGGTGCGACAGCCACCAGAAGTGTGGCAGAGGTTTCGGTTTTTATACTTGCCACGATGGGATCTGGAGTTTATCTGCCTAACGGTGTGGCGGAAACTGCCAGTGGGCGCACGGCAGCAAAGGTAGGGGAGTAAGCTGTGTCCCTCAGGTTCGCGCTTTTTATGAACAATACCTTGTGTTTAAACCAGCTGTGGAGCTGATGCAAAAGGTGCTGCAGATCAGCCCGGCTACGACATATTATGCTCACCACGCCTGGACTCCAACACACCAGGATGGCCTGCTGGCGCTGGTATGGCCCACTGAGCCTGAGGGAGGAAGATCACACTGTGGATATTGATTCAGACACGTCTAGCTGCATGGGATGCTGCTGATGCTACTCTTGCTAATCCCAAAATTGTTGGTGTTGGCTGGTTTTACACCTTGTACATGCAGAGGTGAAACCCCCCCCCCCCCTGAGCAAGACAAAAAACAATGGCCCCATATCAAGCACCAGATTGCTGCTGGGGGCTAGTTCCCAAGACAATCCGAGCCCGCACTCAAAACCTGGCACATTCCCTGCCACATTCGCCTGCAACTAATGCCTCGGCCCCATCATGATGCGGCGAAAACATCAAAAATGGCAACGACTCCTATCATTGACAGGGGACTATGCTATGTTATATATTCTATGGGTATGCTTACTCTCCAAGACTTACTCGTGCTGACACCGAAGGAACTACTTGCGTTCCTAATCAGAGTGTACCTGTGGTGCGATGTAGTGTGATAGTTGCTGTTAATTCTTGGAGGCTTCTAGATAGTTGTTGTAAATCCCTGTTAGGTTTTGCATAGTTGCAGTTAAGTCCCAGAGGTTTCAAGAGCCGCGGGGTGAGACACACGGCGTCATACTCAACGCGCACATACTGCCCATATGCGGATAGGGAGATAACGGTGGCAGGCACCCTATCACCATCTGATCAGGTGTAGGTGACAGTGATGCCCGCAGAATGCCACAAAAAGGACATGCTTGATGTTGTAGGGGGCACAGTGCAGTATGTGCAATGGTCATACCTTTTCCAGCCTTGAATTACACGCAGTGCCCTCTCAGTATGTCAATGGAATAACCACAATACACGCACTGTGTATGGTACTCCCTCACTGTCCATTTGCGTAAAATAAATTTTGACAGACTTAAACCCCTGTTTATGCAAATAAACATAAGTTTAATCCACTGTGGTACCCTCTGTCTGCGTTGTCGACTCTCTGAGTGGTTATTTTGGTTGCTGCGGGGTGCAGGTCCCATAGGAAAATGATACCAAGAAAATCCCTCTGAACGGCCAGATTGCACACGCACAGCAAAAAAAAAAAAGGCTGTTGCAGTTAGAAGGCAAGGCGTCGAATCTGCTGTGCATCCTATTCGCTGTGCAGTTTTTCATTTCCGGGCTTTGACTGTACTGTCTGTTTTCGCGGTCATTGTTCGTGGGCACACCACATACCTTAGGAGCTAGCGACGGCATATTTTGGTCATTGACTTTGTGAGTCCCAATCCTAAAGCCCCTGCACAAGACGACCTCAGATGTCGACCTTGCTGCGCTGCTGCAGTAAAGTGCCACATAACCTGTCCCCAAAAACTGCAGAAGCAAGAACAAAAGGCAGATCAAAGTCGAAACAAGGCAATTTTGAATGTGGTGAGACACGCTCCTTGTGATGTGCATGGGGGTCTGGGGCTTCATGGTCTGCCATATATGGATGTTAAACGACATTTTCAGCTTGCTAGAACAGAATGGTCATTTGCTGCATGTGCAGAACAGGCATCAAGCACTTTCAAACGGGCATCACGTATGCCCGCTCTCATCCATATGTACTGCCTCCCCTCCTCCACATAAGTGGGCACCCATCTCCCATCCTGCAGGCAAACACAGAGAAGGCAGTACACAATGCCTCACCCAGCAAACCTGCCGAAACCCAGAAGATTGGCGTGCAGTGGAACGAAATATCAATGCAGAATTCGTCAATACCATGGCATAGGGATGGTGTCCAGCAAAAATTGTTGAAGTGGTGGTGCAGAATTTATTGAAATGCTAGCAAGGGGGGTGTGCCCATGCAGGATTTCCGGGGGGTGTGCCCATGCAGGATTTCCGGGGGGTTCAACTAGAACCAGGGGCTCTGCCAGGGTCTGCATACGGGATCCAGCTCAGGTGTGGTCCCCCATGGGTTCCCAGAGTACAAAGGGAGTAGCTGGGGCGTGGTTTGTGGTGATGTTATGCCATTGGGATGTCCGGGCCGGTGTCAGTTCATCGGGAGGATTTCCCATTCAATCGGGTCCCAGTGTGCTTTAAGGCGTTTGGGTAAGGGTTGTAGTGGGACTTGCCAGGCAGACGGGTCCCATTCCTTTCTGCCAAAACCTGTATTTACTCTGAACTCGCCCTCGGGCTTCGGCACTTTCAGTTCGGCCTATTTGATAAAAAAAAACTAGAACCAGGGGCTCTATGGCAGGAAGCTTCAGGCAATTTGTGACGTGGATTGGCCATAAAGTGATGATGGTCGTCGCCCTCTGAAGTCACTCTGGAAACTCACACAGTTCATTGACATGAATACGGCGCCGGAAGCATCGCCACAAATTGTCTAGAAGTGTCACATCATCTGTCAGGCACGGCTGTGTTCTGTCCAGCAAGGCGCCGTCAGGCGCCCCTTCCGATTGGGTTTCAGGTCGGGATAGGGCCTTTAGCCTCCTTCAGGCGTACTCTTGAATACCCTCCTGCCCTTCCGCTTTCTGGAGTCACTGATGTTAATACTATAATCTGACTCCCACCCCAATGGTTGCAGACAGGGCTCCTGCACCATCTCCCTTGCCCTGTCACTTACGGCTGTACTAAAATCCGAGCCTGATGACATGTGTGGTGAGGCTTCGCTGGGCGAATCTGAAGCCCCTAAATAATGTGCCACCCTGCCTGAGGATGGCATCTCCACCAGCCCCAGTCCCTCCCAGTTTGACCGCACACATCTGCTCTTTGGAATGTTATTGGGGTGCATGAGGCGGCAATGCTCAGCCAGGCGGTCTGCCTCATGATTGCCCTCCACTCCCAGATGTGAGGGTACTAATTGGACGTGCCCCAGGTCTCCCGCCCGTTCGTGTTCAAGCAGATTGGCCTCCCATAAATCCCGATGCCCCACCTTCCCTGACGCCGTCGTCCACCCATGGCAGCACCACTTCGGCGTCCAGTCCATAATTCTCTTTGTATACATACTCCGAATCCAACACCACTACTAACCTCTCCCCTGCCCATCGCTCCTGCAGTGCCTGTAGCACACCCGCAGCTTGCTGCGGCTCACGCTCTGCCGTTCGTGTGGTGGTACTGGGCTGCTGTGGTTTTCGGTTGGCGCCCACTGACGCATACCCCAAAGCCCGCCTGCATCTAACCCTTAACCCTCTTTGCCGACCCATCAGTGTAGGCAATAACCCAGCCCTGGCGTTCCAGCGCCTGCAGTTCGCCCACCACCTGGTCCCTGTACTTTCCCCATTTTTGCTCTTTCAATGCCTCTTTACATTATTATTTATCGCCATTTATGTTTGACATGGTATGTAGAGCTTCTGGGTTGATGGTGGGGGGGACAAGTCCATTGATCCCAGCAGAGTCCTGTGGGAACACTCAGAACTGTCATTGACCACGACGCAGGGGTTGGTTCTGTGGGCAGCAGGGGCGTCCTTAAGGAACGAGATTTTTTTTTTTTTTGCTAAGGACAGCCCTTAAGGACAGCCCCAAGGGACCACCAACCGCCAACCGCCAACTCCCATCAACTGCCAACCGCCACCAACCGCCAACCACCAACCGCCACCAACCGCCAGCCACCAACCGCCGCCAACCGCCAGCGGCGACCAACCGCCAACTGCCAACCACTGCCAACTGCCTCCAACCACCAACCGCCAGCCACCAACCGCCGCCAACCACCACCAACCGCCACCAACCGCCAGTTGCCAACTGCCAACCGCCAACTGCCGCCAACCGCCAACCGCCAACTGCCACAACCATGGTTGAGCACATGGAGTGCCCGCGGGCTCTTTTGAAATTACCTGGTTCTGGACGGGATTTTTTTTTTTTTTTGCGTTAAGGACAGCCCTGGTGGGCAGGATTGCATGCCCAGTGGGGTCTGCGTGTGTGTGCAGCCTGTGCCATGAAAGGTGGTATGTGCACGTTTTGGACACGACATACTTCGCCACAGTGCACAGCTGTATGTGCAGCTACTGGTGCCCACGGCAGGGAATGTGCGGTCTGCAGCCGAATTCATGTTTAACAGGGCACGCTTTCTGCTTGTCAAGCCCAATGTGTGATTGGCAGAGTGATTGCCCCTACAACATTTTGGATCTGCGGGAGACCTACAATCCTGAGCTCATTGAGGCATTCCACGCCTTTGTGAGCGGCTTCTTTCCAATCGAGGATGAGATGGACGAAGTGGAAGTTTTTTTAAATAATATGAGGCCAGATCCGGATGCCTTCGTTCCCATGTTTGCGCTGGCTGTCGTGAGCAAAGACGTGGCTGTCCCAGTAACCAGCCTTGCCCCGAGCCACTTTGTTGGAGGCATTGTTTTTGAGTACTACAAGATGTCGAACTGCGGGCTGATTTCATATATTTGCGTGGATAACCAGCACCAAGGCAAAGGTATGGACTGTAGACGCTTCATTAATTGGTCATCCAGGGGCTTTGCAGGGGTGGGTGTGATACATGTCCGAAGGTGTCTTGTACTAGGGGCCTGGGCACAATTGACGCGAGTGGACACCACACGGGAGGCCTTTCCCTGCGCCCCAGTTTACTGGAGTTGTCAGTGTCCCAGTGCTATGGATCCGGTTGAGTTGCTCAAGCTACACATGAGAAAGGCTCAGAAACCAGTCGAATGCGGCGATGCAGGCCCACATTGGACTCAATTACCCCGTGTACTCAAAAGTCCCCACCAAATGACTGCTCCCCCGCCCCCTTGCAAGAGCATTGCGTGTGTCAGAGCAACAGGGGCTGTTGTTTCTGCAACTTTTTTTTGGAGCCACGGAATTTAGGGGTTCCATTCTCTGGTTGTCCAGTAAGATCAACCCCCCCCCCCCCCCACGCCGCCCTTCGACTGCCCACCGACACACCCACCCACCCATGCCTGTCCGCCCGCCCAGCCACCCACGTGCCATCCGGTGCCCGGTGCCCACCCACCCACCCTAGTCTGCACACGCCCGGCGCACTACTTTTTGGCCAGTGGTCTGGATTTCAGTCCCAAATCTACTCTCCTTGAGAAGCCCCAAAGCAAGCTAGAATTGCCACCCTACCAGACCCAAAACTATCCCTGCAAGAGCACACAGCAGAATCTAGAATCTCCCACCTTCAATTCCAAAAAAAAGTGACATCTATTATGCCTCCATGCTCAATTTTATACCCACAAGTGTGTGAGTCAATACATTAAACACAATAGTTTTCATTCCCTTGACCACTGGTTTTGCATTTAGAGACAGGTTCATTTCTACCCCTATGGTCTGTAGGAACATGTGCCCCCTCATGTGTGGGCTACATCAAGGGGGAAGGCGTTTTCTCCACGTTTGGACACTATGCCAGGGCCTGCAACCCCCCCTTTTTTAAAAAGGGCGCTTCGGGCGTCTAAAGTGGTTTTGTGATGCAGACCCCCCCCCCCCCTGCTTTTGCACACAATTTTTCCCGAAGCTGTGCACACATCCATGTGGGACTGGTTGTATGAACAAGTTGGGTAGTTTGTACTACTACCATCATTTATCACCGTAATTACTATTTTTATTGTTGTTCTGATTGTTCTTCTGATTTTGTTTCCATTTCCTTTTCCCCCACGACAGCAGGGGTTACACAGCAATTTCAGTTTTCCCTAAGACGGCAAGGATTACATGGCCCTTTTGTTTCCTCACAAATGGCAGAGGTTGTGTAGCCATTTCCTTTTTTCCTTGGGATGGCAAGGGTTGTGAAGCTATTTCCATTTTACCCCAAGATAGCAAGGGCTATATAGACGAATGAGACTGTGATGCATTGAGATGTGAAACGAAATTTGTCAACTTTCATAGAAACAGCAATCCATTTCGAGATACGAAACAATACACAACGACTACGTTACAGGAATGCGCAGCTCATGAAACGCAATGAAATGGCTGCCTGACAGGCTTGGGCACTCCGTGGGTCACCCTCTTTGGTGTGATGGGATGTGCTGAGGAGGTATGTTAGTGGCCAACAGCCCTCCCTGGTACAGGGGCTGGGTGGCTGCAACCACCATGCGGAGGCCTCCATGTTGTATGTGAACCCCTTAGGCCACCGCGTCCCTGCCACTTTGAAAATCTGTCAGAAAATGCATAATGCAGCAAGGATGAACGGGGGCGCAGTGAGTACAGTCAGAGTCAAGGCTTTACTATCCCTTGCAACATATTATGGTGGGTCAATGGTTGTGGCGTGCATTCCGGGCTCACTCCGCTCAACTACTACCCCTGGTCTGCTGCACAATTGCTAGTTTGGGGGAGGGGGTACAGAGCCTTCCTTATGCATTCATTTGACGCTTATGCTGATTTGTGGTGACATACCACACTAGGAGTGCCACAGAGTGTGTGCAGATTAGTGTCCCTGGGAAGAGGCCTCATACACACTTGCACACAGTTCCAAAAACCCAGAAGGCTAGAAAATGGAATAGGGGCAAAATGGATAAGCACACAACCCAAAGCGCCTCCACCGAGGATGATATGAGGTCCAGCTGATCTGATTTTGGGTGTCAGATGGGCCTTCTGTGACGGCAAACAGAACCTCTCTGGAGGGGGGGCTTGGTTTTGAGCTCTGGCACATGGGTGCTGTACGATCTCTGTGCACAAATGCCTCTAGAACACCAATTGTGCTGCGTGGTGGGAGACCGTTAAGGAACACCCCTGATTTTTGGGTCAGCCCACAAGCACCGTATCCACGCCAAAGTACACTGCAGGGCAAACGCTGTGAGCACAAGCTGGGACTCAGGTCTACACTGCCCGCTTTTCCCTCCTGCACCTATGCCCCATTTCCTTCGGGCCTACTCCAGCCCTCACACATACCGCCCCTCACTTCCATCACCCCTCACACCCATGCCAAGGCCCCTTGCCGAACGAGACATTACTCCTGGCGTCAATGCCGCATCTGAACCTGCATGCCCACTTGCCTGGGTCTGAGGCCATGTCCCTGCCACTTTTGCCTTTCTGCCTGTTGGCGTGCCTGGCTTTGAATGTCAGCGCACGAAGTGGAGGTTGGTTCTGGCCTGGGGATGTGTCTCGCAGGTGCTATGAAACAGTGGTCTGGCGTGGGGGTGGGTGGCAGACCGAGTTCACGGGAAGACCCCTGCGCCCCACATACCTGCCTAACCTGCCTAACCTGTGTGTAGCCCTCTGTCTGCCGTCTGTGTCTAACAACAGTTTTTTTTGTCTTTCCTAGGCGCCTGTTGACTGGGTACAGGGCACAGGGCATGACTGTGTTGATACTGGCGGCACAGCTTAATGGCCTGTCCCTGCGTGTTCACTGCATTCGTCGTTCAGTAGGGTATTGGGTGACTGAAGCAAACGTCGCAGGGCGGAATGGGACGTCGTCTCATCTCTCCTTTTTTCAGGAATTGCCCACCGACTCGTGCAGCTCACCCTAGACCGCGTGAAGCAGGAGGCGGCACGACCCCCCACTCACCCCAACACAGCCTCCGCAAAAATGGAGACTCTGAGCACCCTGCGTGGGAAGGCCATTGCGGCCTCGTCGCGTGCGCCTGACCACGCCGCACCTCGCGAGGGCGTACTGCCGGCTGTTGCCGGGTGCTTAGAGGAAGGCGATTGCCAGTGGGCGTCGGACGTTGCAGTGGGTGCGGCACCATTCTTTGCTCTGTTTGCCGAGACGAATGCCCGGGGAGTGGAGGACGGCATCATGGACGTGGCCGTGCGGCACCGCGTGATGCACGGCCTTGGGTTCCGGATGCTGGACTTTGAATACATCCAACCCCCGCTGGGGGAGAGTCAGGGGGCGTGCTACGACCTGCTGCTGCTGGCTCTGTCGCACGATGGCTTCCCGGTCGCTGGGGAGGCGCCAGGGGCGTTGTCCATCCCCCGCTGGCAGCTGATCCTGTTTCTGTTTGACTATGCCTTGTCCTGTGAAGAGACGTGTGATTTCGTGGAGAAGGACTACTGGCGGCAAATGGTCGGCAGTATTGCGCCCACGCTGCCGTTGTGTTCTCTTCCGTGGGACCGGAAAACGGCACCACCGACAAACGGTTAGGACAGGAGTCTCCGTGTTTGGGGATGCCTCGTAGCAGGCAGTTGCGAGTGCTCACCTCCCTCAGTTACGCCTTCGTCTGGATGCTTTTTTTGGCACACAGGTCTGTCGGCTGTCGAGGCAGCCCTCCATCGGCGGCCTGCCGCCGCGGTGCACTGGCAACGGCCGGCGGTTTCTTGGTTGACCTAGTGCTTGACCAGGACTGGCCATAAGGCCGTCCTGACGGAACGATGTCAATTTTTTTTTATCGAGCCAGTGACTGCCCTTATGGACAGCCGAAGGGTGCTGGTGCTTGGAGGGTAACGGACAGCGGTTGCTGCGGAATCGGCCTTGTAATGTCCCATCAGTATGTGCGCGCGCGCGCGCCGGCGTTTTAATGGTGGCCTCATGACGTGCCATTGGTCCCGTTGCCCCCAGAAAGGGCCTGAGTCTCCCCCAAGCCCTTTGGAGATTCCAGCCTCAGGGCGGCGGGACGCCGAACCTGGGGAAGAAGTGCCGACCCTTCTGGTATGCCAAGGGGGACGCAGCCGGGCCCTGACGCCCAAGGTGGCCCTTGTGCATGCATCTCCCACATGACAGCGCGGAATGTCGGTGATGGTGTCCCACATGGCGCCCTTGTCTGTCGCCACCTTCTTGTGCATGCGCCCCCCACATGCACACAGGAATAGTGACTAATAGTATGCCACATTACGTGAAGGACTGCGGGTGGGTGGAATCACATGGCCCACGGGCGAATGCGGCAAAGGGGAACAGCAGGTCGATGAGCTGAATGTAGAAGGACAAGTGCTGGAGTGGTGGAGGATCACGGGACATGCAGACGTCAAGGGCGAGGACAGGGCGCACAAACTATGGGAAGAGGGTGTGTGTAAAGGCCTGGTGTGGAGGCCAAAGAGGCGGCAGTGAGAGCGCCGGAACGTGGTGATGACGACCAGTCGTCCGTGAGAGGTAGTGGTTGAGAGTTCAATTGCATGGAGGTATGGGTGTCACGAGAGTTGTATTCAGTTGCTCGTTGAGGGTGGCGGTCACGGGGATTGAGCCCAACGGGACATATTTTCGTCGGTGACAAAATGTCCGCTGAAGAAACGGCAGATGGTCCGGTGACAAGTGTGACACAGCAGAACTGGGTAGGGGAGGGGGCACAGCTCACCGCAATGACAGGATCTGACTTAAGCAAAGGAGGGCAGGCAGACTCAATATTTAGAACAAAGCCGAAACATCCCGAAGAAAGAGAAAAGCTTTCACAGCGGACAGTTGCGACCCAGGTCACCAAATATTCGCAGGTTATTTGAAACCCCCACAATTCCAGGGTGATTGCCCATTCTTTTGACGCAGTTGGCAGTTGCAGTTCGCAGGATCCCTTGAAAAGGATGTAGCCATGGCCTTGTGCGTGGCGTCGGTGGGAAATGTCCCCATGGCACTACGAACGCACATTCTTGTTGCTTGTTGTTGTGCCTTTTGGTGTTTTGCAATGGATTTGCAACTGGGAATAGGCAAACAGGTTTCATATTGTACATCATGGAATTAGGTCAGCTGCAGGCAAACATTTTGCAAGGCGCAGTTTTGAATTTCGATACACGTCGTGTATTTGCCCACCACAAATTTTTTTCCAAAACGGAAAAACATTTTGCCACCCGTAAAATTGTTTGAAGCCACTGCACCGAGTCCGGTGCACGGCAGCAAGCACACATGTCTTCAAATGCACTGAGAACAGGATAAACTCATACGTGAGAGATGTGCCACGGGGCTTGGTAGGTCTGGCCAGGAAGGCTGTTGAGAGGAGGGAGGAGGGATAGAGGGGACCGCTTGTCCGCTCTTTGCTCCCGCGAGTTGCGCAATGCTGGCGACGACGTTCCCATTGTTGCCGCGTCAGAGTTTCCACCTTGTTGAGCAACTGCGACATTGCATCAGAAACATATATTGCGCATCTCTCCGTTGCACGCAGGACTACTGACCCATGGTGTGCCACATGGCGCCCGTGTCTGTCAGCGTGCTGTACATGCATCTCTCAGCATGGGATATTGTGCACTGGTGTGCCACATGGCGTCCTTGTCTGTTGCCTTCTGGTGCATGCGCCTCTTGCGTGCACGCCGACTAACGGTGTGCCGTCTGGTGCTTGAAGGGGGGCACTCCCCCCCCCCCCACCTGCTTGTCATAGCAGAAGGTTCAAGGGCGAGAGGCCAAGAGGCGCCGCCACAGGCTAACAGAACCAACCACCAAGGCCTTGTGCCAACCCCCCGCCCCCCGCCCCGTCTTTGGCGTGACGGTCAGTACTGTCGCTTCTGTCCGCCCCCAAATGGCTCTCCAAACCGGTGTGTACCCGCCAGACACCGATGTTCTGACCGCCAGGTAACGGCCTTTGCAACCGCTCTTGCAACCCCCTGTGGGCCCGTTTCCCCTCAAGTGCATCCCTAGCTCTGGGCACCAATTGCATGGGTATCTGATGACTTGTTCGGCACCGTTTCATCCTCAGTGCCTGACGTGTTGTTCTCTTTGCGTGTGTGCAGGGGTGGGCACAGTGTGCGCATTCGGGTTGTGTCAGGAGCCCACACATGCACTCCAGAGGCACCAGGTTTTCAACTCCAGAGGCCTCTAAGGGACAGCATTTTGAGGGCTTCCGAGGGGAGATCCTTGGGCCCGGTCCACAACCCTGCGTGGTGCAGGCATGGCGCTAGTACTCCCTCATAGAGTGTGGGAATTCTCTGGGTTTTTGTTGTGGGAATTTTGCCAAAACCGTCCTACTGTGTCCGCAGTGTGCAGGAGGTCCCACAGAGGAGCAAGGGCAAGGCTCAGGGAGAGCTCTTGCGGCCCTTCGACCTGGGCGCAACCCCCGTTTCTTGTTCCGTGGTTGGAAGTGCGAAACTCGGTGGTACATGGACCTCAGCCAACACGGGCCGATGAGTGCCTGTGGGCGATGCTGTGTTGGGTCCGTGCTGGTGTTGGGTTAGCATTCGGCCCTGTTGGGGATAATCGCCCCAAAAAGTGCACGTGCCGTGCGCCCGCTGCAAACGCTCTCCAGGATTGGGCAGTCGCTCAAATGGAAATGCACCCCCATTCTGTGTAGCATCCCCTGGGTCAGATTTTCGGTTGGAAGCTTGTGAAGTGGCGTAGCATCATTTGCCACGTGCTGCGACAGCTGTCAACTATACCACGAGGCGTGGTGTATTTGCGGAGGTGGCACAGCAACGGGGCTGGGTCTCAGGGGAGCCGGATTTTGGTCATCTCAGACGATCCCAACCAACGTGACAATTGGATGGTGAGACACATTCCGGGCACATTTGGTGGATGGATAGATGCCTATTGCTGCTTCTGTGAGACTGTCAACTGCTCCTTCTGATTGGATTCTGGATTCTTTGCGTGGACCCTACAACAGTGGATTGTTGGGCGGTGTGGTCTTCACTTGCCGGTCTGTCAATCTTTTGGGTGTGCAGCTGTGTCAAAATAATGTTTTTGTGCAAATGATTCCCATTCCCCAGCTCTGGATGCTTGAATTCCTCCTCATATAGTGGCAGGTCTCCAAGGCAAATGAGTCCACGTGACTGCCACCTCACCCAACATCCACCACCAGTTTCTATAGAAACCAGAGACACTCTTCCGGCTTTTTTTTTGGATCTCATTGTGACCACCAGTGTTGTGGGAGTAGCCGCATTTGTTCATCGGCACATAGGGTGAAAGTTGCCACGCTGGGCACATGCTGGGCAAATCATCAGGCCTAAACGCCCCTGACGGGCGCTATCAAACCATCACTTATGCTCGGCATGGTCAAGACACTGTGTTAGGGTCCAGAACGGAATTGAACTTCTCCCCTTGATAATGTCTTTTCGATGGTGTTTCCTCCCCTGCGCAATTTGTATATGCCCCGCTGCGAAGCCTGTCTAATTTCTGCAGCCGCTAAACCATGGCTGACGAAGATGATTATGGCGGCTTTGCGGAAGGGGAGGACGACTTTGATGATGACGAGATGCAGAATGAAGACAACGAGGATGAAGACGCTGATGCCACAGCGGCAGATGAAATTATGGAGGGGTCGCAGATTCTTGATGATGATGGAGCGTCGCAGGTGTTGGAGTCGAATAAGGTCCGCATAACGACCCCGTTTTTGACGAAATACGAGAGGGCCCGGGTGCTTGGCACGCGGGCGCTGCAGATCAGTATGGGGGCTGCGATTCTCGTGCCGCTGGCGGGGGAGACCGACCCGTTGCAGATTGCGCAGAAGGAGCTGAGCGTCGGCAAAATCCCCTTCATCATCCGCCGGCATTTGCCATGCGGGGATTATGAGGACTGGCCGGTGAATGAGCTTCGCAATGAGGCGGACGACGATATCAACAAGCCCTTCCATTTCAAGCCCGGGGTGTCCAACGCCATCGTGTAGTTGGCTGCGCAAATTGCGATGCAGCGCCCGAGCGCACAAGGGTCTGTCGTGGCGTTGAACAACGCCGAGTCCAACCGCCGTCAGTCCGGCCCACAACCGCCGTCGGTTGACCTTCAGCCGCCGTCGAGCAAGAGACGAGCATGGTCTGTCCTGTTCCTTGAATGTTGAGCTCGTCACCAGACGGCCCCAATTTTGTTCCGACCGTAAAATGACCTGTGGTGCAGGGAGAGGGATCGCGCGCCCTCAGGGGAGAGGTGTTTGAAGACGGGGCTGGGAATCACAGATGAAGGAACGGGTGCAGGGTCGGGGCACCCCGCCGTCCCGGGTCAGGGAAGAGGATAGGGCACCCTGGCCTTCACCCAAACCCGGGCCTGTCGCTGACCCTTGACCTGCTTTGAACGCTCAGCAGACACTTTGTGGACCTTCGGTCACAAGTTAAAAAACAAAGTAGGCGATGGTCTCAGGTCTCAGTCCGAGCCCTTTGCAAGTTGTTGACAGTGGAGTGCACTGGAACGCAAGGACTATGAGTGAAGCAACACTTTTCAAGCCACACACACCATTTGGAGGTCTGGGTCCGTCGGTGGGTACAGAGTTAGGCAATGCCCATGTCATGGGACTGGACGTCAGGTGGCTACCGCCACGGGTGGGCCGTCTCCTCGGTTTGGGTACGCGACTCCCCCCCCCCCCCCCCTCCCCCCCCCCTCCCTGCCCTCCGGGCCCACTTAGTTACCAAGGGTCAATAGCTACCGGCCATACATATGGTGGCGCCGAAGGCGCCCGAAATTTTTTTTCATTCCCCTTGCCAACATAGCATCCCTCCCCGCCCAGGCGGTGGAGCACCCCAACGCTATACTTGAACCCAACCTTGACTCTAACACCCACCCCAACCCTCAGCATGCTCCTAACCCTACACCTAACCCTACCCATGACCCTAATCAAGACTGAATATTGGGACCGAGCTGGTGGGGGAGGGAACATTAGATATGAATGGTGAGGGACATCAAGAATGATTCACACATTGATGGCTCTTCACAAAGTGAAATCAGCTTGCAAGTCAACCCCATCACCACGAGGCCCACTTTCAAGGCTTTTTGGACTTCTCAGGGGCCAAAATGCCCCAAAATGGGCTCAAAATGGGCTCATTTCACCCTTTTGTGCACCCCAAATGGTCTACGATGAGTTTTGGAAAAATGTGTTTGTGACCCATTTTTGACCCATTTTTGGTCCCAAAACAGCCCATTTTCAAGGCATTTTGGGATTTTTGGAGGACCCAAATGGGCCACCACAAGCTCAAAACAGTCCAAAAACACTTGTTTTAGCGTCGCACATGGTCTAGGATCATTTTTGCGGAAAGTCATATTTTTACCCCTTTCGGACCCTGTTGACCCATTTGGGTACCCACCTGTTTGGGCTTGAGCTTGCAGCTTGCCACAGCCTAGTGGGCCTAGTTATTGGGGTCTAGGCGTCCGTTTGGGCAATTCTGAGGGGTGGAAACCACAAAACGTGGGGGGTTGCGGGTGGAGTAGGTGCCCTCGGAATCGCATTTTGAGCCATGTAGCCCAAGATATGGCCTATTCTTGGTTTGTGGCGGTTGGCATTTGGAGCTTCTGGGGGCCTTTTTGGGCCGCTTCCGGGACATATCATGGAGTTAGAGGGCGGCAAAGAGCTCGTTGACACGGGGAAGTCAAGCCGCACGTGAAGTGTACCCACCGTTTCCCTTCGTTTGGCCGTTTTGAATGTGTTCCGGGGCTTTTTTGGCCCAAAAGTGGCTGTATTTGGCCCTAAACTGCAGTTTTTGAAACAGAGGTCCGCCACTTGCGGATCCCGTTCCCGGCCGCCACTGTTGAGTTACTCGCTCAAACTTTGTGTGATTGTACTTCACACCCATAGGTATCATGCACCAAAATTTCAACCAAATCCAAAACACCACGACAGAGTTCTGATTTTTCCCCATTTCGCGCGTGCTGCTTGCTGCTTGCTGCTGCTTGCTGCTGCTGCTGCTGCTAAACCTGGTAGGTCCACCCTAGACCCTAAAAAGGGTTATAAAACCAAGACTGGTTCCACCAGCTCGGTGACCCTAATCAAGACTGAATATTGGGACCGAGCTGGTGGGGGAGGGAACATCAGCTATGACTGGTGAGGGACATCAAGAATGATTCACACATTGATGGCTCTTGACAAAGTGACATCAGCTTGCAAATGAACCCCATCACCACGAGGCCCACTTTCAAGGCTTTTTGGACTTCTAAGGGGCCAAAATACCCCAAAATGTGCTCAAATTGGGCTCATTTCACCCGCTTGTGCACCCCAAATGGTCTAGGATGATTTTTGGAAAAATGCGTTTTTGACCCATTTTTGACCCATTTTTGACCCATTTTTGGTCCCAAAACAGCCCATTTTCAAGGCATTTTGGGATTTTCGGAGGACCAAAATGGGCCACCACAAGCTCAAAACGGTCCAAAAACACTTGTTTTAGCGTCGCACATGGTCTAGGATCATTTTTGAGAAAAGTCATCTTTTTGCCCCTAATGGACCCTGTTGACCCATTTGGGCACCCACCTGTTTGGGCTTGAGCTTGCAGCTTGCCGCAGCCTAGTGGGCCTAGGTATGGGGGTCTAGGCGTCCGTTTGGGCAATTCTGAGGGGTGGAAACCACAAAAAGTGGGGGATTGCGGGTGGATTAGGTGCCCTCAGAATCGCATTTTGAGCCATGTAGCCAAAGATATGGCCTATTCTTGGTTTGTGGCTGTCGGCATTTGGAGCTTCTAGGGGCCTTTTTGGGCCGTTTCCGGGACATATCATGGAGTTAGAGGGCCGCAAAGAGCTCGTTGACACGGGGAAGTCAAGCCGCACGTGAAGTGTACCCACCGTTTCCCTTCGTTTGGCTGTTTTGAATGGTTTTCAGGGCTTTTTTGGCCCAAAAATGTCTGTTTTTGGCCCTAAACGGCAGTTTTTGAAACAGAGGTCCGCCACTTGCGGATCCCGTTCCCGGCCGCCACTGTTGAGTTTCTTGCTCAAACTTTATGTGATTGTACTTCACACCCATAGGTATCATCCACCAAAATTTCACTCGAATCCGAAGCACCACGATGGAGTTCTGATTTTTAGCCATTTCGCGCGTGCTGCTTGCTGCTTGCTTGCTTGCTTGCTGCTAAACCTAGTAGGTCCACCCTAGACGCTAAAAAGGGTTATAAAACCAAGACTGGTTCCACCAGCTCGGTGACCCTAATCAAGACTGAATATTGGGACCGAGCTGGTGGGGGAGGGAACATTAGCTATGACTGGTGAAGGACATCAAGAATGATTCACACATTGATGGCTCTTCACAAAGTGAAATCAGCTTGCAAGTCAACCCCATCACCACGAGGCCCACTTTCAAGGCTTTTGTTGGACTTCTGAGGGGCCAAAATGCCCCAAAATGGGCTCAAAATGGGCTCATTTCACCCGTTTGTGCACCCCAAATGGTCTAGGATGATTTTTGGAAAAACGCGTTTTTGACCCATTCTTGACCCATTTCTGGTCCCAAAACAGCCTTTTTTCAAGGCATTTTGGGATTTTCGGAGGACCAAAATGGGCCACCACAAGCTCAAAATGGTCCAAAAACACTTGTTTTAGCGTCGCACATGGTCTAGGATCATTTTTGAGAAAAGTCATCTTTTTGCCCCTAATGGACCCTAATGACCCATTTGGGCACCCACTTGTTTGGGCTTGAGCTTGCAGCTTGCCGCAGCCTAGTGGGCCTAAGTACGAGGGTGTAGGCGTCCGTTTGGGCAATTCTAAGGGGTGGAAACCACAAAACGTGGGGGGTTGCGGGTGGAGTAGGTGCCCTCGGAATCGCATTTTGAGCCATGTAGCCAAAGATATGGCCTATTCTTGGTTTGTGGCGGTTGGCATTTGGAGCTTCTGGGGGCCTTTTTGGGCCGTTTCCGGGACATGTCATGGAGTTAGAGGGCGGCAAAGAGCTCGTTGACATAGGGAAGTCAAGCCGCACGTGCAGAGTAGCCACCGTTTCCCTTCGTTTGGCCGTTTTGAATGTGTTCCGGGGCTTTTTTGGCCCAAAAATGGCTGTATTTGGCCCTAAAGTGCAGTTTTTGAAAGCGAGGTCCGCCACTTGCAAATCCCGTTCCCGGCCGCCACCGTTGAGTTTCTTGCTCAAACTTTGTGTGATTGTACTTCACACCCATAGGTATCATCCACCAAAATTTCACCCGAATCTGAACCCCCACGACAGAGTTCTGATTTTTCCCCATTTCGCGCGTGCTGCTTGCTGCTTGCTTGCTGCTGCTTGCTGCTGCTTGCTGCTGCTGCTGCTAAACCTGGTAGGTCCACCCTAGACACTAAAAAGGGTTATAAAACCAAGACTGGTTCCACCAGCTCGGTGACCCTAACCCTAACCCTAACCCTAGCCCTAGCTCTCACCCCTGAGGGAGGGCAAGGGGAGGTAACAGGAGCCTATGCCCCCCCCCCCCACTACCCCAAATTGCCCCACCTGGCCCGCCCCCCCAACCGACCCATCCCGACCCCCCCCCCCATCGCCCCTCCCTGAACCCGCCCCCCCATCGCCCCTCCCTGAACCCCCCCCCTCCAATGCCCCCCCCCCCCCCCCCCCCCCCCCCCCCCAAGGGGCCTTCGGCCCACTTCTACTGGGGGGGGGAGTCGCGTACAAAAGCGAGGAGACGGCCCCCCCGTGGCTACCGCGTCACAGTCAGGCGGGTGGCCCCAGTTGTGCTGAGACAGGCACACGCAACCTTGCTTGCACGGCCCCGGATGCTCAGAGTACTGAGAAATGTCGTTCAGCAGTCAATGCATGGCGGATGCAGGTTGCTGAGGCATGTGCCCCTGCAAATCTTAACTTGCATGGTCCTAAGTTTATGAGTAGAGGGTGATGAGCAAGGACCTGATCCAGGAAAGGATTTGGGGAATGCACACATATATGACTAAGGAGTTGCTGAGGGAATACGCACGACCTTAACCGGCGGTTCCAGGGATGCATTATAGCGGCTGACAACCTGACGAGGAAAGGGGGGGGTTAACCCCTCGCTGGGCCCCCTTTCCCTTGGACCCAGATTTTGCATCAACATCAACATCAAATTTATTTGGGGAATTGAGGTGGGCCATTTTTGCTGCACAAAGTTTTGGGTTCTGGACCCCCCGTCTCTACTCTCTTCCGCCTGGGTGGTTCTGTTGGTTAGGCAAGGTGAGAGGCGGCAATAGACGCACCATTTTTTTTCAGGGGAGGACGGGCCACCGTCCATCCGAAGATGAAGCTCCCTGAAGCGTGTTGCGAAGTGGGGGGGGGGGGGGGGGGGCTAGGATCACGAGATGGTTCCTCTTCTGGGGTGGAGGGTGGGGTGCCTCATTCTCATCTGCATTGGGACCAGAAGAGCAGAAGTCAATTTGCATATGCACGTGGATCACTGGTATTTCACCCCCCTCCCCCCCTCCCTCCTGGGGGCTGTCGTTTAGGGACGAGATATTTCTTTTTTTCACTGATGCTGGTCTGGCTTTCGCGGGCAGGATCACGGGTCACCGACAGCGCGCTTCACTGATGGTAGTTGATGGCAAACCGACGCCGGTTGGCCGATGAACGACTGCAGGTACTCCCCGGCTACCGCTCTGCGGAGGTCCGAGGGTACTGGAGGCTGGGATTTTTTTTTGATATTGAGGACAGCCCCCCCCCCCCCCCACCCGGAACCCAAGCCGCTTTCAGCAACTGTTTTCCTGTTTGCCGGGGTTTTTGCGTCTCCTCAGACATACAGCATGGGACATGCAGCGAAGCAATACTTGTTGGCCTTTGGGTATGCAGGTGTTCTTTATGTGCTGGACGGAGTTTTTGCGTGTGCCATAGAAAAGGCTTACCTTTGGAGTTGATGCAAGCACGAAAGGACGCACCGTGCATCCAGGAGTCTCAGGGAAGTGCATCGAACACTATCCGTGAGTTACGGTGTCCGAGCCCGAAATAGTGCGAAATTGACTCATGTGCCTACCAATGGGTTTCCAACTGCTGATTCCTATCGGGAAAAAGATTGATACCCTTTTTGGCCACAAACAGATTTGGGACTGATTTAGGCAAATAAGAAATCACTGGAGACGAATTCCGTCGAACAATGTATGTAGGAAGTATTATCAGAGGGCCACCCACCCAGTGGCCACAGGCCCCCTAGGCTGGGTGTGCAACACCCCATGTGGAGCTGAAGGCCCATAATGCAAGAATATGCACATTTTATACCAAATGCCACTCCATTTACCCATACACCAATAGGAGTTGTGGTCTGTAATCTGTTGTTTTTGTCTGCCCCGAGAAGACGCACTAATTGTAGACACTGTCTGCATGTTGTAGACCGAAGTGCCAATATTTGCTAATGCCATTTACCCGTGTACAAACCACCATCTGTCAGGTGCGAAGTGCCACCAAGTGAGGCACCAATATGGGTCCCCCCGCCTGGGGTGGTGGTGGCTCTGATGGTGCGGGGGTCAGTGTCAGCATAGGCTGTAGGTTTATAGACTCTAACCCTTTGGTATTTTTTTGCGTCACTTTTTGCGGCCGGACCTGCTGGAAGTGGTCGTGGGCCCCGGCGAACACATTTTTGTGCATCACCTTTTGCGGCCGGACTTGCTGCAAGTGGTCGCGGGCCCCAGCGAACAAATTTTTACGCGTCACTTTTGCTATACTGTAATGGGGTGGTTGCTGCAAAAACGGAACCCCACATACAAATCTGTTGCTTTCACAACTAATGCCACAAGCTCTGAGCAAATCAAATGGCCTTGTGGTGTGTGTCTACTTTTACAACCGTTTTCTACAAACCATATGTAGAGCTCTTGCTTGAAGCCAACGTGGAGTTGAAGATAGCTTAGCCAATAACAATGTGCCGTTGAAGAGGTGGTGGCCTATGGATAGCGTGGGATTGAAAAAGGGCATCACGGACACTCTTCAAGGGTTACCCCATCAAAATTGTCACCAGCCCTACCATCCCCCCATTTCTAGCCAAAAAAAGGACCACACTTCATCGTGTTTGCAAAAACTACTGTTTGTTCAATGGGCCAATTTTTTCTTTTTTGGGGGGGGGGTTGACTGTGCCCTGGATTCCATCTTTCAGTAATGAGTCTTCATTCAGTTTTTTTTCCACAAAAAGGCCCAATCATAGGGTTTTGCTTGCTCCCTGCCCCCACCCCACCCCACCTCACCCAGTTTGCAACACATTTTGCGCATAGCATTTTAAGTGCAAAATAAGAAAAGCCGCAATCACCATAGGGGGAGTGTTAGCGCGCCAAGCGCGCGCTAGGCATCGTTTTGGGCCATTTTTGATACGGAGCCCTAATCCACGCTTTTTGCATGGCCCCTTTCCGGTTAGGGATATAGACCAGCCCCTCTATAGTTGGGGATATGGACTGGCCCCTTCCGGTTGGGGATATGGACTGGCGCCTTTCTAGTTGAGGATACCCACCGGCAGAAACCGGTGCCTTCATGTCGGGCACCAAAGGGTGTTCGGAGGCGGCTTGGTGTCAAAGCATTGCCCGTGTTCGCGACTATCTTGGCCATGCTATACAAGAAATTCGCTGGGCTGAGAGGTTGAATCCTTTCAACCGGTTTCCATGTTTTCCATTCTTTACGACACATTTCACGGACTCCACGCCCATGAGTTCAATTGGTGGCATATGGAGTGCTGACCTGTGGAATTCTAAGTATGCGTCGCATGTTTACAAGTTAGCTGGTGCCGTTGATATGTCGGATTAGTTAATACAACAGTAGCGCGTGGGGCGTGTGCCGGGCAACCCCCCCCCCCCCCCCATAGCATATGTGCTTTGTCCATGTTTTGTCGCAGCGAACCACTGTATGCTACCATACATCAGGTCAGTCGTAAAATTCTTCTGTAGAGGTCACTTGGGCGAGGTAGCTGCCCAGTTTGGGCTGGCTCTGTGGTGGCCTACTGCCTTTGACGTCACTCTCCAAGGTCACTCTATGGTCCCTACTCGTCCTATTACCTGCAAGCTCGCTCAATGACATTATTACAACTGAAATGAGGGCCAAATCCCTTCTTTGACCAAAATGGGTTTGCCCGACCAAACTTGGACCCACACCCATGTTTCTGGCCAAATTGGTCTTTTGTCCAACCTTGGTCCCAAATCCTTCTTCACACCCCATTAACCCAAGTTGGGTTCTTGGCGCAATATGCTCTTCAATGCTCATGGCAGCCAAAGTAGCATCCTTTTTCCCAACACAACAACACCCAAATTCACTTTTAGGCGAAAAGAGGTCTCAAAATCTATTTTTGTCACAAAATGGTCCCAAGTCTGGGTTCAGGGCCATATTCCATATTCAAACCGATTATGCTCCCTAAAACGGTCCATTTTGTGGCTGAAATGGATCCCCAATCCCCGCAGGCCAACATAGGAACCAAATGCCGTTTTTGAGATCAAATTGAGACCCACTCCCTTTTACGGGGGGGGGGGGGGATTCGGGAGGGGAGAATTTCGCGGGGAAAATTTCGCCGTTAAGAAAATGGCGAAATTTCCCCCGCGGCGAAATTTTCGCGGCGCGGGATCCAGGATTCTTCCTAGTGCGCGTCGCGGGTGAATACTGTCCACTGAGACATGTTGTGTGGTGTACCAGGCAGAATGTTGTAATCAGCAACGTCCGGAACAGGCCCAGTATTGTTGTGCCATGACCCATGAAATGACGGGAACCTTCCACAGCCCACCATGAAACAACTGCAAGCATCCAGAGCCCATCAGGAAATATCAGGAGCCATCTAGAGCCCACCAAAACACAACAGCAACCATTCCAGAGCCCACCAGCAAGTAACAGCAAGCATCCAGAGCCCACCAGCAAGTAACAGCGAGCATCCAGAGCCCACCAGGAAATAGTAGGAGCCATGCAGAGCCCACTAGGAAATACCAGAGATCATCTGCAGCCTGTTGAGAAGTAACAGTGTGTTTGAAGCTTCACGATTCTTGGAGGTGGCAAAATTTTCCCCCCGGCGATTTATCCCCGTCGAACTTGTCCGCTGGCAAATCCCCCCCCCCCCTGTATGGCTTTTTTTGCCACTGGCTTCGATGGTTGAAGGATGCAAGAAGATTTCAGAAGCGCACCATGGTCAGATACGTCAGGGAGGTACAACTCACCCAAATCCGGTTTTATGATTCAGAAGAACATTTTTGGCATACCTGTGACCCAATTCTGTTTTTCAGCAAACCATGGCTCACTGAGCATTTTTGACCAAAGTGGGTCCTAATTTCTGTCACTATTGTGCACAGAGGGGAGTTGACATATACCAAACCTACATAATTTTATATTGTTCCGATCCCTCTTGTTGGTGGCCACATAGAGTATTTTCTAGAGTATGTTGTGCTTTGTGGACTCCCACAAGGCACAAAGTCGGTGTCCCATGCTGCAAGGAACCGGCAAGTGTACATATTGCAAAAACAGCACCAATCAAAAAATTGGTACTCGTAGTACAATAGGAACAATTACTTGCAGTATGCCTTTTTTTTGGGAGATTTTTTTTCAAAATCACATCCCAAGCAATAGGGAGGAGCATCTTGACATGCACAATGTGAGCCATGGGTCAGTACCTTTGTGCCCTGGTCTTGCTAGGAATCCAGTGTATCATGAGTCTGATGCCCACTTTCCAAGAACTTTCCTGAGTACTCTGCTTTGAACAAGCTTGAGTCAGCCCCCCTGCCCCACAAAAAAAAAAGTACTCACATCTCACAGAAAACAATTGGTATTTGCATTTACATGAAAAATCCACCCTTGTTGCAATTTATGTTTTGTGTACCCAACTTGCATTTTCTTCCCATCAAGCCCGAACAAATTCATTCTAGCATCCTCACCTTGTGTTGCATCCATACTTTCAGCCATAAAGGGAAGGGGACTTTGGGAGGGGAGCATTTTGTGGGAAAGAGAAGCGGCTCAAGTTTTCCCCTTGCAAAATTTTGAATGTTGGGCCAATATGGGAAGCAGGACACGCTCTGAATCTTGTAAGGAAATAGAATTCACCTCACCTTATTTTTTGGGTTGTTGCCTTGTGAAGTACCGTATTGCTGACTGGTATTGCTGAACTGTCAGGCTGTTTCACCCCAAATGCCTGAAGGCTGCATTGTAAAAGTTGTCCTTCGCTCTATGACTGAGCAACACACTATTATTGTCTTGGGTTCCAGCTGGTACCCATGTCTTCCATCACTGTAGCAGTGCACATTTGTGGATTCCTGCTATCGTTCTAGCCCTCACACTGCGTATGCATTGTTACCTATGCATACAAAATGAGATGATATAATGAGATGTGATGAGCTATCGGTCTGCGCCCTGTGCCCTGTCTACCAGGGATCCAGTGTATCATATACTTGAGTCCCCCAATTCCCAAGAACTATCTTGAGTACTCAGGAACATTTTGAGTCAGCCCCCCCCAAAATGAGATGATGTGATGAGATCATGTGCCAGTGGGAGGTTGTTTGTAACATTGTGCAAGAGGGTGAGCATGAATTGCATGAGACCATTTGAGTCTTGCTGCACATGGCACAGTCAGACAACAAGCAGAAAATACAATATCAGCCTCAGGGCACGGTGCTGCACGTGCCTGAGGGGTTAAAATCCCCTCCAGTGGTCAAGAGTTGAGAGGTTGGTTGATGAGATGACCATTTGATGTTGCTCTCTGGGGCCTTTCTGTGAAAGCTACCAAGGCGCCCGAGGGCCAATGTACAATAATTCTTGGTTGATGCTTTTTGCCTGATCTCAGGGGATCACACAATCTACATGGTTGCTACAAGTCACCAGGCCATCGAGGGGGAACGGCATGCAACTGCTTCTTCCCCATGCACTTTTCCTGCTCACACTGCTATTTGTACCCCTCTCACTGTCTGAGTGTCCTTTTGCCTGCAATCATGAGGCTCTACAGCCTGGCGCTTGTGCTGCTTCATGTTACGATGGGCTTGTGCAAACCAGCTAACCAAAGCTGGGTCTTTGCAGGCACGCCGTCTCAAGGCTACTTGGGTGCCATTCATGACCCTGGACTATGTGACACCGTAAAGCAATACGCTGGATACTACAACATCAATAGTGCAACACAGAAGCAGTACTTCTTCTGGGCATTCGAGAGCCGCCAGCCCACCAACAAGACCATCTTGTGGATGACCGGTGGCCCGGGCTGCAGCAGTGAACTTGCCCTGTTCGTCGAGAACGGCCCGTGTTCGCTTGATCAGAGTGGCACACAGACCACCACAAACCCGTGGAGCTGGAACACCAACGCCAACCTCATCTACATTGACCAGCCCGCGGGCACCGGCTTCAGCACCTCCACCCGCTCCGGATGGGACCACAACGAGGCCGAGGTCGCCGAGGACATGTATCACTTCCTCCAGGCGCTCTTCGCCGACCACCCGCTGTGGGCCCAGGGGGACTTCTACATCTTCGGCGAGAGCTACGCGGGGCACTACGTGCCGGCCACGGCCCATCGGGTGTGGCAAGGCAATCGGGACCGCGAGGGCCTGGCCCTGCCGCTTCGGGGCGTGGCTGTCGGCAATGGCCTGACTGACCCCGAGATCCAGTACGCCTACTACCCCCAGATGGCGTACAACTACAGCATCGCGAAGGTGGGCAAGCCCTGCGTGTCCCTGGAGGCCTACAAGGCAATGGTGGCAGCCTTGCCCAAGTGCCTCGCGCTCATCCACGGCTGCCAGACCCGCACGATGGAGTGCGCCCTGGCGCAGGGGGTGTGCAACGAGGCCATGCTCGGCGCCTTCCAGCTGTCCGGGCTCAACACGTACGACATCCGCATCCCCTGCAAAGTACCGGGCCTGTGCTACGACTTCAGCCAAGTGAAGACCTTCCTTGACTCGCCGACCGTGCAGCAGCGGCTCGGCGTCTCCATGCCGTGGGCGAGCTGCAACTTCGACGTCAACCGGAAATTCGCCTCCGACTGGATGAAGCGGTACGAGCAACTGCTGCCGGACCTCCTGGGCGCCGGTATCCCGGTCCTGATTTATGCCGGGGACGTGGACTTCATCTGCAATTGGCTGGGCAACAAGGCCTGGACCTTGGCTTTGGACTGGCCAGGGAAGCAGGCCTTCTACGCCGCGCAAGACCTCCCCTGGAAGGTCGCTGGCAAGACCGCGGGGGAGCTGCGGTCCGCGGGGGGCTTCCACTTCCTTCGCGTCTACGACGCGGGGCACATGGTGCCGATGGACCAGCCCCAGGCTGCACTGCAGATGGTGCAGGAGTTCATCTCAGGCAAGATCTAGGGATCCCGCGGCTGCGCCCCTGAGGAACGTGTCCTCCCTGTTTTCATGAGGGGGGCGCGCTGTGCTTCCGGGGAGGGACGTTCTTGTCCGAGGCCTGTTCCCAGACGCTGGCTCGGCCTGTCCCTTTCGGCAGTTGGCGTTCCGCAGACGGCGGTTGGTGGTGGAAGTGGCCGGCGCGTGGCGGCTGATTGTCAAACGGGGAATGCACCGCCCACGCGGCGCTCGTGCGGTGCCCTTGCTCCCTTCGATCAGGAGTCTCCTCTTGGAGGGCTGCACTGCTGTCCGCAGGAAGTAGCGCTGTGCAGAGCTGCAGGCGGCACCCTGGGGGTTGACGCCACGAGATGCTTTCACGGCCTTTGGGCATACTGAGCAGAGGAATGGCTTTGCCAGTTCAGGCGTTGCTCGGATTGGCACGAGCCCAATTGTACATATGTTCCGCTTCTTCTGCAATCCCGTCCAATTGTACTATAGTCCAAGGTCCGTTGAGGAAACAGATGTGATGAGGGGTGTGTATAAGGGGTTTCCAGGACACATGCCCACCAAGCTGGTGCACTCAGCGAGGTTCTACAACCCCGTCTAGGGCCAATGCCACACTCCTCACTGTATGTGGTGCCAGCTTGGGATCTCGCCCGGGCCCTGCCACAGCCTCAGACGTTCTTGATACGATATATTTTGAGGGCCACAACAGCACTGGCTTATGAATTTCGCCACTCCAGCAGGCGAATTCATCACATGTGCCAATAAAATCGTTCCATTTTCGTCAATTTCGTGTTCTATAGGCATCACGCTGTGCTCCCCATGCACCGGATTCGTCACGGTTCCAACAAATGCAGCGTCATAAAAGCTCTCCTGTGGGGTGATTTTTGCTTGTGGACAGGGGTGCGTATGCCAATGGGCTACATGCCATGTGGTCCATCCCTCAACAGGGAGCAAAATGTTGGTGGGCCCGCCGATGTATGGATTGCGCCTTGGCAACACTTGAATAGGGCACAGTGGAGTGCATGGTACCAAGGTGGATCCCTGCATTTGGCATGATATCCATTTGTTCCTCCACCATGCACCCCACCATGTCCCACTCCCTTTGGGGTACACACACACACAGCAGGAGGTGGCCAGCAACTGTACCTTTTGCACAGAAAAGGCAGAGACATGATGGACCTTGCGTTTGTGTGTCATCTTGAACAACTACACATACCCCCCTCCCTTGTCTAAGCTACGGAAAAGTCCCAAATTAATTCTGTCCCTGCGCGTACCGTAGCTTAGACAACGTTGTAGCTTGCGCTTACCACATACAACTACCGACACACACGTGAGTGAGGGAAATATAATGCACAAATATTCCCAAAATCAGAGCTGTATGGGTTCAAGTGGGCAAACACTCACAAAAAAAGGTGTCCATGACTTTATTTAACTGGCAAATTCGTCACAAACCCCTATCTTATGTGGCTGCACTACATTTGGTACCGAATAAAATCAGGTCCCAAATCGTCCCAAATGAATACGGTCCCTACGCCCACTGTAGCTTAGCCACAAATCGACGATGGTTGTCACCCTCTGGAACCACTCCAGGAAATCCGGAGCTTCCAAGACTGGAGCTTAGCCATAAATCGAAACCGGCCGCCGTCACCCCCGGTATCCCACCGGCAGGAAATCACAACAGTACAGCGTGGGTAACAGGGGGGGGGGGGTACTTGCCATTGGAGCAGACTCTGAAGGCACTCGCTGAAGGCGTGGAATGGGTTGATGCTTCATGTTCTTGGGGACAAAATTCTCATCCATAATTCCTGTGAAATACAGCAGTTGCTCAAAAACATGACCCAGTCCCCAACACTATGGGCTGTTCCCGCCACAATGTCCACCGACCCCCATCAGACCAGATATGAGTGACAACCATGTTACAATTAGCAACATCAGCCATTGCTTTCAATCATAGCAAAATGCAAAAAATTGGCCGTCACGGTCAAGCAAATCGTTGCTTTGCCGACACACAACCCTGAAGGCCATCAAACAGCCCTCTTTCCCACTGCAACAATCGGAACATGGTGCTGGATAGGAGACCACAAAGAAAAACCCAGTCCCAAAAAAGCCCCGAAAACGACGGCATTATGGGGTTGTCATGCTTGGACAAGACTGTGCTTGCACAAGGGGTAGGGGTGGGAGGAGATCCATCATCATTTCTGGTCATCCAAGGGCATATGCCAACCCAGTCCTAGCACCACTTCAAGACTCAGTGCTCAGCCCTCGAGTGCTTATGATTCACAAGTATCCTTCCAAACGGGACCGAAGAACATCCCAGGAGGAAAACCAATGACCCTGCCATTACCAGCCATTCAGTCGCGCTAGGCACAATTACATTACAAAGACCCCAATGGCAACATGGCAGACACTCTGGTCAGCTTGCTTGGATTCCAGAAATGAGGCCCCTGGATGGCAGCGAAGGAAATATCATTTTGAGACATATACTTGCCCAGTAACACACAATGTAAACGGGGAACAGCAGTATAAAAGTTTGCTAGAACAATAGTTTCATGGATGTATACTCCATTCGGCAGACGGGCACCGGCCCTGGTTCAACACTTCTGCTTGTAAGCAACGTGGTGATGGCCAGAGCATTGGTTGAAGAGATTGGCACCTTATACACGCTAGACAGTGGCAAAGCATGTTAAAACGAGCCCACAAACACACCTTTTTTTGTACTCTGCCCCCCCTTTGTAATCCCCCCTCCCCCCATGGAGGGGACCGTCACTTAGCCCAAAAAGCATAGAAAATACTAGGCGCCAAAGGTGCCACAGACAATTTTAACAAGGCACCGAAGGCACTGAAGCTGATTTACACAGTGATATAATGGCACAGTTTTACGGTGCAACCCCCCCCTCCCCCCTGCAACATTTGATAGCCGTAGTGTACGGCGAACTCAAGGCAACATTTGGCACTGATCTAGTTTGCGCTGCAGTGCAGCAAGTCGAAACAATGTACTAGATTCATAGTTATGACCATATGCCTGTGTCACGGGGGTATATGCAAGCTCAGTATCTGTTGCTCATGGCCCCATGGGGGGGACTGGCCTGACGTTTGGGGGGGGGATTAAGATGGGGGGGTTTGTCTGCGCCCAGGGGATCCAGCACCCAGTCGGCCACTGCTAAGGCCCCTGAGGCGCACTGTGGAAAGGAATGGTGGGCCAGGCAAGGGAAGGTGGGGGAGCGTACGTGGTGGACGGCCGAGGCAACGGGGCAATGCATGGAGGAGCTGGGCACCTGGGCCTCACGCACACGGAAACACAGCGAGGCAGGTTGTGGACGACCTGAGGCCGGAGGTGTGGGGACAGCAAAAACAGTCAAACGACCCCCGCAGCAACCAGCACAACCCCAGTACGCCAACTAATGGGCGCCGCTAACGCGGAAACGGCACATCCTGCCACATCCAGCACAGCCCCAGCACACCAACCACTGGGCTCCGCGAACGCGGAAACGACACCAGCAGGAGCACCAGCTGCAGCGGCCGACAGAAAGCAGCGACCTGACGCAACATGCGAAGGGAAGAACGGGTGACTGTCCAGGGCCCCGTAAAGAAACAACCACCAGACGGAATGTCACACAAGGGGGGAGGGTATGAAGGAATCTGCTATGTTGGTGGTGCATTTTTGCATGATATCATCGGACAATGCACAAAGTGACAAGAACCCATTGTCAGCACATGCACTATTTTCTAGAAGACGCCAAAACGAGTGCAGCATACCAGAGGAGATTTCAAGAGCTGTGCGACGACCCAGGTGTAGGTGAAGAGGTAACAAAGTACGATGTGGATGGATTCTATAGTTTTGCTAAGTGTTTCTTTCTGTAGTCTTTCTCAGTGTCTATTTTTTTTCCTGATTGGGCGTCCTTGGCAATGCGTGGTCTTGCCATCTTTCTTATGGCAGTGCACGTTTGCAGCACGACTTTGTTCCCCCAAGTGATCCACCGTGTATGGATCAGTGATTCGCCCATCCCTCTGAACTGGCAGGAAGCCCATGCAGAGTGGGTCACACAACACCCAGGCTGGCAGGTGCACATGTGGAACCAGTCTACGTGCCGCGGCCTTTTGGAAGCGCACTATGATTGGTTTCTAGACCAGTGGGACCATTATTCCTTCCCCATTCAGCTGGCAGATGTGTGCCGCTACTTTGTGCTTCACCGACATGGTGGCATCTATGCTGACCTTGATATCCGACCGTTGCGCAGCATGGCCCCCATACTTGAGAAGGCAGGCAGCGAAGAGAAGCAGGTGGTGATGTTACAGAAAGACACAGAACTGTTCTCTGATGATGTGCTCTGTATCGGCATGATTGCATCCGTGGCCAGCTCACCCTTTTGGGAATCAGTGTTCACAGTGCTGCAGGAACGGCGCCACAGGTGGTATTATGCATTCAGCCCTCACCTCCGCGTTATTATGTCGTCTGGACCCCAGGCAGTCATGCCTGTGGTGCGGGCGCAGAGGCACTCTGTGGGCGTTTTTCCTGCTGCACAATTCTATGCTTGCGACGTTTGTGCGCCGCTTCCATGCCAGAGGGACGATGCATGGGTGCGATGGGAGTCCGGGGGCTTCAGCTGGAATCGATGGGATTCCATTATCTTATCCTTTCTGTTGTGCAATGTGGGCAAACCTTATCTCAGGATAGTCAACACGTATCCAACTCTGGCGGCGCTTGTGACGTACTCGCTTGTGGCTGCAGCGATTTGTGCCCTCATGTACCACATCCCTTTATTGCGTATTTGCACTATCTGCTATTGGAAGAAGACGTGGCAGCGCCAGACTGCTAAGGTGAGGCAGGTTGCCCAAAGGATCACTTATGCTGTGTACGCCAGTCCGTTGCAGAAGTTCAGGGCCTGGCTGCTGATGGTTACGCTACTGGTCCTTCTCATGGCTATGAACTGGATGGCGGAGATGCAGAATGGGTATTGTGGCACGGAGCTATGTCACGGAGGCTCTGTGCTGCTGGTGATTGCACATCCCGATGATGAGAGCATGTTCTTTTTGCCAACAATTCAGTCATGCATTCAGGCCAACATTGAGGTACACATTCTCTGCCTTTCGAATGGCAACGCTGCTGGACTCGGGGGTGTTCGTGAACGGGAGCTGCACGCAGTGGGAGAGCTGCTGGGCGTTGCCAACATCACCGTAGTGAATGACACAGGGCTGCAGGACGGCCCCGAAAACGTATGGGACCTGCGCGCCATCCAAATGCACGTCAGCCGCTACGTGCGGGCCCATGACATAAGCAACATCTTGACATTTGACCTCAACGGAGTATCTCAGCACCCAAACCATTTGGATGTCAACCATGCCATGAGGCAGTTGCACCGAAGGTTGCGGAAGGCCAATGTGCAGTTCTATCAACTGGAGTCCGTTGGCTTGCTCCGCAAGTTTTTAGGCGCTCTGGATGTACCCATCAGCCAGCTGCAGCGCCCATATTACCAAGTCTTTTGGGGATCCCTGCCGCTGTCATGGTCAGCCATGGCAAGGCACAAGTCACAATTTGTATTGTTCCGGAAGCTTTTTGTGTTGTTCTCACGGTACACGTACGTCAACACCTTGCGGAATTTCGAGGATCTCTTGTTTGCTGAAGGGCAGAGCTGCCGGCGGCGCACGTCCTCTAAGCTCCACTTTCCCTCGAAAGGCGCCCATGCAGTTTACCCAGGGCCTCAGACAATCAATGTGTCTCTGCTGTCAGGCATTCTGATGGAAGTAGACTCTGTGTAATCCTGTTTTTGGTGTGCAATACGGGCATAAAGCATCATTTGAGATGACAACGGTGGTCACATCATTCAAGGCCCGCGTTTTGCCTGGCTTCGAACGTCGTTTGGAACTCTGCTACACCCCCGCCGCCGATGGCCTCAAACGTAACAGTAACTGTCCTCGCTTCTAGACGCAAGAGCAGCCTCACCCCTAAAAATGACGGTGTGCACAGTGAACACCCTGATCCAGGGACCTCACAATACACCTGCGTTTCCCAGCAGAAAGCAAATGTAATATGGAACACAACTGCATTGGCTCTCAACCAAATGTCACTGTTGCCGGCTGTTGATGGGCAGTGTCCCATGCTCTCCAGGTTTTGGTGTTTGTTGCACTCTTTGCAGTTGCTGCCGCACTTGACGGAGAAAGCTTGAGACTCATGACAGGTGTTGGGTAACCAAGGCCTGCCTATTAGATCATGCAGTGACCTTCAAAGATAATCAGGCGACGCTTGCTGATCTCATCCATATTTCCTGCTTCAGAATCCCTCAATCCTTTGTAGACGGTCTACCTCGACCACTACCACCTGCTTACATTAGCGTGTTGCATATCATCAGTATCATTTGCTGCTGTCGGTAACAGCCCTTTGGGGCGAGTTACCCATGCCCCCTCAGTGTACTGATTCTTTTGTCCCTACCCAATGTGTTTCTGCCTGGTTTGGTTCACTGCGCCACAGAAAAATTCAACCAAATCCAACAGCAAGAACCCTGCGGGAGCAGGTGCCTTTTTCCCCAGCACGACCCAACTCTGACCCCGATATACCCTCCCCCAAGTCTACATGTGGGCAAACAAAGGGGCCAATATTGCTAAGAACACGGTTGTTTCGTACAAATCTGTTACAGACATTTGGGCCTACCTAGGGCTGCAGGAAATTCCAGACACATATGATACGGACTCCAATGACTCGGGGGGTTCATGTCTGTCTTTTCCTTTGGCAAAAAGAGGAAAATGGGGTAGCACTTTGTCCTTCCCCTCCTTCACCGCTGTTGCTCCTGATTCTCAACCTGATCAGCCCATGAAACATTTGATAGTCGTCTGACAGCGGCAAACTCAAGGCAGCATTCGGCACTGATCTGGTGAGCGATGACCGTATGCCTGTGACCCGGGGGTACATGATAGCTAAGTATCCGGCGCTGTATTCTCCAAGCTTACATCTACTCCACTGGTAATACGCCGGATAAAAAAGCTGTTGACGCAGCCCCCTACCTCAAAAAATCGGTCCAAAGCCGTCCACCACCTCAACCGTCATCCCCATACACCCTACACAGCAGATCTAGAGACCTTTGCATCCTCACACTATACACATCTCCAGGTGTGTTTAACCCCGAACTGCTCATCCCCCCACCACGTTTCAGAGTTCCAGTCTACAGTGCTAGTGAAGTACGATGAGTTGGCCCAAACCCTCATGCGGCACCGACGTTGGGATATGGCATTGTGGAGTCGCTTCCTTCAGTATGCACAATACACAGAAGCTTCTCTTCTGCAGCATTTTTACAAGCGGGTGCGACAGTGTTACACAACCCTACACACTTCCATTGCTACTTCTCGTTGCCGCATCATTGTTTGGAGGCGTTGGGGGGCTTGTCTCCTTGACTACTGCGACACACCGATGGGAACGTGTAACACAAAGAAAACAAAATTTTGGATCCAACCCCTATGTGCCTTGAGACATCGATCGATGTGGGCACTTACAAATATCGCCGCGCAGCTGTTAAGGGAGAACTGGACTATTGTGGACGACCTTTTCCAGGATGCTGCAGCCACAGTACATCACTTCAACAAAGCGTCCACAGTCCTTTTAACTCCAAGAACTCCAACCCCAAAAGGACTCGCATGCCCCACACTCCCCCAACCCCCCTAGAGTAAGAGATTTGAGGACAATGTTACCAAGTCCATGGCAGACAAGGACCTTTTCCACCTCAGTGTAGACCTTCTTCTTCGACGCTGCTTCCTCTGTGCATAGCGTACCTTCAAGTTTTTCTTGCGCTCCAGTGGCACACTCGGATGCCTTCGGGTGTGGCAGTTCCCGCTGCATTTTCTGGTATCAGATTCAGCTTATGCCCACTATGTGTTATGTCACTACCACATCGCCTTGTGGGACAATCGTAGCACTGGACAGCTTCCTTGATTCCGAGAGATTTCTCGAGTGCCTTCTGGTGAGCAAGCTCCAGCAGCTATCGTGGCCTGAACCCCCCCCCCCCCCCAAACAAAAAAGCAGTGATCTTCCAAGATGGGCGGCGACAAGAAGATGCTATCGAGGGACAGTGCGTACCGATAGTGAAATGGACGTCACCTGTGGTCTGGGGTACAACAGAGATGAGGATTGGAATTTGAAGTGGTCTGAAATGGAATAGAATACCGAAGACAACCATATTCCCCACCATTGCCCCATCTTTGTACTGCAAATGTTTGATTCCACTGAAAAGGGGGCACAATTTTCTGCTGTGGGGGTGGCATTGTGTTCGTGCAACATGCTGGATGCAGATGCTGACTCTTAAGGTACGTTGCCTGTCGGCAATCGTCCGTTCCTGTCCAATCTGTGCCTCTTTCAGCGTTTTCACTGATATCGGTATGGGTTTCATTGGGCTAATCTGACAGTGTCGCAAACTGAGAGGTATCCTGCCAGAGCCAGGCCGCGAAGCGCCCGCAGCGAAGAGAAAAGAATGCATGAGATCAGTGCAACAGTGCAATGGCATGCACATTGGAACCATCCACCATTAAAGCGGGGCGGCAGGGGTGCGGGAGCTGAAAGAAAAGAAACTGGAGGCATTGACAGGTGAAGCAACCAGAACGGTGCAGTGACCCCATCCACAGTCAGAACAGGGCCCATCTCTCCTCTGCTGCACATGTCCTGGCATGCCTTCCTGCCCATGGGGGGGCTGACCATCATGTCGTGGGATCAGGAGAGGCAGCCATCGCATGGCTGAATTTGAGAACGGCAGCCTGCTGAAGCAATTCTGCCCAACGCCCTGGCCTGCTGTCACAACAGCCATCAGCTGGGCAAGTGCCCATCTGTCAATCCCGAACTGTTGCACTCGTGATCCTCACGACTGACAATCGCACAAGCCTCTGCATCCGGTCTTAGCTTTCAATGGAAGTTGGTTGGCCGTCAGCAGCCGGCAATCGGTGTACCGAATGCCATGCCACAAAGACAAGTCTTTCATTCTTTTATGGCAGGCCAAGTCCTGGCCACCAACGCATCGGGCGACCATCAGCTAACACCAAATAAGACTGGACCCGGACAGGCCCGAAGCAGACCACCCTTGACCACCGTGGAGGAGGAGAGATTGGGCCACTGAAGTGCACCGGGCCTTCTGGGGAGCAGCCCGTACTTTGCTCAGGATATCCCCAAAGATGAGTGCCGCTGCAGCCCACTCCTCTCCCACCTGCCACACTCCTCAGGGCATCCCTGTTTCGCTTCCCCAATATGTGCAGGAGTTTGAACCATCTTGCACACCAATCCTCCTGCTGCCCCACCGTAGGGCACCTGCTTTCCTCCAACAATAACCGTCCTTTGTAGAACATCCTGGGGACCTGCCGGGCCCGGTTCTGTGGACCCCGCGCCCCCTTCCCCCCTGCCAGCTCTTTGAAAGTTAGTTGCCCTGTGGCGACCAAGAAATGGGCGCCAAAGGTGCCAGAAAGTGTTTTTCTCGGGGGGAGTTGTCATTGGCACATATCTCAAAATGATCCACACGTCTTGGCGATCATTTGGAAGGATATATGTGACCCCATCCCCCCTCCTTTTCGATGGACAGTTGGCGGGTGGCGCAGTGGAACTGGTCTGGAGGGCCTCCCCTGGGGGGCTAGAACGATTGTGTAGAGCCTCGTTTTTCAGCAGGTGGATCGCCCACATCACTGTCCTCTTTTCCTCTTTCTCTTACGCTTCCTTCCCCTCGCCCTGACACACACACACACACACACATAGACACACACTAAGCAGGCTAAGCAGGTGCTCTGCAGCAGTGGCAAAATCGTCGGCCTGGAATACAGGTTGTTTATGAGCAAAACCGTCGATGTCGATGACCTGAAGGCCAACATGGTCTGGGTCAAGCTCCCTCCATCCAACAAGCGCTCCATTTCGGAGCAGTGGCGCAGATTAAGCAAGCAGCCTTGGTTCGCAGGCCTCATGGCAGGGGACAAGGACGACAGACTCGGGGTACGAGTATGGGGGGGGGGCTGTCTTGCCCGAAACCAGGGAGGAGATCGCAGGACTGTTGGGCATACAACTCACCCCCCCAGTGACACGAGTGAGAGTGAGAGGCTATGGTATTTCTATGGGCCTTGTCTCAGGGTCGCAATCTGCGGTCCAAAGGGAGGCTGACCGCGTTTTCGGCGCCAACACTGTCAAAGTGCAACGATGTCAACACCTGAAACACAGTGGGCTGATCAACCCTGTGTTTGATATGGATATTACGGGAGTCCCCCCAGACTGGGAGGGCTGCACTGCACCGGCGAAAGATTCGCGGATGCCTGTCCGTAGGTGGCACCTATGTCTGCGTAAATCCACTGGCCCCTCATACACCCCAGTGGGGAAAAACACGACGCTCCCTGCGATCCAGGGGTGTGTCTTACCTGATGATGAAGAAATGGAGGACTCGCCTGCAGGAGCCCCTGCGGCAGAGGAGGATGAGAGCATTCTCTGAACCCCCCCCCCCCCCCTGGAAGATGGCACTGAGTCACAGGTCCTCTAAAATTCGTTCAGACAAACGTTACCTCTTTGCGCGTTCATCACGAGGACGTATTCAATTTTCAGGCAGATGTGATTGGAATGGAAGAAACCCGGCTCACTGAGGCTAGGCAACGCTGCATGAGGGCAATTGCAAAAGATTGGGGCTGGGAATGCCACTGGGGAAAACCCCTGGGCTCCCCAACGGGGGGCATCTGGGGAGCTCCCCAAGGAGGGGTGGGACTTTTGTTCAGGAAGGGCTGGAGTGTCCGCAAGGTTGAGCCAGATCCAGACGACCCGATTGCCTGCAGGCTGTGGCATTCGGGGCGCTGGCTACACACACGGGCAGGAATCGGTGCAGGGCACTGTGTGCTGAACATATTTGTAGCCTATGGCATACCAGGCAACGAATCTTTGAACCAGGAGTTCTGGGAGCAGGTGGTCTGCTATATGAGCAAACTAGGCAATGCCGGATGCATCCTGCTAACGGACGCAAATTTCAATTTCGACCTGCTGCACAAAGTTCCTGCCGCACTCCTGACGGCGCTGGCAGACGGCTGGCTGGTGGATGCCGACCGCACTTTTAGCGTTCTCCATGGCACGCCATGTGCATGTGGCTTCACGACAGCAGGCAAACCCCCCAACCGCATTGACGGCCTCCTGGTCACCCCAGCGCAAGCAGGCACGTTGATTGATGTCACAGCGCTGAAGTCTCATTCCCTCCCTGGGCATGCTCCAGTGTGCTTCACTTTCTCGCTTGACGCCCCAATGCAGAAAGTTGTTAAAATGAAGAAACTGCCTCCTTTCTCCCCCCCCCCCAATCAGCTGAGGACACTCAGAAAATCTGTGACTCGCTGCTCCGGCCACACAAGGCAGGCTGGAATGCCCTGCTGCAACAAGGGAATGTCAATGACATTTGGAACAGGTGGACCTGGCTGGCCGAGGAAGTAGGCATGGCGCTCACATGCACGCATCTTACACTGGACACCCCCAGCCCCACACTCCCATTTGCACCCAAGAGTGCCCCACGGGGACGTGGCACGGAGCGAATGTTGCAGGACACTACGCTAGCTCCGACAGGCCTGGCGCCCAACGGCGGCCCACGCACGCGCATACTTTCCAAAATCACGGGGACCTTGGGAGCCCTTCGTTCGGTCATCCAGTGGCAACGTGCCCAGCTGGGCATCAGGGGCAAACGAGTCCCGGCATCCGCCAAACGCAAAGCCAGCCAGGTTTTCAGGCCAGGGGTGGTGCCCAGACAGGTGGAACTATCGTGGCAGGCCGCGTGCCGCCGCATGCGCAAAACGGCGCTGGCCTTTCGTGAGGACCTGCTGCTTCATGAATTTGTGGCCAGTGCCCCTGACCCCTCCCTCCCACTCATACGCCCCCTGCCAACGCTGGTAGACTGCATGTCGCTGTATGACAGCCTGTGCGCACTGGGGAAGAGATATGCCCGATATGAAGAGCGCACGCGCATTGATAAGTGGAAATCCAAAATGGACCAGGCCTGGCTGGACAGGCCAAAGGAGGTTTATCAGTGGATACAGAACGAGTACCAACCTCCTCTGGTTATGCTCCTGGACCCAGACACAAGCCAACCAACGGCGAACATCCCCCGCATGGATGAAATTCTCCATGCCTCTTGGGACCAGGTTATGCGAAAATATGCAGACACCCCAGAGCCAGACGTGCACGCTTTTGCACAGAAGTATGATAAGTTTCTGATAAAGGGAGTGCAGATGCAGTCCACCCCTATCACAGGGTCCCGGCTCGCGCAACGCCTTAGAAAAATGGGTGTTCACACAGCCACCGGCCTGGATGGCTGGTGTGTTTCGGACCTACTACTGCTGCCCACCTGTCTGCTGGACATGCTGTCAGAAATTCTGTTTCTAGTTGAGGCAACAGGAACCTGGCCCAGGGTCCTGGCGAGGGGATACGTCTCGCTGATCCCGAAAGGGGAAGGGATGATGCCGATGCAGCAACGCCCACTGTCCGTACTGTCCCAGATCTATAGGGTCTGGGCAGGGATCAGGTTAGAAGAGTGCATGGTGTGGCAGGAACTGTGGATCCACCCGCACGCTTACGGTTTTCGCAAGAAGCGCGGCGCCACTGATGCGGCCGCCTTTATCTCCATGCTCATTGAGCTACACAAACTGATGAAAGCAGTTCTGCATGGTTTTGGATTAGACTACATAAAATGCTTCGATTTAATCCCACAATCCATTGTACTGCATATTGCACTGACGCAGGGGATGGATTTGGGCACACACAGGGCCCTCTCTGGCATGTATCGCACTCTCACAAGGTGCTTTAAAATAATGGGGTGTTTGGCCAGTTTTTTCGATGCCACCAATGGCATCCTCCAGGGCTGCCCATTGAGTGTGATACTCATCAATCTCCTGACCTCGGTCTGGAAGCGGGTGCTGGATGCACAGCAACAGGGCATCAAAGTCGCAGTACAGGCCCTCCCCCCCAGCGATCAGCCAGCGCAGGCCCTGCACTTCATCCTAACTGCCCTTGGGTATGCGGATGACACTTATGGGTTTGCAGCCGGAAGCAATACCCTCACCCCCCTGCTAGACTGCACCACTGACTGGCTTGAGGACACGGGTCAAGGGGTGAACGCGAAGAAATCTGTCGGTTTTTCGTCAGACGCCCGTCACCCAGTGAAGGCAGCATTACAGGGGGTGCCCTTCCCTATCTCTTCTGAATTTAAGTCCCTGGGCGCGGGGGTCCGCACCACGGACGCGACTTGTTCGGGACCGCTCATCAAGAAAAGGATTTCCAGAGCCTGCAGCCTCCTGGATAGGGTGCATGGCGCTCAGGGCAATTTTGAAAGGAGATGCGACATCATCTCCACAATGATCACGGCCACTGGCCTGCACGCAGCAGAAATAGTGCCACTTCAGCCCAGAGACCTCCTGCCCTTCGAGACTAAGGTCATGCAGACCATTTGGGGACGGTCACGGCCCGGTAGGGCCAAAGAAATTTTTTTCACCTTGCTGTGCAAAGGGCACCGGATTGCACCCACCCTGGTACTTAAGTATCATCGCATCCTGTGGCTATCCCAGCTGTGTCGCACCAGGGGTGCTGGACAGATCACAGCCCAGGCCATTTGGGAGATGACATCATTTCACAAAGGCTCCGGCCCATACGGCCGAGCCATGTCCACAGCACAGGAGTGTGGCTGGGTCGCTACGCAGGGATGGTGGGGATGGAAAGTGCCTGGGCGCCAGGAACCCCTCCTCCTATACGGGGATAAAAACACTATCAAGCACGAGGTACGTGAGCAGCTGCGCTCGCAAATGCTGGACAGCCTGATTCAGAGGCGTCCCCGCCTGTTCGCGGGGGCTCATTACACCACATGCCGGCGCCTGGTCCAGCCCAGCATAGCGTCATTTGCCACAGAGCTACAGCGCTCTCTCCTGCGGGGCATCCTATCAGGAGCAACCTGGACAGCCCTCCGGGCCTATCAACGTGGCATGCGAGCCACATCCACGTGCCCGTACTGCGGCAATGCTCCGGAAAACGAGGAGCACATTTTTTGGCAGTGTTCAGCCTGGAGCACGGCGCGGGACACCCACCTGCCGGGCATCAGGACGGCGGCAGCACAGATCACAGGCCTTCCCCTCATGGACCAGTGGCCCTCATGTTTACGACTTTGTGGGTTAGCCCCAGAGTTAGACACAGACAGCGTCAAGTCAGGGACAGCGCTCGCATTCATGACAGCTCTGCACAATATGTTAGTAGCCGTCTTGCAGGCCCGCAAGTTACGAGACACACAATCCCCCATGCTTTTCATGGGGTCGAGCCTCTCACAGCAGCTCCGGCAATACCCGTACCACCAACTGGTGGGACCCCTCCCCAGACCGGAAGACAAAGGGTTACTTCTTTGGCGTACCCCTAAGAAGGTGGAATGGCAGTGGGAAATGCCCTTTTTGGCGGACCTGCTGCGCTGGCTGAGGGAACTGCACTGGGCCCCTGAACCAGGCACGGTGACGTTCTTGGAACTTGCACTGGACTTTGAGGAATTTGCGCAACGCACCCTCCCACACGCTCCACAGGCAAAATTTAAGGGCACCACCCTTTCGCTGCAAGAGAGAGGCCGGGTCTTACGACTGGCAATGGCAAATGCGCAGCGCCTGGTCACCAAAGGCCATTTGCATCCGGCGCGTGTGGTCACACGCTGCAGCTCTTTAGTTCCTTTGGGGGGGCCGGCACTCTGCGGCCTGAACTGCCGCCCTTATTTCACTTGCCGCAGTGCCATGAACATGCACGTTCAGCAGTTAGCGGCATACTGTGAGCGCACATGGGCCACCAAGGTTGGTCTCAACAGGATACACAAACTGCGCCCGCACACACACAGGCCACGCAGAACAGCGCAGGAAGTGGAGGAGCATCGGCTACAGCGTGCACTCCAGGGGAATCTGCAGTTGGGGCTGGCCCCGCCCTCGGAGCAGACCACTTTTGCCAAAGGGGGGGGGGGCTGCTCCTCCTTTGCAGCTGATTTCTTCCCTGTGATAGGGGATGGGAAGCTCCCACAGCGCCCCTACACCGGGACACGCAGGCGCGCAAACACACACAGGGCGCCACCACCGGCGCCGCCGACTGATCCGTCAAAGTGTGCCCAGCACTCGGCTGACGCATGCACGACCTGCAAGAGATTTCGGCGCACAGCTGAAGCGTGCTGTGCGCTGGGACATCACGCTGATGACCACATAGCACGCAGACCGCAACTGCAACTGTGCCCACTGCATGGCCTGCCACCGTGCCCGAGGTGCACACTCAAGCAAAGGGGAGTGCGCCACTGCTGTCAGCGGGGACACCATAAAGTGTGCACCCCAGTGCCTGCGCGCCGGAAACGCCCACTTGCTGCACATGCACAACTGCCCAACAAACGACCACGCCTGCAAGGGCCTGCACGTATCTCAACGGGTCTGCTGAGGTCCCCACACCAACCCCCCACCCCTCCAGCCCCCAAGCGCAGGAGGCCGAAAACACCCCCCCCTCCGTCCCCACCAGCCCCAGTTCCACGGGGGCTGGAGGAGACCGTGGCCGAGGATGTCGCCCGCCCGCTTTTCGTGACGAGGCACGGGAGAGCAAACACTCTGGATACTTAGCCAGTAAAATACAGAGGTTCTGATTCCGCAGAAGGGAGGGAAACAACGTCACAAAGAGGCCTCAGCAGACCTGAGCCAAATGGGGCGTCCAGCCCAACGCTGCACAAGGATCCACCTCTAAAAGTACAGATCACACATAGACACACACACACACACCTCTTCAGTATGGTATAGTCGCCCGGGCGTTGCACGCCAGCCGGATAGTGCCAGGTTCGAATCCGGGGGGGGGCTTGAAATGTGACTATCTGCATACCATCTAGGTTATTTTTTCTCGGCAACCATGTGCCTGGTTTAGCCCCCCCCTCCCCCCACCCCTTCAGTCCCAAGGGATGCATGGGGCTGGGATGTGGGGAGCGGTAGGGCACACGAGCATGCAATGTGTGTGTTGCTGTCGTGCGGATGGTTCTGAGGGCAGGAGCCGTGGTGCGTTGGCGGCATCTGTCAATATGGAGTCTCGTGCCCGCTGGGCAGCCCCGCCTGCAGGGCTGAACACTCAAACTCATGGTTTGCAGCAGTGGTAGGACTTTAGGATTGTTGAACCTCGTAGTTGGAGCAGATTCGAATGGATTCCTTGGCGCCACCCCCCCCCCCCCCCACACACACGCACACAGACGCCCTGGCCTGCTGTCACAAGGGCCATCAACCGGGCATGTGGGCATTTGTCCCTCCCGAACTGTTGCACTCGTGATCCTCACGACTGACAATCGCACAAGCCTCTGCATCCGGTCTTAGCTTTCAATGGAAGTTGGTTGGCCGTCAGCAGCCGGCAATCGGTGTACCGAATGCCATGCCACAAAGACAAGTCTTTCATTCTTTTATGGCAGGCCAAGTCCTGGCCACCAACGCATCGGGCGACCATCAGCTAACACCAAATAAGACTGGACCCGGACAGGCCCGAAGCAGACCACCCTTGACCACCGTGGAGGAGGAGAGATTGGGCCACTGAAGTGCACCGGGCCTTCTGGGGAGCAGCCCGTACTTTGCTCAGGATATCCCCAAAGATGAGTGCCGCTGCAGCCCACTCCTCTCCCACCTGCCACACTCCTCAGGGCATCCCTGTTTCGCTTCCCCAATATGTGCAGGAGTTTGAACCATCTTGCACACCAATCCTCCTGCTGCCCCACCGTAGGGCACCTGCTTTCCTCCAACAATAACCGTCCTTTGTAGAACATCCTGGGGACCTGCCGGGCCCGGTTCTGTGGACCCCCGCGCCCCCTTCCCCCCTGCCAGCTCTTTGAAAGTTAGTTGCCCTGTGGCGACCAAGAAATGGGCGCCAAAGGTGCCAGAAAGTGTTTTTCTCGGGGGGAGTTGTCATTGGCACATATCTCAAAATGATCCACACGTCTTGGCGATCATTTGGAAGGATATATGTGACCCCATCCCCCCTCCTTTTCGATGGACAGTTGGCGGGTGGCGCAGTGGAACTGGTCTGGAGGGCCTCCCCTGGGGGGCTAGAACGATTGTGTAGAGCCTCGTTTTTCAGCAGGTGGATCGCCCACATCACTGTCCTCTTTTCCTCTTTCTCTTACGCTTCCTTCCCCTCGCCCTGACACACACACACACACACACATAGACACACACACACACACCTCTTCAGTATGGTATAGTCGCCCGGGCGTTGCACGCCAGCCGGATAGTGCCAGGTTCGAATCCGGGGGGGGGGCTTGAAATGTGACTATCTGCATACCATCTAGGTTATTTTTTCTCGGCAACCATGTGCCTGGTTTAGCCCCCCCCTCCCCCCACCCCTTCAGTCCCAAGGGATGCATGGGGCTGGGATGTGGGGAGCGGTAGGGCACACGAGCATGCAATGTGTGTGTTGCTGTCGTGCGGATGGTTCTGAGGGCAGGAGCCGTGGTGCGTTGGCGGCATCTGTCAATATGGAGTCTCGTGCCCGCTGGGCAGCCCCGCCTGCAGGGCTGAACACTCAAACTCATGGTTTGCAGCAGTGGTAGGACTTTAGGATTGTTGAACCTCGTAGTTGGAGCAGATTCGAATGGATTCCTTGGCGCCACCCCCCCCCCCCCCCCCCCACACACACACCCACACAGACGCCCTGGCCTGCTGTCACAAGGGCCATCAACCGGGCATGTGGGCATTTGTCCCTCCCGAACTGTTGCACTCGTGATCCTCACGACTGACAATCGCACAAGCCTCTGCATCCGGTCTTAGCTTTCAATGGAAGTTGGTTGGCCGTCAGCAGCCGGCAATTGGTGTACCGAATGCCATGCCACAAAGACAAGTCTTTCATTCTTTTATGGCAGGCCAAGTCCTGGCCACCAACGCATCGGGCGACCATCAGCTAACACCAAATAAGACTGGACCCGGACAGGCCCGAAGCAGACCACCCTCGACCACCGTGGAGGAGGAGAGATTGGGCCACTGAAGTGCACCGGGCCTTCTGGGGAGCAGCCCGTACTTTGCTCAGGATATCCCCAAAGATGAGTGCCGCTGCAGCCCACTCCTCTCCCACCTGCCACACTCCTCAGGGCATCCCTGTTTCGCTTCCCCAATATGTGCAGGAGTTTGAACCATCTTGCACACCAATCCTCCTGCTGCCCCACCGTAGGGCACCTGCTTTCCTCCAACAATAACCGTCCTTTGTAGAACATCCTGGGGACCTGCCGGGCCCGGTTCTGTGGACCCCCGCGCCCCCTTCCCCCCTGCCAGCTCTTTGAAAGTTAGTTGCCCTGTGGCGACCAAGAAATGGGCGCCAAAGGTGCCAGAAAGTGTTTTTCTCGGGGGGAGTTGTCATTGGCACATATCTCAAAATGATCCACACGTCTTGGCGATCATTTGGAAGGATATATGTGACCCCATCCCCCCTCCTTTTCGATGGACAGTTGGCGGGTGGCGCAGTGGAACTGGTCTGGAGGGTCCTGCATGCAATAGACATTTGGAACAAGGACTGCCCAACATACATTTTTGATGCCATGGTTTTTTCATGCTCAGTGTATGCTCTTGTGTTGCAGGGAGGCAGGATACACACGTTACAGTGTTCTTAGGGTGACCACAAACAGCCAACCTCAGACCATCATTTCGTCATTCCATCATCGGGGGGGGGGGAGGTAAGGGAGAGCTCTGGGGGGGGAGGGGCTAATATCCATCCCTGACGTGCGCCTGTGGCTGTTGTGCCAACGCCTGTGGCTGTGGTGCCGCAGCCCCTTCCACTGCCCCCCTCCTCAATCCCCAACCAGACGTCCTCCAAACCTCACAGCCTGGTGCCGTGCTGCAGCTCTTGGCCATGCCTCCACATCTGCCCCCCTGGCGCAGTCGCCAACGTCAACCCATGCCCTGTGTTACCTCAGTTGCACTGACTGCTTTGAGTGCGTCAGGTGACACCCGCTTGCAGTCAGCAGAAGTCCGATGGCGGACGGTGGAAACTGCTTAACCTTGCCCTGGGCATGCGTCTTGTAGTTTCCGGTAAAACCAATCCTGCTTGGTGCATTCCAATGCGCTTATTTCTTTGAGTGCTTGGGTCCCGCCAAGTGTATTTCACAAATGTGGTTGGCCTTGGGAAGTGGGAGCACTGAAGGCTCTGGCCATATGGTTCATGTCATTTCCTCAACTGCGCCCTTCTTCGCAGTCTTCTACCTCTCGGGCACTTTCCGGTTTGCCATCATTGAGGAGAATTGAAAAGAGCGGCCACACGCGCGGATTCACGGCTGCAGACACAAAGGGGGAGTATTAGCGCGCCGGGCATCTTTTTTAGACTATTACCCACCCCCGCCTGTTTTTGCCCCCCCCCCCCCCCCCCGCCCCTCACGCGGCCGAGTTGCTCTCGTCCGTCCAAACATGAGGCGGAACATGGTCCCATGGTCCGTAAGGAGGGTGCTACACCTGCCTCCGAATACAGAATTGAGAAAAATGCAATAATATACGGACGGACCTGGCTACGTAACCCCTGCCTTCTGGGGGTCCCCAATAGAAGGGGACAGAATCAGAAGTGGCTACATCACCCCTGCCTTCTCGGGGGCCCGAAAATGGGCGGATTGGCTACGTAACCGTGTGTTTGCGAGCGGTGCGAGCAAATACGCGTTTACGACACTGTCCCACACACTGTGTAGTCTGTTGTTAGTTGCCAGCAAGGATGCAGGACTGGGCTTTGTCGGAATTGATGTGCAAGCAGTGTTGTGTTGCTACGATGGGATGGCTGTAAACCCCTGCCTTCTCGGGGGTCCCCGATAAAAGGGGACCAAAATCAGAAGTGGCTACATCACCCCTAAGTGTGTGCGTTGTGTTGTCACAGGCGCTCCACCGTCACAGTTCGTGATGAGTGTAAGGAGCACTACTGTTGTGAATGTATTGACACCCATGGGAATAATATTATTCGTTGATCACATTCTGCATGACATTTTGTGTTGTTCAATTCTCATATTCCGGCTTATGCCACGTGCTTTGCAGGGAAGATTTGCGGTCCAGTGCAGTCTACTTGGGGGCCTTCCCTAGGTGAGGACAAACTTGGGGCTAGAGCGAGGATACTTAATACAAAGGTAGCGCGCCGGGCGTGCGCCGGGCGACTATTCCCCCAAAGCCGTACAAAGGCACACACCTAGCTCACCAAAACGGCACAGCCGCGTCACAGGCCCGCACACGATATTTGTGAGATACCTCTGTTTTTCGTCTGCGTTTATCATTGGCTTTAACAGTTTCTGACCCGCTCTCTTTTCAGGATTCAGCATGCCCTGTCTTCCGCCATACCCTGCCCTGTGAGGGGGTTGCACCCACCCCCTTCATCTGGGAGGCAGCACTCCATGCCTTCTACCCGTGCAGAGTATATGTCGAATGCCTGCAGTGTGCCAGAGTACACGCTGTTTCCTGCGCTCTACTATCTATGAACATGGCGAAGACAGCCGGGGCTGCGTTTGAGCCCCCTCCCTCAGGGAGCGTCTTAGAACAGGCATTTCCACCACAAGCTTCTCCATCGAAATTTCTTGGATGAAGAAGTGGGAGTTGTCAGCCCCGTTCCTCTTCAAGACTGTGTGCCCCTCATATTTCCTGTTGTTGTCTGACCGGTGTTGAGGTATTCGGGTGCAGAAAACAGCAAAGGGCACGGAATGTGGAATCTAACCAAAATCTGGACGCGAGGGCCGCCCAAACCCACACAAAAGCAACCCGATGCCAACCTGGCACGCACATTCTTCCGTCTTCCGCAGCGACCCACTGAATGACATGCCCACCATCCTGGCACTCATACTAGAGCAATCCAAACTCTTGCAGTGAATCTATCAAATTCGTTTGTAAGAATTCTTCCCTATCTGTGCGAGAGTCCTAGATACCCATTCCGGCTCTGTGCACCCTGCATGAGGTCACATTGAATTGTCGTTACTATTCCTTGTCTCCTCCTTTGTTTTGTCCGTATCTTTGTTGCCTCCTTCTCCGCTGCCTCCTTCTCCCGCATTAGCCCTCAAGCGGATGGAATTCTGGGTGGTTTGTGCATGTTCAGAAAGTGTATAGTGTGAACCACATCGCCTCGTGGTCCTCCCTTGCCTCTTTGCTGTGCAACCAGCTGTACTTTTGTTTTCTGTGATTTCCTAATTCGTAGTTGCGAGATTCGTTGGATGTGATGCCATATAGTGCTGCCATTTTTGCGGCTTACCTTCCCCCCCCCCCCTAATGCCAAGGGAACCCCCATGCCAATGGTCCCCCCCCCCCTCTTTCAAATGAAGAAACATGGCCCCCGTGCCAATGGAACCCCCCTCTCAAAAGAAGACTCACCCCCCCCCCGAATTTTTCACCAAATCACACACGAATTGCCTTTTTTTGTAGTTTCTTTGGTCTACAGTAGCATGTGATGGGCACACAACATGGGAGGTACGCTTTGAGGTCTGCAGGTGGTGTGGTGGGTAGGACTATTTGGGGCCTTGTGTTTTGCGGTGAATGCCTTGCCTCTTGCACCATTCTGCACCTTGCTTCACGTCCAGAGAGTGTCATGCTAGTGTGAGTTGTGTGAAAGTTGTTTGCCCAACATCCCCTGTCCACCCTTAGGCAAGGTGGTGCAGCACATGGGAATGCCATTTTGTTGTTTCTGATGGCTGTTACCACCAAATTTAACTACGGGAAAGCCACCAAAACTGTCCAAGGTACCATTTTTGTCCTTTCTGGTGGTTTGGGCATCCAAAACTTAGCATGGAAAAGCTACCAAAGGTGTCCAATGTAGTTTTGGGAAGGGTTAGATTAGTTTAGTTGAGGCTTGCGAAAGCAGAGCAGGTCGATTGGAAACGGTTTGGCAGCGTACAAGCAGAGTTGTCCTTCCTGCAAAAATCAAATAGGGCTATACTCAAGCAATGCACTCAGGTCTCATTTTAATGGACAGTGTTCTGCTGTCTCTTCACTGCTGCAAATAGATCTCAGCTCCACAAAGCTATTCTCTGTGGCCCCACCAGCCGAGCAACCAACTTTTTCAAGCCGGTCAGAGCAAATGCCCTGTCTCTAGGTTCGCCTTTGTGCCCTGTTGCTGTCCCTTCTTCCATCTTGGGCTATGCTACCCTCACCATAACTTGACCAGCCCGGGAGCAGGGGTCCAAGGTTCCCAAAAATTGGGAACAGTAGGCGACTAAACGCCGGTTGGGTGTGGGATACAGGAGAGGGTTTTTTACTAAAGGATCAAAGAGAGGAAAGTCTGTGACATAGGTTAAGGGATACAGATGGAGGAAAAACGGGGAAAAACGGGGGAAAAACGGGGAAAAACGGGGAAAAACGGGGAAAAACGGGGGAAAAACGGGGGAAAAACGGGGGAAAAACGGGGGAAAATGGGGGAGGATGGGAACTGTGATGAATGGGTCAAGCTGCTCAGGTCTCTTGCACTGCCACTATTTTTTATATGCATACCCCTGCTTATGTTGCTCTCATCTCCACACAGATATGTCCAATTTTCATCCTCATGAAGGTATATTGTATGTGCGCATACAACATTTGGTGTCACAAAAATGGGGTACAAAGAGTACACCAGCACTCCTGGTGAGCAAAGGGTGTTCTCCGCGGGGTTGGCTACTACAATTGCACGCTCTGAATGGGAGAAGTATTGGAGCTTACCAAGCATCACAGGAACGCTGGATTTGCTGAACTTCTGGCGTGGCCTCAAGGCAGAATTGCCGGAGATGTCGAAGCGGGCCCTATTGGTGCTGCCCATCACGCACACGGCGGTGGATGTGGAACGAAGTTTTAGCTTTTACAAACTGGCGCGCTCCGAGAAGCAATTGGCATTGACCGACCAACACCACATTGGGCGTATCAGTTTTGCAATGAATGGTTTGGTGCCACCTGTGCAACCATAGAGCCATTGCATCGACCTCCTCTTCTTCCATGGACCTCCGAAAAAGAACAAAAAGAAAAAAAAAGCAGAAAACCACAAAAACCCAAAAAAAAAAAGCAGCAGCAGCGAGGACAAGGGAAGGGACAGGGCAACCCCGGGGCCCGCCTAAAAGATTTCCCCGGGGCAAACCGGAGACCGGTCAACTTTTAACAAAACGACACGAAGCTACCGGCGGGGCCGTACATTTGTTGGCATGTATGGCAGCATCAATGGGTGACGTGCATATTGATGAATTTCTTTTTGCTATGTGCGTCACCCTTTGGGGCTGGGATGCCTACCCCGGGAGAGCGCCTTGGCTGCAATTTGGTTTGCAAAAAATGCTCCCCACAGAATTATAAACGTGGGGGGGGTAAAATTCGGGTGGGTGGGTCTTGTCCAAAATACCCCCCCCCAGATTTTCCCCGTTTTTCCCCCGTTTCCCCCCCGTTTTTCCCCCGTTTTTCCCCGTTTTTCCTCCGTTTTCCCCCGTTTTTCCCGTTTTTCCCCGTTTTCCCCCGTTTTCCCCGTTTTTCCCCGTTTTTCCCTGCTATTGGGAACCAAACGCCGATTGGGTATGGGAACCATGGACCCCTGCGGGAGGTGGTTGTGCATGCAATTGAGAGGGTGCTCTTGCCACAGTGCACACACGGTGCAAACTTTGGGTAAATCCGAGGACCCACAGGGACCAGTTGGACCCACTTAGGAGGCGTTAAACACGTGCTTGCTGTGCCCATTTGCTGCAAGTATGCTTTTTACACATGAGGTGGTGTAGGTACTCAATATTGTTGTTTCACAGCTATGAAACAACACGTCTTTGTATTGGTCTGTCTACCATCGTTTAAGCACATTGGAGAGAGTTCTTGCAACTGTTGTGGACCCCATAAAGTTGGCTGGTGGTTTCGCCACTTTTCCAAGAACTATCTTGAGCACTCTTTAAACTTTCGGAGCCAGCCAAAAAAAAAAGTTGGATGGTGGTTTACTGAGCATGTAGTACGAGGTGAATGGCTAGCTGGTCACACATCATTGTGCTCCAATTCACCTGTTGGAGTTCTACCCCCCCCCCCCCCCCATAGCTCCTCACAGCTAGGGCGTACCGTGCATCAGAACAGGAGGAAAGAAGCCTAAAAACCGTTTGCAACACCGCGCTAGGCTTCGACAGCTGGGGCGTCACGCTCACACAGCTGTCATTGCAGCCCGATTCAGGAGGACACGGACTAGCCCCACCAGACACCTATCTGCGTGTGCAATCAGGGCTGGCCTTTGCCAGGTTCTCCGGACACCAGTCAGAATTTCCGCCTTTTGTCACCCTGATTTTCCGTCAGTGGGCCCGCAAATACGGGGTCGTCTGCACCCCCCGAGCAGTCCCATACCTGCAGCTGGGGCCCGTCCCCTATGCTAGTATGGGGTTTCTAGCACAGTCCCTGAAATCCTTTTCGCAGGCACGTAGGTATGTCCTGGATGGCATGCTGCCAGGCACTGCATCCGACGCACTGCCCTTGTGGCACAGTGCCATATTCAGGAATGCAGACAATCTAACTTACTACTGTCCCCGACTCATTAAGCGAGGAATTCTTACAGTCAAGGATCTGTTTGACACTACTGCACAGCCGAAGGCAAAGCTACTTTCCATGATGGGACAAACTTGGCAAGCAGTTTATCCTGCATCCCTCCTCACATTCCAGGGGCTCCCGTCCTCGGAATGGTCCCTCAACTCTGTTTGGGTGGGCAGTTGGGGGAAATCAGCCTCCCTCAAAAAGATGGCGCCTGTACCTTATGTGCCGCATCGCCAACCATCTCAGGTCTGGACTTCCTTTTGGGTGGCCAAGCTGCCCCCTTCCTTCAAAGATTTTGTCTATCAATCACTCCGGTGTAAGCTAAAAGTAGGTGAACGGTTGCAAAACTGGACAAAATATCCGTGGTGTCCAGTCTGCAGCCAGCTTGAAACGCTGAGCCATGCCCTGCATGAGTGTCGGTTTCATCAGTTAGCTTGCGATATCATTGACTACAGTTTAGGGCCTTATTATCATGATGGTCAGTCAGTCCTATGCACGTCAATCCCTACGAAGTCATCGTCTTCGGTCCCTCAGGGCATTGCCTTATGGGCCAGCAGGTCGGCACACTGGGGGGCCCATAATGCGACTAAGTTTCACGGTGTTCCCCCCGAACGTGACGTTTTTTTGGATGCCTGGGCACAAACGATTCTCACGCTCATATAATGGCAACCACTTGCAGGTTGGGCACAGGTCTTCATGCAATTTCATCATATTATCATCACAGTCAGACAGTCAGGGTGTCTTCCAGCACACCGCATCACACTTCAGTATGTTGCACAAGATACAGAAAAGGAAGCCAAGCGACAACGCAAACTGTTACGCAAGGAACAGTTGGCAGAACAGGTAACCAGGACTATTGATTCTTTGGAAAGCGAGGGATGGCTATTGGCTTACACAGACGGATCAGCAGAATACCATGCACGGGTGGGGTGGGTAGCAGGTTTTGGTTGCACCATACCAGGACAATGGGATTTCTCTTGATTCTTGCCAGTGGACATGGCTCAGTCCAACAACAAGGCGGAGCTCGCAGCCATAATACGGCTCCTAGAGCATACTCAAGGAGCAGCTGGTAAACTGGCTATCGCAACAGACTCTCAGTATGCATATGATGGTGTCACCGGTTCGGCCTACCGTTGGAGAGAGCGAGGGTGGGTCAACAAGTGCGGCCCAGTGGCCAATGTTGATCTCTGGATCCAGTTGTTGTCCTTGATTGATAGTGCCACCATGCGCTTACGCTTGATTAAGGTTCCCAGTCATACAGTAGCAATCATAGCAGGCAATCGTCATGCTGATCACTTGGCTGAGGTAGGTAGGTTCAGCTCTCCGTTATATCAAGTTTTATCAGTGCCAGAAAGGCCCGTCATTTCACTTGAGCTACCGTTTACCCCGACGCCACGAAGGGCACAGGCGGTCCCTCGATCTGTAGACATCCTGGAGCTCGCCACTCCTCAAAACGAAACCCCCGTCTTGGTCCCTGGCTCGCACCATTGGACCCCAACGGCCCCGCCATCCATCCAGCATACGCCGATACGTTGCCTTTTTGGATCCCCAGAAGGATCCCATGTGTCATGTCACAGCGTGTCTTCGACACCACCGCGAGTAAGTGCCTCTGCGCAGCCCAGTGGGTTATCTTCACCGTCTGGGTCCACGGTCTCATGGGCCCCCACGACCCCCACTCTAAGTCCATCCCCTGATGTGATGTGGAGTGACATAGGCCTGCAGCCGATGTCCACGCCTGAGCCCAGACATCGGCGCGTGCTTTTTCACACACCAAGTACTGATGTCAGCTCACCCAGATATCGCTCTGATGTAGGCTCGCATATGGACTCGGGGGGGTCCCAGCCCCAGTCCCCGATGTCCGAGGACTCTCAATCGAAGCGGTCTCAGTAGACGTGTGTCTCATATTGCAAGCACCACATTGATGAATGACGGAACAACTCGAGTGCATATATGGCAAATTTTCGCGTCGAGGCATAAATGATCCAAGCGCCTTTTTGGGTAAGAGGCATGGACGGTCTAGTGGTATGCGCCATGGCTGGCGCTCGTCGTGGTCGGGGGTTCGATTCCCGGTTCGTTTGTCCGTCCAGGGGCCCGTCGGTGAGGTCCCCGCCACCGCCCCCTTCAGCATCCCGCTCCACCATCGGTACCGCCGGTGGATCGGTGGCGTGTCTCGTCCTCATAGTCTTCTTTTTTGTCGAGCTGTAAGGTATGCCTATATCTGTCTGTATTCAGTTTGAACACAGGAAGTCAGCAAAAAGCAAAGCCCCAACCACAACACACCTGCAGCAGCGCGCTCCACCACCGGGAGCGCTTGCGCCGCCGGAACCGCATCTCCTCCTCGTAGTCCTCCTCAGCGAGGACTCCAACCTACGTCTTCAGGGCAGCGGCAGGCTGCATTGCCGCTGCGGTACATGGCCCAAAAGACCACGTTGTGCACCCGTGCTCTCAGGAATGCTTTGTCTGAACGTATGGTATGCAACGGAGGCTGGGCCTGCGGCCCCCTCACAGCCACATTATCGCCACAGTTTGTGTAGTCAAATGAATGAGAATGAGCCTAACACACACACACACACCACTGACCCCCTCTCTGAGAGTGCTGTAGGACGACATGACACGTTGGCCGATTGAGAGCCAGCGTATTGCAAGCCTGTCCAGCCGCCTGTGGACCTCAAACCCCAGTATGGTAACATGAAGGCTAGAGGTTTTGGCTGACAAAACACGACCAGAAAGAAAGGGTAACTAGGCAAACGTCAGTGCCACTTGTACATACGCTAAAGTGCTCGTGGAACCATCGTATCAATGGAACTGCCGAACATTGCTGCATATGCATACCAGGACGTGCATGTGTGGAGCGCTTTGTTGACCTACTTGCGGCCCCCCATAGTAGTACATTCTTTCCACTGCAACAATGGGGGAGCCTTAAGCGCAGTGCGCGCGCAGTGCAACTATTTCGGCGTCTGGCCGTACTAGAGACCCATACTTTGAGATACTAGGGGCCCCTAGGGGCATCATGGTGACCCCTAGCGGAGGTTTTGCAAGGCGTAGCACGTTTGGGTCAAGGCATGGCAAGGCGTAGCATGGTTGTGTCAAGGCATGGCAAGGCGCAATGCTCGTGTGCACACATTGATCTATCGTGCTTGCACATATGCTACAGGACTTCATACCCCCCTCCTCCTTTCTTAGAAAAACTTTCTTCATGGATCTGAGTCTTGGCGATCGGGTGTTCTACACCTACTTCAACGGCGTGCGAGTTCCTGCCATGGTGGTTGGGATGGCGGGAGATGGGCTCATCCACTTGGAGTACTACCAAGATGGACTACGGGTGGTAAATCGCCAATGCAAGATGGAATCCATGTGTACTTAGTAGACAATGGAACAGAAAGACAGTTTCGTGTTCTTGAGGGTGGCGACCAATGCGCTGTTCATGGCTTTTCCAGTTGTGCATGATGTGTGTTATGTGAAGGGAAGGTAGTTTGCAACTTTCTTGAGCTAGGGCAGTTTGGGTCACCTAATCCTAAGGGCGTTTCCAAGGGGTTTGCTTGGGACTCTTCGGGGGGAACATAGTCTAAAAGTAGCGCGCAGTGCGCGCACAGTGCAAAGATTCCCCCAATATTGGTGTGATTTGGGTGTGTACAACGCGCCGGTGTTGGTGTGGTGCATTCCGCTCGTGGCCCTAGGCCTAGAGACTGTTGAGAGTTATGTGATACATGGCACCCATTGCTAGATACTCACTAGATACTCACTGCCTGCATGCAACCACAAGGATGCAAATATCTCAACTTGAGGGATTCAAGGCACTCATTCGGCCATACTGGAGTGTTCCTAAGGGGGCGTGGTCTGGGGTAGGCCCCCTTGTATAGTAATGATGAGTAAGGCTACAGGGCACGGAAGTTAGCACGGCGTATGTTGGGGTAGAGGCAGGTATGCACTTGGTGTTACCACAAAGCCTGTGAGTTGGTGGTGTGATACAGTGGTATCACGGTACACAGCAGCTCCACGCGTCGTGGGTTCGAGCCCCGTGCACTTTCCTCTGAGCTCGAAGGGGGCACCCCCGTGCCCTGGATCGCCGAAACCCCAGGATGGTGGGATGCACGGAATGCCCTAAATCCCCGCTTTTTTTTTCATGTTTTTGACAAGGGGAAGGAGCATACCCGAAACGCACTGGACTCTTGCCCCACGGTGCTCTCGGGGTTGGAGGCTAGGCCTGCCTCCCATGGAGGTGACGGGACCGGCCCAGCCTCCGTTGTCTGGTTTTCATGTGGGTCGGCCAGACCCCAAGGGGACGAAATGCGAATGGAAACGGGTGGCCCAAAAACGGTTATTATAGGGACTGCCGCGTAGCATACCTGACATGCACCGCACACATACCCGACGGATCATGGGTTGGAATCCCGGTCGGACTGCCACGGGCTCGTTGCTTTGTTCGTTTGGGGTAGGGGTTTGGGTGACGGCGGGGCTGTGAGATGTCACAGCTCCGGGACCTGAAGGGGATGGTGTGTGTGTTACACACTTCCCAATACATTTTGCCATGGTGGGAATGGGTCACCAGCAACGCCAAGCTGTGAAAGTGGAGTGGAAGAGCGCACGGGGAGAGATTGCGGCCGCAAAACTGCGGCAGCGCCGTGTGATAGAAGATATCTGGCGGTGGCATGAGGCCAAGGTGGTGTGGTGTGCAGTGGTCTATGTTTCAGAGTCCAGGTTGCAGGCCAATGTGGTTGGCCCGTTTGGGGAGCCGCTCCCCTTACAGCATCACAAACAATTTTTGTTGTTGTTTTGCCTATCTTGGTCAAGGCACGGACACAAGAGAACGTGGTGATCACGTGGTTACACACGCCGACTGGTTTCACCAGTGACCTGCACAGTGTCCGTCTCATCGAAAGGGTGTGATGGGTGGCGCCGAAAAGCATCCCACTTCAACTGCACCTTCTTCCTATGATGCCTTTAGTCTAACCGGTTGGCGGTTGAGGCCATACACATGCAAGGGGGGGGCGCATCTGCGGAGAACGACAACATGGATGTTTTACATAACCCCCCCCTTGTTTCGTTGGCTAAATTTCAGGCAAAAGTAGGGTTTTCACATAACCGAACCCCCCTCCCCCCTTTTTTGGGGGAAGAGTTTGCTTAGTCCACCTCACACTACCACTATGTAGCGGCAATGTATCAATGAAGCGGAAAAGATTTTGGCTATACACCCCATCATTGGAACGCAAGGTAGCATTGGTATATTTGATCAGTTATTTTCGGAAGGAGCAACCCTCTTGAAACCAAAGGGCCGGTCTCTACAAAAGGAAGTTGGTGAGGAGAAAGATGTCTGTGTGGTGGTGGAAGAAGTACCAGAAACAGCAGTGCGAGGCAACCCAAGCTCCGAAGTCCCTGAAGGTCATGTTTGGGAGTCATTCTTGCAAATTGCTCATGGGCCCGACCGGTGGGCGGCATATGTCAAACTAAATGACATGTCCTCCGTCCACATGGCCCCGTACGTCAACAAGGTTTTCAACAGCAATTTGGAGCATGATTCTACGGAGCGGTTGCGAAGGGTGAGAGGTGAAGGACAATGTCCGGGACCACAGATGAGGTTGCGCCCGGAACGCCGTTTGCGACATTGGTAACGTACAATTCGCCATCACAGGGTAAGTGCACGCCAGCAGGGGTCTTCAGCTTGCTAAAGTGTACTTTGGAAGGCACAACGATTGCACATCCGTCGGCCATGGGCTTGAAGCACACCCAAGGTGCGAAGCTGAGTGGAGAATTCTTGTCATTTTCCCGCCCAAACGCGGAAGTGGCAGTGCAATGGAGTGGCAAGTTTCGTCCAACCATGGACGCGGACGCAGCGAGCACCACCTTTGTGGACTTGGACATCACCGATGAGGGAAGATGGGAAGTAGACCCGGACATCTTGAATACGTTCATCGATGCCGCGGCCCAAGACATCAAATACTGCCCCGTGATCGTTGCGGAGTCATACCATGGAGTTAAGGCTTACGACTTGCGGCTTGTAGATGATTTACGATGTTGCCTCTTTTGTGATGCGGCAGTGCCCTTGCGCATAATGTGGGACCACGTGGCAGAGCACATTGCTAAAGGTGACGCCGTGGCGGATGCACACCACTGTGGACAAGCAGAGCCGTGTGGCTTTTGCGGTCGTTCCACCGGGACGTGCGCAACCACGTTAAATGGGATGAAGGTGTACACCAACTGCCCTTACCGGTATAGCTTCAAGTACAGGAAGGCATTGGAGAAGAAGCGCAATGTCCCAAGGAAGTGTCCGGTTCCGATGTGCCCCGCATCCCCGTTCACATTGAATATCAAGTGCCACCTGCGGCTCGTGCATCCCGGCTTGGACCCCGAAACAATTGAAGTAAGTGATTAGATTGTGGAGAAGCAGATTGCCAGGCGTGCTCGGAAGACAAAGGCGGAGAAAGGAGAAAAGGTGCGGCAAATTACCATTTATGTGGACCAGGAAGCGGAGGAAGGCACGGGACAAGCCACAACCACGGGTGATGAAGGAGGGGACAAATATGGCACACAACAACCTGCAAGTGAGGCCGATGAAGATTGGCGTCCAGAGCGTCGCACGTCTGATGATAGTTCGTCAACGACCAATTCTAGTAGTGGTGGGACGTCCCGTAGATCATCGGAGTCTAATTCTGAAAGCAGCAGTTCGGACAGCAGTGCCAAAGTGGTGGTCGCGACAGGACACAAGAAAGTGTACAAAAAGACCGTCAAGCAACCCCGCGGGCAAGGCAAGGAAGCGAAAAGTGGGAAGACACCCGTGGCAGCTTCAGTGGCATAGAAGCGACAAGCAGCAGAACGGAAGTCGAGCAGCGACTCCAAAAGGCAGCGGAAGTAGACGATTACGTGAGGTGCACAAGCAGGTGCATAAGACGTTACGCTATGGCGGGGGGCTTGGGACCAACGCATTGCAAGCGGTGCCTTGAGGAAATGGATATTGAAGTGAAAGTGGTAGATGGGTCTATCCGCTTGGGAGTTTTTTTTTTTGGGTGCGAAGTGCGTGCGGTTCCGCGCATTGCCGTGAGACACACAACAACACACAATCATAGCGGGACAGACGATGTACTTGCTGTTGGCACAACTGAAGTTCCGGGATTGGGCACCCCGTGAAACATGAAACGACTCGAAACGACTGCATTGTGGGATGGGGCACCCCATGAAGCGGTGATCCGCAATGCAAAACGATTCGAAACGACCTTATTGTGGGACTAGGCACCCCATGAAGCGGTGATGTGAAACGCGAAACGTGACGAAACGTACGTCTTGTAGGATTGGGCACCCTGTGAGGCACCCTCTTCGGGGTTGGGCCGTGCCGAAGAGAAATCGTCCATGCCCCCCCCCCCCCGGCAGACACAGACACTTTCTGAGTGTTTAATTTTTTTCGGTGTCTTTTTGTCCATGCTTGCCCGGGCCGCTGGGCCTTGACAAACTGTCGCCGTCGCCACCTCCTTGTCCCCTGACCGCATGAGTGTCCGGGACACCCAAGCCCGTCTGGCCACGCCAGGCGACGAGGTCATCGTTCCTGCCGACGCCGGCCAATTGGCGTGTTTGGCAGCCATCGATGACGCAGACTATATCATTCAGGACGAAGTGGTGCTGAAGAGTGGAGTTCCAGAGGCTGCCTCCCTGTCGTACGACCTCTTCAAGGACTGCGACTCGTCTGAAAAACTTGCTACCGTCCTTTACGGCAGTCGCCCCAATGTTGTGCTCGTTGGGGAAATGACTGAATATGACAAAATTCAACATGCAATTAAGAGACTACTTGCTAATTTGCCCATGCTGGGCCGTTTTGTTGCAATCTTGCTTGAACCTGTCAGCGATGATGATGGCAGGCCATCATTCCTTAATCAGGCACTCGCGCTCAACTCGAACTTGCCTTTCGGTTGCGAAAAGCTGCAAATGGCGGACAGGTCCCTCATGCACATGCGCACACATGATCGATTTGATGTCTGGATTGCGAGCAGCACAAGGGATTCCAGGAACCTATCTCCGCCCCCAACGTATAAGCTTCTGCGGCTTATGACGCCTGGGGCAGAAGTTGACAAGGTGGTGTTCCACGAGCCAGACGTGCGGGATAACCAATACGCTGTGCAGGTTCACAATGACCTAATCAACGGGCTGTTGGGGTCTATTGGCCTGAACTCTGATGAAGTCCATCTCCCCCCGGGGACAGACCCACGAAACTCAAAGCTGTTCTTCACGGAGTTGAATGAGGAACAGGTGAATACCGTGGTATCACAGTTCGGATCCAAGCCAAGGTTCCAGATCCAGCCAGTGGAATGGTATCGTGGTGCCAACCTGACCAACATGTCTGCTGTCTATGAGCTGTGGATCAAGAAGACGCACAAGGAAACATGGTCTCCCATGCTGTATGCCTCAGTTCTCGCAATGTTTTGGACAATCCCGGGCGTTCTGCAGGCACAATCGCCAGTGAAAATCCACGTGCTGGGGCCCAGTAAACTGCTGCTGGGTCTCACAGAAACTGGGCACTCACTGTTGAAGACAAGGTACCCTGAACTGGTGGCTGCCATCGGGGCCGTCTTCAAAGACCTGAGGACAGGACAGTTCCTCGATAGGGATATCATCTCCAAGCCCACAGTCCCCTCGACATGGAAGAAGGACCTTGTGGGCACAGTGTACATTCTGGATGTGGCACCGTGGTGGTACCTCTCAGACCTGACTGAGGCCCTTGCTCCCTCAGTGCACTGCCGGTACATCGCAGACCGCGTCAAATGGAGTGTTGGGGAGATGCGCACGGCCACATGGCGATTGACCGGGGAAAGTGTGACACAGCTGATTGGAAAGGTCTACCTGTCAGATTCTGGGATGCCTCCGATGTTTGTGATCTCCGAGGCGGATTACGAGGCGCGGAAAAGGCGAATCACAGATCGGCCCAGAAACACAGACGACTCGAAGACACGTAGGCAAGGCCTAATCACGGCAGGAGAAATGGCCAAGGCCATGGAGTTGGATGACCAAGTCGACAAGGTCATCAGCTCCGTCAAACGCAAGCGGGACTTGAAGGAAGATGAGGCTTCGTCGTCCAATGGAGCAACACGATGACGTCAGCATCAAGCATCCCTCTCAGCAGCACGCTCAGAGTATTGTCCCAAAATATCAATGGGTTTCAAACAAAAATAACATGAGAAAGCGTAAGCAAAAGCGCATAGTGGCCCTAGGGTCACTGCTGCGGTCCCTGGAGGTGGACTTCTTCGCCATCCAAGAGCCCCACTTCGTCACGGTGGAGGATCGTCAAGCGGGCATGTAGTGCTTATCAAAGTACGGGAATGGCCTGGACGGACCACTTCATGAAGAAGGAAGGGGAGGAGTGGCACTGGCGTGGAAAACATCCAAGTGGACACTGCAATCAATGAAGTTCTTGTCTCCCAGGGCGTTGAAAGCCTCACTGTCGAGTGGTCCGCTGGAGATCACCATAGTTGTGGTCCACTTCCACCACAAGCACACGCGTCGACAGTCGCAATGGAAAGACATCGCCAAGGAGTTACATGGACCAAACCTCATTTTATGTGCTGATCACAATAGTTTAGTTGTAAAACACAGGGACGCCTTCGCGCCCCCAGAGTTTGAGCATGACATGTCTTTACGTGCCAGAGACCAGGAGGTGACAACCTTGGCGAAAGCGGGTCTGCAGGATGTTTGGGTGGATATTCACTGTCCAACCCTGACGGACATCAAGGACAAGGAAGCATCATGCCCGACGGGCTTCACATACGGCTATCCCCAAGAAGGAGAGCCACTAGACCCGCAGGGGCTACGCCGTATTGACCGCATCCACACGACATCCGACTTGTTGAGTCTGGCGACCAGCGTGTACCCCATGTTTGCTGCCAACTCAGACCACAAGGCGATCCTGGCTAAATTCACACCCCCGTCTTTCGACACAGAGGACACGGTCCCCAGATTCTACTGCCCAGAGACCATCCTTCACGACCCGGAGGCAATGGAAGATCTGGAGACCTCTCTCAAGTCTATCAAGTCAACAGGGGATCAATGGTGGGAAGAGGCGCTGAGCTGCATCCAAAAGAAGGCGATCAACCATCAAAGGGAGCATAAAAACAAAAAGCAGTCGGTAGAGCTACAAGCCCTGCGGTTCTCGCGTGGCTCCACGAGAGACTCTGTCGCACCAGCGGTCTACCAATTTTTATCATCACTGGGGATTGCAGCAATAGATGCAGCAACAGCCTACACCCTCTTGGTGGGGGTGTATGAAAAGGCTCAGCGTGACAGAACGGGCATGGAAACACTGTCCAAGCTCAAGGGGTCCGATCACGACCGGGGAAACCTCAGGAGATCCGAGAACGCAAAGGAACGAATTGTATCGGTTAATGCGGGAGTTGCAGGAGCGAAAGAAACTTCAACAGCTGGTATCTAGGACAGGCTCGGCGATACGGGGGGCAAAGGCGGTGGCAAAAGAGCTGGTGGACCATTGGGACAAAGTGTCCACCCCGACGGGATCCACCGAAGAAGAATGTGTGGCCTATCTAAAGTCGTTAGGAGTGGAACAGTGGCTGTGCAAAGCAGGTCGATTTCTTTTCAAGCAACCATCCCTGGACATAGGTCATGAAGGCCTTAAGAGGCTGAACAACAACAGCTCCCCTGGATTGGATGGTTTCTCGGCAAAATTCTTCAAGAGGTTCTCGGGCATCTTCGAACCGCAAATGTATGACTCAATGAAACGCTTCCTCGAAGTGGGCAAAATGCCGGAGACATGGACCTCGGAAGTGGTGACAATGATCCCCAAGACGAAGGCGATGCAGACACCAGATTCGCTCCGACCAATCGCACTGCAAACTACAAGGCAGAAGTGGCTCACCAACATCCTCCTGATCCAGTTGGAGGATTTACTCCTCCACTTTATTCCGTCACAACAAACAGGCTTCCTTCGACACAGAAGCATAATCCAGCATGTCTATGGGTCACGGGCACTCTGGGATGGCTTAAGTGAAGGAGCGGCGTTATCAGTAGACTTCAGAAATGCTTTCCCTACGATCTCTCACGAGATGGTGTCGGCAGCTCTGGGTCTAATGTGCATACCATTCTTGTATATCCGTCTGATTCTACACCTTTTGCGAGCACCGTACCTATACTCCGTTGGAAAAGGATACGTCCCAGGTGTTTACCACCACCCAAGGGCAGGCACACGCCAGGGGGATCCACTCTCCCCGGCGCTGTTCTCCCTGGTGGCATCCTTCGTGATTTTCCCACTACAAGACCTGGGTCCAGTACTGACTGTCATGATGTATGCAGACGACCTCATCATTTTCTTTGATGGAAGAGCCAACCCACAGCTGTTGAAAAGGGTATGGGAAGTGGTTTCACGTTTTGGACAGTTCTCGGGGCTGAAGGTCAATCTGAACAAAGTGGCAGCGATAGTTCGCAACTGCGGGGGAATGGAGTGGGCGAGATGCTTTCGAGACATTGGAGTGGACGTCAAAAACTTCGTCAAGTATCTGGGTGTACGCTTGGGGAATATTCGGCACCAACAAGACGGCCAAGGATGGGGGCTGACGATAGAGCAGGCCTTCGCACCAGCACTGCAAGAGGCATTCCGTCGCGCTAGGGTGGTATCCACGCTGCAACTGTCCATGAACGAACGTGCATTCATGCTGACATCATGGATTCTGCCGGTCGTGGCATGGGTATCCAAGGCATATTACGCCCCAGTCTCGGTGATCAGACAATTGAAGTTGGTGTATCACGTGACTATGGGTACCAACAGCTGGGGAATCACCCTACGAATCCTATCACGACCAAGAACGCAAGGGGGACTGGCACTGCCAGAACCAGAACTGTTTCTTATGCACCAGGCAGCGGCTCCGTTCGTCAGCCTGTTGGGGGAGCCTCACAAATTCCCTGACAAGGCAGTGGAGACCTTCTATGCATGGGCAACAGCCATAGGGTTCACACCATCCAAGGACAACCTTCCATGTATTCAACTGGGCATGGTTCGAACGGCAGATCTCACATTTCTGGGATGGTCGGCGAAGGCACACTCCAACATTCAGCGAGTGGCCCCGCAGGTGGCCCCCCCGGCAAACCGGGACCGCCTGCCGTTGTGGCACTCTGTATATTTCCGAAATGAGTTCCGCTGCTCCTACTACAACACGAAAATGATCCGGCAGGGGATGCTGACGTGGGGTCAATTCCAAACCTTGGAGGACGCAAGACTGTTGAATGCACTGCCTGGGACATGGAAAGGGGTCTACAATCATGGCGGACGACTCCTCAACAAAGTCCCGTCAAAAGGGGGGTTTGATACCCCCGCAGTCCATACCCAAAACTGGACCAGGGCATGGCTGCTCCAGTTCTACGCCTCTCAGCCAGGGGTCCGCGACCCGCAAACACCGGAGGTATGGGAACAGTTGGCACAGGCACAGCTACCACCGAGTGCTCAAGACTTTGCGCGAAACGCACTGTGGCACAAACCGACCGTACCTGCAACAGTCTACAAGAGGTCAGGCACTGACAAGTGCCCGTTGTGCTCACAAAAGGAGACAGTTAAACACGCGATGGTTGAATGCCCCATGTTCAAAGCGGCGGCGGCGGTAATACAGCATTACTATGGCCAGGTGACAACTGATAACGGGACATCCACAGTTCGAGATATGATGGAGTCCGACGACCAAGAATGGTTGCTGAAAACGAACCAAGGCCGGGGGATGTGGTCAGCAAGAAGTGCCCATTGGCGATATCGATGCGAAGTCAAGGCAGGAGCGTCGCCGGTGTTCACGTCATACCTTACAACATGGCTAAGGGAGCTATGTGAGTGGGTGGGATTTTACACAGGGGAGCGCAGGGAACAATGGAAAGGCTTTCAAAAATCACTGGAGCAACTTCGAGATACCGGAGTGCAGCGGCGACAAGGGGAAGTGCAAGTACATGGGGGAATGAATGCATGGTGGCAAACACACACGGAGTGCTTCACCCAAGAAAAATCCGCCGACAATCATAGTTGGCAAAGGGCAACGGAACCACGTCCGAAGCGCCCGAGGCAGGCAGGCCCGGGAGTGCTACAAGGAGTGCAAGATCTGATTGCAGAACTGGTGGCGAAGGGCTACAGGATAGTGTACACTGATGGATCGTCGAAGCGACTGAGCCACAAGGACATGCGCAGGGCCGGGGGATTGGGCGTGTTCGCGGCGGAAGACGACCAAGGACCAGAGGTGCGCTTTTGTGGCTACGTACCAACACATCACAGGCAAACAAACAACGGAGCAGAGCTTTGGGCAGCCGTAGAAGCCTTACAAGGGTTCTGGGTGCCAAAACTGGCAATCCTCACCGACTCGCAGTACCTGCAGCTGGGAGCGACTGGCAGGGCCCAACACTGGAAGTCAAAGGGATGGACAACCACATCTGGAAAGTTGCAAGTCCACGTCCCAGTCTAGGAAATGTTGCTCCAGGAAATGGCGACGCCGGGAAGAGAAGTCAGGTGGGAACATGTCCCAGCACATGTCAACGTGCAGGGAAATGAGATGGCGAACGGATTGGCCATGGAAGGCATGTGTTCAAGCCCACTATGGTCACAGCATGCTGCACCAAAATCATCATTAGGGTCGGAGTCCACGGTAGGTTTGAGGGGAGGGTCGGGATCAGAGTCAGAGGGCACAAGGGCACTCTGGTCTTCTTTGGGTATGGTACCCATGGACAGTGATGAACTGACAGGGGAAGCATCCGGGGAGCCAGCGCCACGTGAGATGGGACCGTACTCCTCAAGCAGTACAGAAAGTGAGGAAATGGGGACAGGACACACACACCAGGGAGTGCTGTCGAGTGCACTGTCAGCAGCAGACACACTGTCCTTCAGCACTGATGTGAGTGACACCAGGCGACAGCGCAAGAAGCGAAGGCTCAGGAAACGCAGGAACCCAGGACAGGGTCGATAATGACAGAGCTAGTAGCCCTTGCACAATGGTGCAGACATCTCACACGCACCAAGCACAACAATGCATGTCTGAAAAACGTGTGTTCTGACGCAGAATTTGCATCACATGAGCTGCGTTTTGTCGCAGTAGAGATTGCATCACATGAGCTGCGTTCTGTCGCAGTGAGCAGCAACACGCAAAGGAGAACTCCAAGCAGCTGAACGCCGCGTCCTGTCGCGGACAGGCACCCAAGCGTTGTGCCTTCTGGGAGGACACAGCAGGAGAAGGGATCTCACCAGTAGCGGTATGGCCCATACACACACATCCAGCCAGCCCCAAAGAAGGTCAAGCCTCTGCAAGAACGCCAGCGTTTCAAGGTGCAAGCACTGAGTCACCTGGACGCCATTGCGAACGAAGGACTGCAAGCAGTTGAAGCACAGCTGACCACAATGGCCTGGGCCCGCAATCAGCAGATCTAGCTCCGACTGGACCAACCACATGACACCAGGATGCATTGTGAGATCGTGGACAACCATGGGGAACCACTGCTGATGAGCAATCAGGAGCTCTACTCGGTGATGGTCCAGATCAACTGGACCCTGAAGACCCAGGCTCTGGCGAACATGCAGGTCCAGTGGCGACCCAAAAGTGCAGGCAAGTGGAACCCGTTCCAGTGGGAGGCGATCCTCCACTACCTGACGGCAGAAGGACACAGGGCGGTGCCCTCCTCGGTAAGCAGAACTGGAGATTGCATGCATGTGTGGCTGGCAGGCCGAGCGGACCTCTTGCGATTGTTCCAAAGAACGCTCCTCAGGCAGGCGGACCCGGTACCCGGGGACGCCGTGCGGTTCCTCTACACGCTGCTCAACACACCCCCATGCGAAAGAAGATACGCATGACAGGGGGTGACACAAAGGAGAAGAAGAGTGGAGCGCATGGTGCCATGGTGCCATGGTGCAGATACCCCATCCTCGTGGCTCAGTGGATACACCACACCTCTTCTGTCCCGTGGAGGATGGTTCGAACCCCGGGGGGGATAGAGATGCACCAAACGACCCGAACCCCCTTTTTGGGCGCGAGAGAGAGGGAGAGAGAAACAGAGAGAGAGAGAGGGTAGAGCACAGTGGGAAAGGAACAGAGAGGTGCAACAGGAGAGAAAGAGCAGGGGAGAGCAAGAGAGATTGGGAGGGAGAGAGTAGGAGAGAGACCCACAGAACAAGAGCCCGGGGCTAACCGGCGCAAAGGGAGGTGGTGGGTTGGAGCTGACGAGGGTGGGTTCGAGCTGACCAGGGTAAAAGGGACGCCACGGCGGCACGGAACAGTCAAGAAATGAAAAAACAGGGCGCCGTAGCACCCCTGAGCCACAGGCTAGACACGTTGTCACGTGTTGAACAGCCTAAGCATGACTGGGGCTGCGAGAGTGCGGCCCAAGTGAGGAAGACGGAAGCAAGTAGGCGTGAATGTGTGGGCAGCAAGCGCATACATGGTGTGGAGCTGAAATGGTATGCGCCACAAGCAATGATCTGTTGAGTTGCCTGACAGCCGGAGCACATGCTGAAATGCTGAGACGCCTTTGCGCCAACCAAGGCGCCTTTGCGCCCCTGAGGAACGAGTATGACACGTCCTCACGAGCCAGAGAGCAAGTGCAAGACAGGGGCACGACCTGCAGGGCAAGGGTTAGAGAGTAACCGGCATCTTGGGTGGGTGATGGGTTCGAGCTGACCTCAGTGTCCAGAGAACCAGTGCCAATGCACAGCCAGCAACCACCTGGTGTGGTACAGAACTGGTCTACGCTGCAATGCAGCAAGCAAAACACTGAACAATGTGGTTATGACCATGCGCTTGTGACACGGGGGCGTATGCGAGCCCAGTTTCCGTTGCCTCATGGCCCGGCAGACACAGAGGACACGGTCCCCAGATTCTACTGCCCAGAGACCATCCTTCACGACCCGGAGGCAATGGAAGATCTGGAGACCTCTCTCAAGTCTATCAAGTCAACAAGGGATCAATGGTGGGAAGAGGCGCTGAGCTGCATCCAAAAGAAGGCGATCAACCATCAAAGGCAGCATAAAAACAAAAAGCAGTAGGTAGAGCTACAAGCCCTGCGGCTCCTGCGTTGGCTCCACGAGAGACTCTGTCGCACCAGCGGTCTACCAATTTCTATCATCACTGGGGATTGCAGCAACAGATGCAGCAACAGCCTACACCCTCTTGGTGGGGGTGTATGAAAAGGCTCAGCGTGACAGAACGGGCATGGAAACACTGTCCAAGCTCAAGGGGGTGATCACGACCGGGGAAACCTCAGGAGATCCGAGAACGCAAAGGAACGAATTGTATCGGTTAATGCGGGAGTTGCAGGAGCGAAAGAAACTTCAACAGCTGGTATCCAGGACAGCCTGGCGATACGGGGGGCAAAGGCGGTGGCAAAAGAGCTGGTGGACCATTGGGACAAAGTGTCCACCCCGACGGGATCCACCGAAGAAGATTGTGTGGCCTATCTGAAGTCGTTAGGAGTGGAACAGCGGCTGCGCAAGGCACGTCGACTTCTTTTCAAGCAACTATCCCTGGACATAGTTCATGAAGGCCTTAAAAGGCTGAACAGCAACAGCTCCCCTGGACTGGATGGTTTCTCGGCAAAATTCTTCAAGAGGTTCTGGGCATCTTCGAACCACAAATGTATGACTCAATGAAACGCTTCCTCGAAGTGGGCAAAATGCCGGAGACATGGACCTCGGGAGTGGTGACAATGATCCCCAAGACGAAGGCGATGCAGACACCAGATTCGCTCCGACCAATCGCACTGCAAACTACAAGGCAGAAGTGGCTCACCAACATCCTCCTGATCCAGTTGGAGGATGTACTCCTCCACTTTATTCCGTCACAGCAAACAGGCTTCCTTCGACGCAGAAGCATACTGCAGCATGTCTATGGGTCACGGGCACTCTGGGATGGCTTAAGTGAAGGAGCGGCGTTATCAGTAGACTTCAGAAATGCTTTCCCTACGATCTCTCACGAGATGGCGTCGGCAGCTCCGGGTCTAATGTGCATACCATTCTTGTATATCCGTTTGATTCTACACCTTTTGCGAGCACCGTACCTATACTCCGTTGGAAAAGGATACGTCCCAGGTGTTTACCACCACCCAAGGGCAGGCACACGCCAGGGGCATCCACTCTCCCCGGCGCTGCTCTCCCTGGTGGCATCCTTCGTGATTTTCCCACTACAAGACCTGGGTCCAGTACTGACTGTCATGATGTATGCAGACGACCTCATCATTTTCTTTGATGGAAGAGCCAACCCACAGCTGTTGAAAAGGGTATGGGAAGTGGTTTCACGTTTTGGACAGTTCTCGGGGTTGAAGGTCAACCTGAACAAAACGGCAGCGATAGTTCGCAACTGCGGGGGAATGGAGTGGGCGAGATGCCTTCGGGACATTGGAGTGGACGTCAAAAACTTCGTCAAGTATTTGGGTGTACGCTTGGGGAATATTCGGCACCAACAAGACGACCAAGGATGGGGGCTGACGATAGAGCAGGCCTTCGCACCAGCACTGCAAGAGGCATTCCGTCGCGCAAGGGTAGTATCCACGCTGCAACTGTCCATGAACGAACGTGCATTCATGCTGACATCATGGATTCTGCCGGTCGTTGCATGGGTATCCAAGGCATATTACGCCCCAGTCTCGGTGATCAGACAATTGAAGTTGGTGTATCACGTCACTATGGGTACCAACAGCTGGGGAATCACCCTGCCAATCCTTTCACGACCAAGAACGCAAGGGGGACTGGCATTGCCAGAACCAGAACTGTTTCTTATGCACCAGGCAGCGGCTCCGTTCGTGAGCCTGTTGGGAGAGCCTCACAAATTCCCTGACAAGGCAGTGGAGACCTTCTATGCATGGGCAACAGCCATAGGGTTCACACCATCCAAGGACAACCTTCCATATATTCAACTGGGCATGGTCCGAACGGCAGATCTCACGCTTCTGGGATGGTCGGCGAAGGCACACTCCAACATTCAGCAAGTGGCCCCGCAGGTGGCCCCCCCGGCAAACCGGGACCGCCTGCCGTTGTGGCACTTTGTATATTTCCGAAATGAGTTCCGCTGCTCCTACTACAACACGAAATTGATCCGGCAGGGGGTGCTAACGTGGGGTCAATTCCAAACATTGGAGGACGCAAGACTGTTCAATGCATTGCCTCGGACATGGAAAGGGGTCTACAATCATGGCGGACGACTCCTCAACAAAGTCCCGTCAAAAGGGGGGTTTGATACCCCCGCAATCCATACCCAAAACTGGACCAGGGCATGGCTGCTCCAGTTCTACGCCTCTCAGCCAGGGGTCCGCGACCCGCAAACACCGGAGGTATGGGAACAGTTGGCACAGGCACAGCTACCGCCGAGGGCTCAAGACTTTGCGCGAAAGGCACTGTGGCACAAACTGACCGTACCTGCAACAGTCTACAAGAGGTCAGGCACTGACAAGTGCCCGTTGTGCTCACAAAAGGAGACAGTTAAACACGCGATGGTCGAATGCCCCATGTTCAAAGCGGCAGCGGCGGTAATACAGCATTACTATGGCCAGGTGACAACTGATAACGGGACATCCACAGTTCGAGATATGATGGAGTCCGACGACCAAGAATGGTTGCTGAAAACGATCCAAGGTTGGGGGATGTGGTCAGCAAGAAGTGCCCATTGGCGATATCGATGCGAAGTCAAGGCAGGAGCGTCGCCGGTGTTCACGTCATACCTTACAACATGGCTAAGGGAGCTATGTGAGTGGGTGGGATTTTACACAGGGGAGCGCAGGGAACAATGGAAAGGCTTTCAAAAATCACTGGAGCAACTTCGAGATACCGGAGTGCAGCGGCGACAAGGGGAAGTGCAAGTACATGGGGGAATGAATGCATGGTGGCAAAGACACACGGAGTGCTTCACCCAAGAAAAATCCGCCGACAATCATAGTTGGCAAAGGGCAACGGAACCACGTCCGAAGCGCCCGAGGCGGGCAGGCCCGGGAGTGCTACAAGGAGTGCAAGATCTGATTGCAGAATTGGTGGAGAAGGGCTACATGATAGTGTACACTGATGGATCGTCGAAGCGACTGAGCAACAAGGACATGCGCAGGGCCGGGGGCTTTGGCGTGTTCGCGGTGGAAGACGACCAAGGACCAGAGGTGCGCTTCTCTGGCTACGTACCAACACATCACAGGCAAACAAACGACGGAGCAGGGCTTTGGGCAGCCGTAGAAGCCTTACAAGGGTTCTGGGTGCCAAAACTGGCAATCCTCACCGACTCGCAATACCTGCAGCTGGGAGCGACTGGCACGGCCCAACACTGGAAGTCAAAGGGATGGACAACCACATCTGGAAAACTGCAAGTCCACGTCCCAGTCTGGGAAATGCTGCACCGGGAAATGGCGACGCCGGGAAGAGAAGTCAGGTGGGAGCATGTCCCAGCACATGTCAACGTGCAGGGAAATGAGGTGGGGAATGGATTGGCCATGGAAGGCATGTGTTCAAGCCCACTATGGTCACAGCATGCTGCACCAAAATCATCATCAGGGTCGGAGTCCACGGTAGGTTTGAGGGGAGGGTCAGGATCAGAGTCAGAGGGCACAAGGGCACTCTGGTCCTCCTTGGGTATGGTACCCATGGACAGTGATGAACTGACACGGGAAGCATTCGGGGAGCCAGCGCCACGTGAGATGGGACCGTACTCCTCAAGCAGTACAGAAAGTGAGGAAATGAGGACAGGACAGTGTGCTGTCGAATGCTGTCGAGTGCACTGTCAGCAGCAGACACACTGTCCTTCAGCACTGATGTGAGTGACACCAGGCGACAGCGTAAGAAGCGAAGGCTCAGGAAACGCAGGAACCCAGGACAGGGTCGATAATGACAGAGCCCGTAGCTTTTGCACAGTGCTGCAGACATCTCACACGCACCAAGCACAACAATGCATGTCTCAAAAACCTGTGTTGTGACGCAGAATTTGCATCACATGAGCTGCGTTTTGTCGCAGTAGAGATTGATTCACATGAGCTGCGTTCTGTCGCAGTGAGCAGCAGCACGCAAAGGAGAACTCCAAGCAGCTGAACGCCGCGTCCTGTCGCGGACATGCACCCAGGCGTTATGCCGTCTGGGAGGACACAGCAGGAGAAGGGATCTCACCAGCAGCGGTATGGCCCATACACACACATCCAGCCAGCCCCAAAGAAGGTCAAGCCTCTGCAAGAACGCCAGCGTTTCAAGGTGCAAGCACTAAGTCACCTGGACGCCATTGCGAACGAAGGACTGCAAGCAGTTGAAGCAGAGCTGACCACAATGGCCTAGGCCCGCAACCAACAGATGTGGCTCCGACTGGACCAACCACATGAGACCAGGATGCATTGTGAGATTGTGGACAACCATGGGGAACCACTGCTGATGAGCAATCAGGAGCTCTACTCGGTGATGGTCCAGATCAACTGGACCCTGAAGACCCAGGCTCTGGCGAACATGCAGGTCCAGTGGCGACCCAAAAGTGCAGGCAAGTGGCACCCGTTCCAGTGGGAGGCGATCCTCCACTATCCGACGGCAGAAGGACACAGGGCGGTGCCCTCCTCGGTAAGCAGAACTAGAGATTGCATGCATGTGTGGCTGGCAGGCCGAGCGGACCTCTTGCGATTGTTCCAAAGAACGCTCTTCAGGCAGGCGGACCCGGTACCCGGGGATGCCGTGCGGTTCCTCTACACGCTGCTGAACACACCCCCATGCGAAAGAAGATACGCATGACAGGGGGTGACACAAAGGAGAAGAAGAGTGGAGCGCATGGTGCCATGGTGCAGATACCCCATCGTCGTGGCTCAGTGGATACACCACACCTCTTCTGTCCCGTGGAGGATGGTTCGAACCCCGGGGGGGATAGAGATGCACCAAACGACCCGAACCCCCCTTTTTTTGGGCGTGAGAGAGAGGGAGAGAGAAACAGAGAGAGAGAGAGGGTAGAACACAGTGGGAAAGGAACAGAGAGGAGCAACAGGAGAGAAAGAGCAGGGGAGAGCAAGAGAGATTGGGAGGGAGAGAGTAGGAGAGAGACCCGCAGAGCAAGAGACCGGGGCTAACCGGCGCAAAGGGAGGTGGTGGGTTGGAGCTGACCAGGGTGGGTTCGAGCTGACCAGGGTAAAAGGGACGCCACGGCGGCACGAAACAGTCAAGAAATGAAAAAACAGGGCGCCGTAGCACCCCTGAGCCACAGGCTAGACACGTTGTCACGTGTTGAACAGCCTAAGCATGACGGGGGCTGCGAGAGTGCGGCCCATGTGAGGAAGACGGAAGCAAGTAGGCGTGAATGTGTGGGCAGCAAGCGCATACATGGTGTGGAGCTGAAATGGTATGCGCCACAAGCAATGATCCGTTGAGTTGCCTAACAGTCGGAGCACATGCTGAAATGCTGAGACGCCTTTGCGCCAACCAAGGCGCCTTTGCGGCCCAGAGGAACGAGTATGACACGTCCTCACGAGCCAGAGAGCAAGTGCATGACAGGGGCACGACCTGCAGGGCAAGGCTTAGAGTCTAACCGGCACTGTGGGTGGGTGGTGGGTGCGAGCTGACCTCAATGTCCAGAGGACCAGTGCCAATGCACAGCCAGCAACCACCTGGTGTGGTACAGAACTGGTCTACGCTGCAGTGCAGCAAGCAAAACACTGAACAATGTGGTTATGACCATGCGCTTGTGACACGGGGGCGTATGCCAGCCTAGTTTCCGTTGCCTCATGGCCCGGCAGGGGGTGTGGGCGGCTACAACCACAGTTGCATTGGTGAGGAGGTAGAGTGGAGGCCTCCGTTGTTGTATGCTAACCCCTTAGGCCACCGCGTCCCTACCACACCTGATATGTGAAACGGCAGCATCAAGTAAGCATTCAAAGATCCGTCACTTTTGAAGCAAGACACCCCCAAATTTCCTTCTGCATGCCCAAACAATGGACAAATACACACTTGTGCACATCCAAGGTAACCCCCCGCGGCGCGTTTTGGAAAATTTTAGTTGCGCGCCAAAGAGGTAACCCCCCCCTTTGGCACACCTCTTGTGTCCTGTAGAGGATGGTTCGAACCCCGGGGGGGATAGAGATACACCAAACGACCCTAACCCCCTTTTTTGGGCGTGGGAGAGAGAGAGAGAGAGAGAGAGAGAGAGAGAGAGAGAGAGAGAGAGAGAGAGAGAGAGAGAGAGAGAGAGAGAGAGAGAGAGAGAGGGTAGGATACAGTGGGAAAGGAACAGAGAGGAGCAGCAGAGAGGAGAGAGAGAGAGAGTGGGACACAGGAGAGAGAGCAAGAAAGAGCAAGAGAGATTGGGAGGGAGAGAGTGGGAGAGAGACCCAAAGAGCAAGAGACGGGGGCTAACCGGCGCAAAGGGAGGGTGGTGGGTTCGAGGTGACCAGGGTGTATGGGACGCCAAGACATCACGGAACAGTCAAGTGGTGAAAAAACAGGGCGCCGTGGCGCCCCTGAGCCAAAGGCTCGACACGTCGTCAAGTGTTGAAAGGCCGAAGCATGACTAGGGCTGCGAGAGTGCGGCCCAAGTGAGGCAGTTGGAAGCCAGTGGGCATGGAAAAGTGGGCAGCATGCGCATGCATGGTGTCAAGCAGAAAAGGTAGGCGCCACACACAGTACAGCAATGATCTGTTGAGATACCTAACAGCAGGAGCACATGCTGATATGTTGAGACGCCTTTGCGCCACCACAGGCGCCTTTGCGCCCCTGAGGCACGAGTACGACACGTCCTCACGTGCCAGGGAATGAGTGCAAGACAGGGGCACAACCTGCAGGGCAAGGGTTAGAGACTAACCGGCACTGTGGGTGGGTGGTGGGTGCGAGCTGACCTCACTGTTCAGAGGAACAGAGCCAATGCACAGTCAGCAACCACCTGGTGTGGTACAGAACTGGTCCACGCTGCAGTGCAGCACTCATAACACTGAACAATGTGGTTATGACCATGCGCCTGTGACACGGGGGCGTATGCGAACCCAGTTTCCGTTGCCTCATGGCCCTTTTTTCGAAGTGGCCAATTTTAGGCAAAACCCCATGGCCTCACATTTCGCAGCCCCCCCCCCCCCCCCCCTTGTACGCAGGTCACAAAGCACTCCACACATGCACGTCCTGGTATGCATATGCAGCAATGTTCGGCAGTTCCATAACATGTGGCTAGGGCCACTGAATTGCTATGCTACACACTCATTTGCTGTTGCTTATGTCCATATGGGCCTTGTTTCGTCAATCCCTCAAGGTTTGCATGGTACAAGACAGATAGGGCGCACTAATGACTCATTTACTTCAGCACTACCTCGTCTGTGGCCGACCCCAATTGGTCAAGTAATTGCTGCGTCATGTGGCCTGTAGTGGAGGAGAAGGGTCATAGTTCATGGGAGGATGAGAGGGATGGGACATCACTGTGATGCCCGGAGTCCAATGTGCCAGAGCTGGCCTCTGTGGTCGGTGAATATGACTTGCAGCGTCTACGCTTGGCTGGTTGCACCATAGGCAACAACCCCAATAGTCTACAAGTTTCAAGATAATTATTGGAATTTGAGTCGTTGTCCCTTGAGGACTAGGCTTGCGAGACTGTAGTAGCTGTAGCGGCCGAGTGTGTTGACCGGCTGTCTGACGAGCCCAGAGAAGATTGAGATTGACTATGAGACAAAGAGACACAACCGGACTGACTGTGAGTCATAGTTTGAGCGAGCTGGGGTGGGCCATGGGGGTGTTTGCACATGGAGGACAGACATCCATGCTATCACGGCACAATCATGCGTCACCATAGTGCTGAAATTGCGAAAAACTGCATGATGCATGATAAAAAGTACAGTGGAGTGCCTTGGATGCAACAAATCTGAAGAACACAGCAATGCACCAATAATGCCACCTTGTCTAGCCAGCAAGTGCACAAGAGAAGCTCAATATCCAACCTTCTGAGTGAATTTGCAAAATAGAAAGTGACCCCGCCCCCCCCACTAACCCCCCTCACTGTTCAGAGGAGCAGAACCAATGCACAGTCAGCAACCACCTGGTGTGGTACAGAACTGGTCAACGCTGCAGTGCAGCAAGCATGACATTGAACAATGTGGTTATGACCATGCGCCTGTGACACGGGGACGTATGCGAACCCAGTTTCCGTTGCCTCATGGCCCCCCCACTAACTAACTTTCTGAGTGTCTGCTTTTTTTCGGTGTCTTTTTGTCCATGCTTGCCCGGGCCGCTGGGCCTTGACAAACTGCCGCCGACACCACCTTCTTGTCCCCTGACCGCATGAGTGTCCGGGACACCCAGGCGTGTCTGGCCACGCCAGGCGACGAGGTCATCGTTCCTGCCGACGCCGGTCAATTGGCGTGTTTGGCAGCCATCGATGACGCAGATTATATCATTCAGGACGAAGTGGTGCTGAAGAGTGGAGTTCCAGAGGCGGCCTCCCTGTCGTACGACCTCTTCAAGGACTGCGACTCGTCTAAAAAACTTGCTACCGTCCTTTACAGCAGTCGCCCCAACGTTGTGCTCGTTGGGGAAATGACTGAATATGACAAAATTCAAAATGCAATTAAGAGACTACTTGCTGATTTGCCCATGCTGGGCCGCTTTGTTGCAATCCTGCTTGAACCTATCAGCGATGATGATGGCAGGCCATCATTCCTCAATCGGGCACTCGCCCTCAACTCAAACTTGCCTTTCGGTTGCGAAAAGCTGCAAATGGCGGACAGGTCCCTCATGCACATACGCACACATGATCGATTTGATGTCTAGATTGCAAGCAGCACAAGGGATTCCAGGAACCTATCTCCGCCCCCAACGTATAAGCTCCTGCGGCTTATGACGCCTGGGGCAGAAGTTGACAAGGTGGTGTTCCACGAGCCAGACGTGCGGGATAACCAGTACGCCGTGCAGGTCCACAATGACCTAATCAACGGGCTGTTGGGGTCTATTGGCCTGAACTCTGATGAAGTCCATCTCCTCCCGGGAACAGACCCACGAAACTCAAAGCTGTTCTTCACGGAGCTAAATGAGGAACAGGTGAATACCGTGGTATCACAGTTCGGGTCCAAGCCAAGGTTCCAGATCCAGCCAGTGGAATGGTATCGTGGTGCCAACCTGACCAACATGTCTGCTGTCTATGAGGTATGGATCAAGAAGACGCACAAGGAAACATGGTCTCCCATGCTGTATGCCTCAGTTCTCGCAATGTTTTGGACAATCCCGGGCGTCCTGCAGGCACAATCGCCAGTGAAAATCCACGTGCTGGGGCCCAGTAAACAGGTGCTGGGTCTCACAGAAACTGGGCACTCACTGTTGAAGACAAGGTACCCTGAACTGGTGGCTGCCATCGGGGCCGTCTTCAAGGACCTGAGGGCAGGACAATTCCTCGACAGGGATATCATCTCCAAGCCCACAGTCCCCTCGACATGGAAGAAGGACCTTGTAGGCACAGTGTACATTCTGGATGTGGCACCGTGGTGGTATCTCTCGGACCTGACTGAGGCCCTTGCTCCTTCAGTGCACTGCCGGTACATCGCGGACCGCGTCAAATGGAGTGTTGGGGAGATGCGCACTGCCACATGGCGATTGACCGGGGAAAGTGTGACACAGCTGATTGGAAAGGTCTACCTGTCAGATTCTGGGATGCCTCCGATGTTTGTGATTTCCGAGGCGGATTACGAGGCGCGGAAAAGGCGAATCACAGATCGGCCCAGAAACACAGACGACTCGAAGACACGTAGGCAAGGCCTAATCACGGCGGGAGAAATGGCCAAGGCCATGGAGTTGGATGACCAAGTCGACAAGGTCATCAGCTCCGTCAAACGCAAGCAGGACTTGAAGGAAGATGAGGCTTCGTCGTCCAATGGAGCAACACGATGACGTCAGCATCAAGCATCCCTCTCAGCAGCACGCTCAGAGTATTGTCCCAAAATATCAATGGGTTTCAAACAAAAATAACCATGAGAAAGCGTAAGCAAAAGCGCATAGTGGCCCTAGGGTCACTGCTGCGGTCCCTGGAGGTGGACTTCTTCGCCATCCAAGAGCCCCACTTCGTCACGGTGGAGGATCGTCAAGCGGGCATGCAGTGCTTATCAAAGTACGGGAATGGCCTGGACGGACCACTTCATGAAGAAGGAAGGGGAGGAGCGGCACTGGCGTGGAAAACATCCAAGTGGACACTACAATCAATGAGATTCTTGTCTCCCAGGGCGCTGAAAGCCTCACTGTCGAGTGGTCCACTGGAGATCACCATAGTTGTGGTCCACTTCCACCACAAGCACACGCGTCGACAGTCGCAATGGAAAGACATCGCCAAGGAGTTACATGGACCGAACCTAATTTTATGTGCTGATCACAATAGTTTAGTTGTAAAACACAGGGACGCCTTTGCGCCCCCAGAGTTTGAGCATGACACGTCCTTACGTGCCAGAGACCAGGAGGTGACAACCCTTGCAAAAGCGGGTCTGCAGGATGTCTGGGTGGACATCCACTGTCCAACCCTAACGGACATCAAGGACAAGGAATCATCATGCCCGACGGGCTTCACATACGGCTACCCTCGAGAAGGAGAGTGACTCGATCCGCAGAGGCTACGCCGTATTGACCGCATCCACACGACATCCGACTTGTTGAGTCTGGCGACCAGCGTGTACCCCATGTTTGCTGCCAACTCAGACCACAAGGCAATCCTGGCTGAATTCACACCCCCGTCCTTCGACACAGAGGACACAGTTCCCAGATTCTACTGCCCAGAGACCATCCTTCAAGACCCGGAGGCAATGGAAGATCTGGAGACCTCTCTCAAGTCTATCAAATCAACAGGAGATCAATGGTGGGAAGAGGCGCTGAGCTGCATCCAAAAGAAGGCGATCAACCATCAAAGGGAACATAAAAACAAAAAGCAGTCGGTAGAGCTACAAGCCCTACGGTTCCTGCGTGGCTCCACAAGAGACTCTGTCACACCAGCGGTCTACCAATTTCTTTCATCACTGGGGATAGCAGCGACAAATGCAGCAACAGCCTACACCCTCCTGGTGGGGGTGTATGAAAAGGCACAGCGAGACAGAACGGGCATGGAAACACTGTCCAAGCTCAAGGGGGTGATCACGACGGGGGAAACTTCAGGGGATCTAAGAACGTAAAGAAAGGAATTGTATCGGTTAATGCGGGAGCTACAAGAGCGAAAGAAACTTCAGCAGCTGGTATCCAGGACAGGCTCGGCAATACGGGGAGCAAAGGCGGTGGCAAAAGAGCTGGTGGGCCATTGGGATAAAGTGTCCACTCCAACGGGATACACGGAAGAAGAATGTGTGGCCTATCTGAAGTCGTTAGGAGTGGAACAGCGGTTGTGCAAGGCAGGTTGACTCCTTTTCAAGCAACTATCCCTGGACATAGTCCATGAAGGCCTTAAGAGGCTGAACAGCAACAGCTCCCCTGGATTGGATGGTTTCTCGGCAAAATTCTTCAAGAGGCTCTGGGCATCTTCGAACCACAAATGTATGAATCACTGAAACGCTTCCTTGACGTGGGCAAAATGCCGGAGACATGGACCTCGGAAGTGGTGACAATGATCCCCAAGACGAATGCAATGCAGACACCAGACTCGCTCCGACCAATTGCACTGCAAACTACAAGGCAGAAGTGGCTCACCAACATTCTCCTGATCCAGTTGGAGGATGTACTTCTTCACTGCATCCCGTCACAGCAAACAGGCTTCCTTCGCCACAGAAGCATACTCCAGCATGTCTACGGGTCACGGGCACTCTGGGATGGCTTACGTGAAGGAGCGGCGTTATCAGTAGACTTCAGAAATGCTTTCCCCACGATGTCTCACGAGATGGTGTCGGCGGCACTGGGTCTAATGTGCATACCATTCCTGTACATCCGTCTGATACTACATCTTTTACGTGCACCGTATCTATACTCGGTTGGAAAAGGATATGTCCCAGGCGTCTACCACCACCCGAGGGCAGGCACGCGCCAGGGGGATCCACTCTCCCCGGCGCTGTTCTCCCTGGTGGCATCCTTCGTGATTTTCCCACTACAAGACCTGGGTCCAGGGCTGACTGTCATGATGTATGCAGACGACCTCATCATCTTCTTGGATGGACGAGCCAACCCACAACTGCTGAAGAGGGTGTGGGAAGTGGTGTCTCGTTTTGGACAGCTTTCGGGGCTGAAGGTCAATCTGAACAAAGTGGCAGCGATAGTTCGCAACTGTGGGGGAACGGAGTGGGCGAGGTGCTTTCGGGACATTGGAGTGGACGTCAAAAATTTTGTCAAGTATCTGGGTGTACGCTTGGGGAATATTCGGCACCAACAGGATGACCAAGGATGGGGGCTGACGATAGAGTAGGCCTTCGCACCAGCACTGCAAGAGGCCTTGCGTCGCGCTAGGGTGGTATCCACGTTGCAACTGTCAATGGACGAACGTGCATTCATGCTGACATCATGGATCCTGCCGGTCGTGGCCTGGGTATCCAAGGCATACTACGCCCCAGTCTCGGTGATCAGACAACTGAAGTTGGTGTACCACGTGACTATGGGTACCAACAGCTGGGGAATCACCCTGCCAATCCTTTCACGACGAAGAACGCAAGGGGGACTGGCACTGCCAGAACCAGAACTGTTTCTTATGCACCAGGCAGCGGCTCCGTTCGTCAGCCTGTTGGGAGAGCCTCACAAATTCCCTGACAAGGCAGTGGAGACCTTCTATGCATGGGCAACAACCATCGGGTTCACACCATCCAAGGACAACCTTCCATATATTCAACTGGGCATGGTCCGAACGGCTGATCTAACGTTCTTGGGATGGTCGGCGAAGGCACACTCCAATATCCAGCGAGTGGCCCCGCAGGTGGCCCCCCCGGCAAACCGGGACCGCCCGCCGTTGTGGCACTCTGTGTACTTCCGAAATGAGTTCCGCTGCTCCTACTACAACACGAAAATGATCCGGCAGGGGGTGCTGACGTGGGGTCAATTCCAAACCTTGGAGGACGCAAGACTGTTCAATGCACTGCCTCGGACATGGAAAGGGGTCTACAATCATGGCGGACGACTCCTCAACAAAGTCCCGTCACAAGGGGGGTTTGATACCCCCGCAGTCCACGCCCAAAACTGGACCAGGGCATGGCTGCTCTAGTTCTACGCTTCTCAGCCAGGGGTCCGCGACCCGCAAACACCGGAGGTATGGGAACAGTTAGCACAGGCACAGCTACTGCCAAGGGTTCGGGACTTTGCGCAAAAGGCGCTGTGGCACAAACTGACTGTACATGCAAGAGTCTACAAGAGGTCAGGCACTGACAAGTGCCCGTTGTGCTCACAAAAGGAGACGGTTAAGCACGCGATGGTTGAATGCCCCATGTTCAAAGCGGCGGCGGCGGTAATACAGCATTACTATGGCCAGGTGGAAACTGATAACGGGACATCCACAGTTCGAGATATGATGGAGTCCGACAACTAGGAATGGTTACTGAACACGAACCAAGGCTGGGCAATGTGGTCAGCAAGAAGTGCCCACTGGCGGTACCGATGCGAAGTCAAGGCAGGAGCGTCGCCGGTGTTCACGTCATACCTTACAACATGGCTAAGGGAGTTGTGTGAGTGGGTGGGATTTTACACAAGAGAGCGCAGGGAACAGTGGAGAGGCTTTCAAAAATCACTGGAGCAACTTCGAGATACCGGAGTGCAGCCGCGACAAGGGGAAGTACAAGTTCATGGGGGATTGAATGCATGGTGGCAAACACACACGGAGTGCTTCATTCAAGAGAGATCAGCCAACAATCACAGTTGGCAAAGGGAAACGGAATCACGCCCGAAGCGCCCGAGGCAGGCAGGCCCGGGAGTGCTACAAGGAGTGCAAGATCTGATTGCAGAACTGGTGGCGAAGGGCTACAGGATAGTGTACACGGACGGATCGTCGAAAAGACTGGGCCACAAGGACATGCGCAGGGCCGGGGGCTTTGGCGTGTTCGCGGCGGAAGATAATCAAGGACCAGAGGTACGCTTCTGCGGCTACGTACCAACACGTCACAGGCAAACAAACGACGGAGCAGAGCTTTGGGCAGCCGTAGAAGCCTTACAAGGGTTCTGGGTGCCAAAACTGGCAATCCTCACCGACTCGCAATACCTGCAGCTGGGAGCGACTGGCAGGGCCCAACACTGGAAGTCAAAGGGACGGACAACCACATCTGGAAAGCTGCAGGTCCACGTCCCAGTCTGGGAAATGCTGCTCCAGGAAATGGCGACGCCGGGAAGAGAAGTCAGGTGGGAGCATGTCCCAGCTCATGTCAACGTGCAGGGAAATGAGGTGGCGAATGGATTGGCGATGGAAGGCATGTGTTCGAGCCCACTGTGGTCTCAGCATGTTGCTCCAAATTCATCATCAGGGTCAGAGTCCACGGTAGGCTTGAGGGGAGGGTCGGGGTCAGAAGTCAGAGGACACCAAGGCACTCTGGTCATCCTTGGGTATGGTACCCATGGACAGTGATGAACTGACACGGGAAGCATCCGGGGAGCCAGCGCCACGTGAAATGGGACCATACTCCTCAAGCAGTACAGAAAGTGAGGAAATGAGGACAGGACACACACACCAGGGAGTACTGTTGAATGAACTGTCAGCAGCGGACACACTGTCCTTCAGCATTGATGTGAGCGACACCAGGCGGCAGCACAAGAAGCGAAGGCTCAGGAAACGCAGGAACCCAGGTCAGGGTCGATGATGACAGAGCCAGAAACCCCTGCATAATGGTGCGGACATTTCACAGGTTTCAAGCACAACAATGCATGCATGTCTGAAATTTGCGTTCCGACGCAGAGCTTTTCGTCACACGAGCTGCGTTTTATCGCGGCGAGCAGCAGCACACAAAAGAGACCCCCAAGCAGCTGAACGCCGCGTCCTGTCGCGGACAGGCACCCAGGCGTAATGCCGTCTGGAAGGGCACAGCAGGAGAAGGGATCACATCAGCAGCGGTATGGCCCATACACACACATCCAGCCAACCCCAAAGAAGGTCAAGCCTCAGCAAGAACGCCAGCGTTTCAAAGTGCAAGCACTGAGCCAGCTAGACGCCATTGCGAATGAAGGACTGCAAGCAGTTGAAGCAGAGCTGACCACAATGACCTGGGCCCGCAACCAACAGATGTGGCTCCGACTGGACCAACCACATGACACCAGGATGCACTGTGAGATTGTGGACAACCATGGGGAACCACTGCTGATGAGCAATCAGGAGCTCTACTCGGTGATGGTTCAGATCAACTGGACCCTGAAGACCCAGGCTCTGGCGAACATGCAGGTCCAGTGGCGACCCAAAAGTGCAGGCAAGTGGAACCCGTTCCAGTGGGAGGCGATCCTCCACTGTCCGACGGCAGAGGGACACAGAGCGGTGCCCTCCTCGGTGAGCAGAACTGGAGATTGCATGCATGTGTGGCTGGCAGGCCGAGCGGACCTCTTGCGGCTGTTCCAAAGAACGCTCTTCAGGCAGGCGGACCCGGTACCCGGGGACGCTGTGCGGTTCCTCTACATGCTGCTGAACACACCCCCATGCGAAAGAAGATACGCATGACAGGGGTACCACAAAGGAGAGAAAGATTGGAGCGCATGGTGCAGATACCCAATCGTCATGGCCCAGTGGATACACCACACCTCTTCTGTCCCGTGGAGGATGGTTCGAACCCCGGGGGGGATAGAGATACACCAAACGACCCGAACCCCCTTTTTTGGGCGAGAGGGAGAGAGAGAGAGAGAGAGAGAGAGAGAGAGAGAGAGAGAGAGAGAGAGAGAGAGAGAGAGAGAGAGAGAGAGAGAGAGAGAGGGTAGGACACAGTGGGAAAGGAACAGAGAGGAGCAGCAGAGAGGAGAGAGAGAGAGAGTGGGACACAGGAGAGAGAGCAAGAAAGAGCAAGAGAGCTTGGGAGGGAGAGAGTGGGAGAGAGACCCAAAGAGCAAGAGACGGGGGCTAACCGGCGCAAAGGGAGGGTGGTGGGTTCGAGGTGACCAGGGTGTATGGGACGCCAAGACATCACGGAACAGTCAAGTGGTGAAAAAACAGGGCGCCGTAGCGCCCCTGAGCCACAGGCTCGACACGTCGCCAAGTGTTGAAAGGCCGAAGCATGACTGGGGCTGCGAGAGTGCGGCCCAAGTGAGGCAGTTGGAAGCCAGTGGGCATGGAAAAGTGGGCAGCATGCGCATGCATGGTGTCGAGCAGAAAAGGTAGGCGCCACACACAGTACAGCAATGATCTGTTGAGATACCTAACAGCAGGAGCACATGCTGAAATGTTGAGACGCCTTTGCGCCACCAAAGGCGCCTTTGCGCCCCTGAGGCACGAGTACGACACGTCCTCACGTGCCAGGGAATGAGTGCAAGACAGGGGCACAACCTGCAGGGCAAGGGTTAGAGTTTAACCGGCACTGTGGGTGGGTGGTGGGTGCGAGCTGACCTCACTGTTCAGAGGACCAGTGCCAATGCACAGTCAACAACCACCTGGTGTGGTACAGAACTGGTCTACGCTGCAATGCAGCAAGCAAAACACTGAACAATGTGGTTATGACCATGCGCCTGTGACACGGGGGCGTATGCGAACCCAGTTTCCGTTGCCTCATGGCCCCACTAACTATGACTACCACCCACTAAGATTCGATAGCCGTCTTGTGCGGTGATGTCAAGGCAACATTGGGTGCTGATCTGGTTCGCGCTGTTGTGCGGCAAGGTGAAACAATGTACTATGATTTGTGACTATGACCATATACCCGTGTCACGGGGGTGTATGCGAGTCCAATATCCATTGCTCATGGCCCCCACTAACTATGCAAGGGTGGTTACTATACAAGGCCATGAGCAACGGATGCCGAGTGCGCATATACCCCTGTGACACAGGCATATGGTCATAGATATCATTGTTTCGACTTGCTGCACTGCAGCGCAAACCAAATCAGTGCCGAATGTTGCCTTGAGTTCGCCGTACACTACAGGTATCGAATGCTGCATGGGTTGTTTGGGTCAGCTCAACCCCCTCCCATAGGTGCCAGTTAGACATAAACCTTGCACTCAAGGATACAATGTTTCACCTCATCATTCACAAAACCCGACAAAAGTGACGGTTGAATCGGCCACCGGAACGCTGGGGATACGCGGTCCACTCCAGGGCTACGCACACCAACACCAATCAAAAAAGAAAAGCCGCCGCGCGAGGCCATCACTTACTAGCAAAACACTCCGTGAGACCATCACTCACCTGGCGTGCGAGCCGTCTCCGGCTCGCTCAACAGAAACACGTAGTGCACTCATGCCACCTCGCCCAGAGTCGCCTCATTGATAAACAACAGCTGTCGCACCCGCACCATTAACAGGGCCGTCCCCGTGACCCACATAGAGTGGAAATTTCTGTCCCATGTAACCCCCATCAACATATCTTTGTAGCCCCCTGTCAACCACACTCGGATGCGCACCCGCCACTCCTACGGCTGCTCCACACCCCGAAACGGTCACGGCCCCCCACTATGGCTGACGATGCACTTGCCATGCAGTGCCAGAAAAAGCCTGTCTTGTTTCGTGTCACGTGTCCCTTGCATAGCCGTTGGGGGGAAGGGGGGGGGGGCAAGGGAACTGTCACTTGGGGTGTGTTTCCATGGGGGTGCAAGGATATCGTACTATACAAGGGGGGGGGGGTGGTAGAAGCCTCCAAGAGATAACTGCAACCATCAAGAGGCTTCCAAGAAAAAACAAAGCTACCCAGAAGTCTTCTGGAATTGTTGGCAACCATCAAAACTCCCCAGGAAGAAGGTTTTCTGGATTTTATGGGCTGCTTGGGTGGGTGCTTCTTGGCATGGTTCACCAGTGTGAGACCCCTACTAGGTGCCACAGTGTGTGAGCAGGTGCGCGCGGTGCAAGAACGACATGTCAAACATTTTCTGCGAGCCAAGCGGGTCGGCGAATATTCTTTGCCGTAATTGCCCTGGTATATCTTGGCAAAAATTGTGCCCCAACAATGTGCTGAAAACAGGGATGAAAGAGGTGAATGTGTTGTGCAGCCACGTATCCTGCGAAACCATGTTTGGGGTTGCTCTGCTGTGAAGCATGTTGACACCTCTGTCACCTGTCTCTTCGAACATTTCTGTTAAGGGGGGTTAGTGTGTGTGCACAATGAGCTGGCTCTTCCAGCCCCGGGCAGAGCAGGAGGCCTCCCAAGTGCCGTTGCTGCTGCAACGATTGCGGACCACCACGACCATTGCAGACAAAAGGGAGTCTCTGTCACAATTGGCAGACGTTCCTTTGCGGGAGCTGCAGGGCTTGGGTAATGACGGCCTGGTGCTGTTGCTGGAGACTGTGAAGGAGTTCAAGCATGATCTAGAGTGTATCCGCCGCATTTTGGAAATCCTGAACATGGTCACTGATGATGGCCAAGGTATTGCCCAGTGCCACTGCAGATAGACCCCTGTAGGAACGTGGACTAGGCTATTGCTTAGTGGCCCGTCGACCCTACCTCTGAGGGGCATGGTTGAGGTGAGTGGATGGGTTGACCCACAATTTGGCTTTTTGAGCCAACAGCCACCCCCGCTTTTGTCCTGTCCGCTTTTTTGCGTCCTGGGTTTGGAGGGTTTTGGCATGAATACCTCAAAGGTGATGCAAGATTTGGGGTGGCAGAACTGGTTCAATAGTTGAGGTCTGAAGTTACGCTTGAACTTGTCAGTCTGTAAACCCTAGCTTTCCCCTCACCTACTCCATGTCAGTTGCAACGCATGCATCGTGTTGAGCTGGGGCGGTAGCCTCTCCTGTGTAGAGAGTGCTGGTGTCAACAGATCAATGTGCCCCCCCCCCCCTTTGGGTGCGGAGACGGGGAGCAGAGTGGCGTGCAGGAACAGGCATGACAGGTGGGTAGATGGATATGTGAGCTGGGCTTCGCTGTGGCTGGGTCGCCCAGGATCCGCAATGGTGTTGCAGCCCTGAGTCCATCGCAGGGGAGCTTGAGACAACCTAACAGGTCAGCCGCAGTACCAGCTCAGCTGCAGGGGAAGGCGCTTCAGGAACTGTCACGACTGGTGCTGGACACGCCCCCATCCCATCAGATTGTGGACAAGTACCCCAAAGGGCTGTTAAAATGGTGGCTGTTCTTCTTGTAGATTTTGGTGTTGTTGGGTTGTAACAGAACTATTCCCAGCCTCTGCTGTGCCTGCAGCATGCCCTGCCGCACACCTACGAGACTCCGTGTTCCCGTAAACCCCCGTGCGGACACCACATCTTCCTGCACTACACACACACGCTCGTTGCAGCTGATGGTGCACAGACGAGGACCATCACTTTCATGCACATCAGAACCTGGGCCAGAATCGCTTGCAGAAGAGGCATCAGGCAGAAGCCGTCACCCCACTGAGCCCAACGTCTTAAAACATGGGTCTTGTCAGATCCATCCTCCGTTTGTTGAGGGATTCTTTCTGCGAGTGAGGCAGAGACACTGGCGAGGCAACAAGAGGACGCGTTGGCATTGGATCAGCTCAGGGGCACTGCCAATGCCGCATGTCCATCCCGGGGCCCCGCTTGCACTTGCGGTATATTACCTCAACGCCTGCTCCTCCTTCGCCATCCCTGACTCTATCGCTGCGTTTTGTAGGAGATTTTCTGGACATGCTGGTCCAGACGGAACTGGGGGGACCCGTGTTGTTGCTTGAGCTGCTGCAGAAGGATGACTTCTACGTTCGGTTCCCGACGGTGCAGTTGTTGACCCGATTGCTGGAGCGCAATCCGGAGGCCACCATCAGCCAAATCCTTGACGACCCCAACGCAGTGATGTCGTTGGTGGAGGTCCTTGACGACCCCAGAGAGAGCGTGAGGAACGAAGGCCTGCTGTTGTTAAAGGTGCTCCCATCTGCATCTCACGTGCGAAGTAGGCAGTTTGGCTGCCACAGTGCAGGGGCCCCCTGTAATATTCCCCGCCCCCCCCCCCCCCATCCCCCAGCCCCGCAGGTAATCCGGGAGCCTCCGTGAGCCCCATCGCAGCTCGTCATCTGTTGATTGTGCACTCGTGACCCGTCGCAGCCGATTATGTGCCCCGCTCTTGAGGGTCCGGTGGTGCGGTCCAGGGCCTCCGTTTGTGCCATGCGCCACGTCCGTTGGCCCCAACCAAAGTGCTGTTGCCACAGAGCGGCAGGCCTTTGTGCCGCCGGCAGCGTTTCTTTGCCCGAACCCCCGTGACGTGTGCATGCCTCTACCCTGTGCCCCGCCCGTTAACACACTGACCCGGCATTTCTTTGTGCGCCGGCTGCCGGAGGTTGGGAAGCCGCAATGCTTCCGCAGAAGGCAAGCGGACACCCCGATGCCAAAGAGCACGCGATGCAAAATGTCTGGAATCGTGGTCCGTGTGCCCTCAGCCCAACGCCGTTTCTCGGAGCCCAGCCATGCCCTTTGGGTCTGGCGCTGGGGCTGTTGAGGCCGACCCCGGCCCCGCCGCCGCAAGTGAACCTCCGGGAGCCGTAGCCTCCGTGAGCCCCATCGCAGCTCATCATCTGTTCATTGTTCATTGTGCAACCGGGACTGGCCGCAGCCGATCATGTGCCCCGCACTTGAGGGCCTGGTCGTGCGGTCCAGGGCCTCCGTTTGTGCCGTGCGCCACCTCCGTCGGGGTGGGGGGGCGGAGAACAGAGAAAAGGCACTTTGTGCTGATCGCCTCTTGCAATTGCCCAGACTGCCTTCAGGGAATACAGCCCCTTTGCCAGACGCCCGCCCCTCTGCCACCCTGGCACACCCCGATGCCCCCCACCCCGAAAGGGGCTCCAGAGATCGGACCCCCTTGAGAGACCCCCCGGGATGGCCCACGGGCACCACCAATTTGCGTTTCCCAGGGGCGCTCCCACGCCATGCGAGCGTAAAGAGGGAGGTGTTCTTTTGAGGGGGGGGGGGGGGGCAGATTCTGTCCCATGCCATGCTCCTCAAAGGGGGGAGGGGGTGGTCTCAAAAGGGGAGGGGGTGTGCCACGGCTACCCTTCCCGTACATGCTAATTGGTGCGGGCCCGGAGGTGATCCGGATCCCAAACTGATGAACAGTGAAGGGGGCATTTTGAGAATCAGCGAGACGAGATGGGGGGTCATTTGTCTGGGATTCAGTGAAGAATTTTTCGACCATTTTTTGCTCCCCGCCCACTCCACCCGTTTTCTTAGGTGCCTCCAAAGGGCTTACTTCCATGGTGACTCTGAAATGGTCCCGGTCAATTGGGCTCCGAAAAGGCCCACCTCCTGGCCATTCCCACCCCACTTTTGGGGATATGGCGTGGCGTCTCTCCTCCGAACTACAGCCAAATGGGGTTTTAGTTGGGTTCACACGTGTGGCTCACGGTGGGATGCAGGATGGCAGGTGGGTGTGGAGACGGATCGCTGAGTTGGTAGGTGGCCCCTCCGAAGGCCCAACATTCCTCCGCCCCCCCCCCCCCCCCGTGGCGCCAGTGTGAGAGGGATGCCAAGGGGCAGAAGCAGCTGTTGTGAGCAGCGGGACATGTGTCCCACTCTCGCCTAGCAAAATTAAGGGGGAGCGTCAGTGCTCTGGGCATCTTTTTGGGCCATTTTTGATACTGAGCCCTAATCCGCGCTTTTCTTTATGACAGATTTCACAGACTCCATGCCCATCAATTCGATTGGTGGCATATGGAGTGCTGACCCGCGAAATTCTAAGTATGCGTCGCATGTTTACAAGTTAACTGTTGCCGTTGATATGTCGGGATAGCCAATCCAAAAGTAGCGCGTCAGGCGCGCGCCGGGCAAACCACCCCCCTAATTTTCTCCAGCTGTGAGGGGTAGCCGAGCAGGCTGCCCACCTCTCGCAGTTCTTTTAACCCCACATTCTTCACCCCCAACCCGACGGGCGGACAACTAACCCACCCATCTACGCGTGGAGGACTCCCTCCTGAAAAGGTGAACATGTACATACGCCCGGAGCCAACCGGTATACTCGTTCAGCCTGGATGGCACCCCCGAAGGCCGAGCAATCTCCTGGATGTGGCCCCCACAGCAAGACATTCCCCGCAGAAAGGCACTTGGGCACTTGATATGGCGGCCTGCAGGATGGCCGTGGTGTGACACCCCCACTCTGGGGTGAGCCGCGCGGTGCGTGGTCTTGGGGTGAGAGGGTGCTGGTGGGACTTGAAGCGGTGGCCCTCGTGGTTGCGGTGTTGCAGGCGTTGGTGGCCAATCACGCGGAGATGCAGAAGATTGTGTCATTCACGAATGCGTTCGAGAGTCTCTTCAAGATCATTGCGGACGAAGGTGGGGCCGAGGGGTCCATCGTGGTCGAGGATTGTCTGGCGGTCATCGCCCATCTGGTCCGCAACGAAGTGTCCCAGAGAAGTTTCAGAGAGATGGGGTGTGGCGTCTGTGCATTCCTTACGCCTGTGCGCGACAATCTGGCTATACCGGTGGGGGGTTTTTACGTGTCGGGCCGGAACCCAACCCCCCCTCCCCTGCCCCTTCACTAATCAAGACTGAATATTGGGACCGAGCTGGTGGGGGAGGGAACATTAGATATGAATGGTGAGGGACATCAAGAATGATTCACACATTGATGGCTCTTGACAAAGTGAAATGCACCTGAACCCCATCACCACGAGGCCCACTTTCAAGGCTTTTTGGACTTCTCAGGGGCCAAAATGCCCCAAAATGGGCTCAAAATGGGCTCATTTCACCCTTTTGTGCACCCCAAATGGTCTACGATGAGTTTTGGAAAAATGTGTTTTTGACCCGTTTTTGACCCATTTTTGGTCCCAAAACAGCCCATTTTCAAGGCATTTTGGGATTTTTGGAGGACCCAAATGGGCCACCACAAGCTCAAAATGGTCCAAAAACACTTGTTTTAGCGTCGCACATGGTCTAGGATCATTTTTGCGGAAAGTCATATTTTTACCCCTTTCGGACCCTGTTGACCCATTTGGGTACCCACCTGTTTGGGCTTGAGCTTGCAGCTTGCCACAGCCTAGTGGGCCTAGTTATTGGGGTCTAGGCGTCCGTTTGGGCAATTCTGAGGGGTGGAAACCACAAAACGTGGGGGGTTGCGGGTGGAGTAGGTGCCCTCGGAATCGCATTTTGAGCCATGTAGCCAAAGATATGGCCTATTCTTGGTTTGTGGCTATCGGCAGTTGGAGCTTCTGGGGGCCTTTTTGGGCCGCTTCCGCGGCATATCATGGAGTTAGAGGGCCGCAAAGAGCTCGTTGACACGGGGAAGTCAAGCGGCACGTGGAGTGTACCCACCGTTTCCCTTCGTTTGGCCGTTTTGAATGTGTTCCAGGGCATTTTTGGCCCAAAAATATCTGTTTTTGGCCCTAAACTGCAGTTTCTGAAACTGAGGTCCGCCACTTGCGAATCCCGTTCCCGGCCGCCACCGTTGAGTTTCTTGCTCAAACTTTGTGTGATTGTACTTCACACCCATAGGTATCATCCACCAAAATTTCACCCGAATCTGAAGCACCACGACGGAAATCTGATTTTTACCCATTTCGCGCGTGCTGCTGCTTGCTGCTTGCTGCTGCTTGCTGCTGCTGCTGCTAAACCTGGTAGGTCCACCCTAGACACTAAAAAGGGTTATAAAACCAAGACTGGTTCCACCAGCTCGGTGACCCTAACCCTAACCTGAGAGAGCAATGAAGGCCGTGGGGCAGGCGCGGCTGGAGCGACAGTGGCGGGTCCACACCTGACCGATTGTGGCGCCTGCCCCTTCAGGACCCTCCGCCGCACACCATCGGTGAGCAATGAGGAACAATCAACTCGGGGGCCAGTGGCGCCTAAAAAAATTTTTGGCCTCTGTGGATTGGGGCACAGACCCCCCCCCCCCTGCTTGTCATAGCAGAAGGTTCAAGGGCGAGAGGCAAATAGGCGCCGCCACAGGCTAACAGAGCCAACCACCAAGGCCTTGTGCCAAACACCCCCCCCCCCCATATCCTTCCCCCCATTTCCCCCCATTGCCCCCCATTGCCCCGTTTCAAAATGCTGAGAATGAAACAGGGATTTCGAATTCGAAAATGCCTCCCAACCCCGAAGAACAGTTTCGACCCCCCCCCCCCCCCTGGACCCCTGTGCCCACACCGCGGGGGTTTGGGGTCCGGACCTGAAAAACCCCTGTGGCGGGGTGGCCTCCCAGTCCAACGACCGCTGTGGCAGTCGGCGCTTGTCAGCACATTTGGACCACAATTGTGGACCCAGTCAGTCCGTATACATCCCTTGCCCTGCCATTAGGTATTGCAGATCGGTATCAGGCTTGCTGAAGATTCCCCTGGGCGCTTCCTTCAATGCCCGTCGAATGAGTTCCGTTGCGACGGCCGTGTTGCAGATCGTGCAGTTGCTGCTGCAGGGCAGTGCCACAAAGGTTTGCTTTCGCATGTCGTGAGGCAGGAGAGACAGCCGCTGCGTCATACTCGGATGGGGCAGGGTCGCACCGAGCCGGCACGCCGCTGCGTCCGACCAGGGCGGGTCGGAAGGCCTGGTCCCTACCTCCCCCCTCTCTTCCCAACCAACGAGATGTTTTCCCACCCGGCTGTGGACAAGCGATATCAACAATTTCCTCCGGAGAACCCAAACCAGTGCGGAATCCCGGAAGTACCAACCGGCGCATTTACTGGGGCCTTGATGCCCCCTGCGGGAGTTTCCCGAGATGCCTCCAGCAAGGGGTCGCGTGTGCCCGGTGAGTTTACCTTCCCCCCGTGGGTTCTACATGGATAGCTCACCCCCGCTGGGCACTGTCTCTTCCAAGGGGGAGGGGTAGAGGGTATTCATTTTGAAACACCCTCAGTGATGCGAGGTGTTCTCCTTCTTTTCAATCCCAGAACGTTCCGTCTGTCGTTCACCCTGCGAGTCTCAGTCCCGATTGAGCATGAACGCATTCGGGGGACCGGATGCACGCTGTATGCACAGTGTGGCCCGCTTTGGATGCTCTTATCAGGGGGCCCGGGCCCCCCTCTGCAGAGGGGGGTGGGGTGCGGTGCAGAATTTTTCGCAGTTTTTTGCAATTTCGCAGTTTTTCGCAGTTTCATGCGATTATCGCAATTTTCCTGCAATTCTTCTAGCTTATCCATCTTGCATGCATGTTGGTGGCCTTTGGTCAATGTGCAAAGATGCGGCTGCACACAACTACCGCAGAACCAAAATCTTCAATGTTGTCCACGCCTCAAAATGTTTCCTACCTGTGCCACAAGGTCATGCTGCACTGTGTGTCTGTCCACTGTGCAACTGTCATTTGCTGGTGTGCCACACTCTCCACGAGCAATATAGCATCACCATCTGAGACAGTGGCGGTTCCCTTCGAGCTACATTTCTGCAAGTGTTGAAAAAAACGTTGCCCGCTTACAAGGACAGGTTTGAAAAAGGGGTCCAGGCACATTGGATACTACTGGCAATTGCGCGGTTTGATCCCACGAACTTTGCTTGAGATGCTACCCTCCTTGGATCAATACCCTTTATTGGGTTTAGGTGAGGTTCCAGAGATTGCAGGGGGCTGTATTTGCCATCACAAGTTTTCCGCAATTTCCCTGCAATTTCTCGCAATTGGTTTGGACCCTCTGTGACTGCACACCCCCCCCCCCCCTGCCCCCTTGAAATCCCCCCTTCCCTGGGGGTGGAACCCTCACTTGGCCCTTTTGATTTCTGGAGTCAGGTCATTGTTTGGTTGGCCTTGCGGTGCTATTGAGGGTACCCGGCCCACACGGAATACTGTGCTGCCCCCATGCCACAAACGATGCCGCACTGAGTGAGTGTTGGCTAAGTGTGGAGCCTCTCTGATTTATTAACCTTTGGTATCTGAGGGCTGCGCGTTAGTGGTCAGTATGGAGCACAATGAGGGTGCATTGCACCCATACACCACATGTGCTGTCGTTGCATGCGTTGGTGGCCAGAAACGGCACTCGGCACCCCTCTGGGGCAGAAAAGACTTCGGCGCCTGTTTGTTGTCAAAACATCAGTTTGAATCCCGTTTTGTCCACATAAGCAACGTGAACCAATATCAGAGAGATTCGACTCCGGATGCCGTGTTGCTGAACAATCCCAGGACGTTCCCACATAGCAAATCCGTGCACAGAGAGGCAGTCCTCCCCGCACTCCCCTCCAATCGGTCTTACATACCCCAATACACGCCTCAGCACAAGCAATGTGCACCATAGTGGCCTCACTAGAGGGGCTTGTGCCCCTGTTTGTCCATTTCCGTTGGGGTGCGTCCGTCTGCGTCCGCATTGGACAGGGCTGTTCTTAAGCAGGCGATTCTTAATGAGGGCCCTGTGGGCTGCGCGGCTCCCGGCCAACTGCCGGAGGTCGGAGGTAATGTGTTAAATGCCCATGGCAACTGGCGAATATTTGTCGGCCACCACCGACCGTTGTCGTAACCGGCAACTGCTGTCAGTTGAATGCCAACTGCTATTCGGTAACCGCCAACTACTGGTCAACCGCCGTTGTTGGCTGTCATGCCCTGGCGGGGCCGGGTTTATCCCCCCCCCCCCCCCCGGCACTGTGCACTCCTACGGGCCCTGTACGGGAGGGCCCGGCAGTGCAGGACCCTGCCATCTAGTTCCAGCTGGGCCCTGCTGAGCCCCTGCGAGCGCAGCAGGAGCTCTGCGGAGCAGTCAGCCATTGCCGCCCCCTGGACGAGGACAATCGCCGTGACCGCTTCCACGGCACTGGCACGGTGCCGTTGGTCAACTGGCGCATGTGTCATTCTCCGCTGAGGTGTGTTGCACCGACTTTTTTTCCGTCAAGGGCGGTCCTTTTGGAGACTTTTTGGCGCATCTGTGACCGGCCGTCACAGGGTCACGTGGTGTGATCGAGAGTGACACTTTGCACCCCCGATGCAGGAGTCTGAGACCGCCGCGACGAAGAAGGAAGTGTGTGACAGCAAGCTGACGGAGGTGTGCGGGTGATGTGCCAGAGGTTGCAGAGGGTTGCATTCGCCATCACAAGTTTCCCGCAATTTTTCCGCAGTTTCTCCGCAACTCTTTTGGACCCTCCGTGACTGCAGCCCCCCCCCCCCCCCTCTGCCCTCTTCAAATCCCCCCTTCCCTGGGGGGTGGAACCGTCCTTGGCTGTTCTGTGTTCTGAAGTCACCCACGTCTTGCAGCCGGAGGCACTCTGCGTCATGTTGCCTGGGGCTGGAGCAAGGCCGCCGGGCCCAACGTCGAAGGGAAGGAGCCCTGCAACCATGCCTTTGTCACTTGCACAGTGCCAAATACCGAACCTGCGATGCCTTGGCCGGTTGCAGCCAATTCTGCAGAAGCAGCAGCGGGCCGTGGCACTCAACGAGACTTACACATGAGGGGGAGTCGGGCATGCGGGGGCTGGGGGGTCGAGGGTAGGGCCGCACGCAAGCTGCGGCGGAGGGTAAAACGATTCTGCTGCGGTCACCAGTTGCGCCGATTTCCGATTTCCGTTGGGCGCGATCAGTGGCTGCAGCACGTCCCCTTCTGCTCAGGGAATTGTGAATGTTTCATTCAATCCTCTACTGACGACCAATGCACAAGTGCAGGTGTGGGCCATGTAGCGGGCAGCAGCCGGGGTGCGTATGCAGATGCCTTTTTGTGTTGCGTGCAATTGTTTGATTCCTCTATGTGTGCGCCTGTATGCGTATGCGTATGTGTGTGTGTATATGTTTATGTGTGTGTGTGTATGTGTATGTGTATGCTATGGTGCATGTATGTGCATGTGTGTGCAGTTGTGCATGTGTACATGTATGCGTACTGCCCCCCAAGCCTGGACGGCCGGTATCCCCCGTCTTTTGGTTCCTCCGTCAAGCTCTGGACAATCTCAGGCAGCCCTGGGACCCATGGCACTGCATCCGGGTGGGGACCACCCACGTGGTCGCGGTGGCCGGTAACACCAGTAGACGGCATGATAACTGATCTTTGCCTATGCCTCTGCCTATCTATGCATATGTGTGTGTGCAATGGTGCGTGTGCATGTGTATGTGCGTGTGTTTGTGTTTGTGCAATGGCGCATGCATATGTGTATGTGCATGTCTATGTGTATGTGCATGTGTCTGTGCATGTCTATGTGCATGTGTCTGTGACGCCCTCTTCACCCTCCTGCCTCTGAACTTCCTTTCGTGCACAGCTCCTTGCAGGGCGCAGGGCTACAAACACAGTCACCGATTTTGGAGCAACCCCCGCGCCCCCCAGGGGTTGCTTCCGTGCTTTTCATGCGTGTGCGCTCGTGGGTTTCCACAGTCTGATGGGCGTGGCAACACGTGGATGCGATATGCTTGTGGGCTCCCGGAGTTCACGTGCCCTGGAACGCCCACTTTCATTGGCGTTCACTCGACCAAAACACGGGCTCACGGTGTAGACGCAGGTATCGCACTACATCAGCACAGGGCCGTTGCATGCGCCACGGCTGCAGAAGCCGGCAGAAAGCCCCCGTCCTGTAGCTACAATCGGCTTTCTCTTGGAATGCGGTCCGCTTTGGAGCACCGCCTTTCGGGGCCCAACATGGGTCCCAGACCAGCACATGTGGCGTGTGTAGCACGCCATTGCTCAGTCGGACCCCCTCCCCATCTTGGGTGCAGAGGTAGGCGGGTGAGTTGTACCGAATTTTTGGGCCACTTTGCCCCCCCCCACCGCTCCAGGGGTGTTGGGTGGTAGAGGATTGGAAAGTTGCAGCTGTTGGGATTGAGGTGTTCGTTGTAGATCTTGCAGAGGATGCCATCTGTTTGGATTTGTTGGTCTGTCCCCTTGCCTTCAGGATACTTCTTGTGCTGGTTCATCCTTGTTGCCTTGCACCATGACAACACATGTTTGCTCGTGTGGCGCACAAATCAGCATTGAGCCAAATGCCAAACGGGAGCATTTGAACCCAGAGGGGCACGCTGCACGCTTGGAGAAGCTCAAGAAGCCCAAGCACAATCTGATCCCAATCTTCAAGGAGAAGACCTAAGGAGACCCCCCCCCCCCCTCTGGGGGGGGTATGTCCGGGTTGGGTTGGGTTGGCTATGGCCTGATGTGTAGCAAAGACCCATGCCACTGGATGCTGATGCTTGTGAGCCTGTCAGACGGATGTTGGGGCAGCTGGTGCCACTGGTTCAGGCATTGAACCCTGTGCTCTGAGTATGTTCTTGGTCACTTTTCTCACAGGGGCTGCGCACTCTGATGATGCTTGTTGCGGACCACCCTTTGAGTCAGCAAACCCTGATGAACCACGTCCAGGAAACAGAGCAAGGGCCTGTCTCAGGTGTGCTGCCCAGAGGCCGGTTGCTTGAACATAGATAGAACGTACCATGACGCATGTTTCATGAAACCACTGAGCCATTGAAGCGAGTGCGTCAGATCACGGATGGAGCGAATTTGCTTGAGGGACCATTGTCCCAGCGTCTGAAGCATTGGTCGTGGCAACTGACTGGGGGTTTCTATTGCCCCTCAGTATGTGCCCTGATCAAAGGCCGCCTTCAAAGGAGGTCGGTGTGACAGCCGCAGCCTGTTGCATCAGACGCTGCGCAGCCAAGGGCCTGCGTCATAGGCCTTGGGCAAGATCGCCTGGCCCAAGGTCGAGGGGAACAGGGCCGGAAAAAACCCAGATCTGGTATACCCCCTGGTACATCATGGACCACATGAAAAACGTGGAAAAATGGGGGGGGGTCAACGAGGGAAACCGGGGGGGAAACAGGGAAGAGCGAGGAGGAAAACAAGGAAAAACGGGGGGAATTGAGGAAAACCGCGGGGGAAATGAGGAAAAACAGGGGATGGCTCCAAGGAATAGGGAGTGGTTGGTTAAAGGTCATGTCCATCTATCCATTTCCTTTTTCCTCTACCACGCAGCATTTCATGTGCATCACAGACCCCACACCATGCCTGATGATTTTTCATGTCTACAATGGCACTTTGCATGTTAGCATCAGATTTTGGACTGGTGAACCACGAAATTGGGCAACCCCATGTACCATCTCCCAGGCCATGGCAAAGCACAACTTGACATCACAAGCATCTACTGCCATTGGGCTTTTGGGGAGTGCACGAGATGGGAAATGGGGTGGACGCCAAGGTGGCAAAATGCGTGCGAGCCCAACATATTGATGCTTGTACCTCCCCAGAGCAGTGCAACTTGTGACATATGTGGGTAGAGGGGCCCATATGGTCTGAAACTTTTTTGACAAACCCCCGCTGATTTCCCCCTTTCCCTGTTTTTCCTGCACCGTGTACCATAAGATTTTTTGCCGGGCATTTCCCAGCACCGGGGGAAGGAGCCTTGCAGCAATGCATTTGCCAGTTGCCAGTTGCCTGACCGAAGCTGCAATGCCTCGGCCTGTCTGCAGACAATTCTGTCGAAGCAGCAGCGGGCCGTGGCATTCACGGAGACGTACAGACAGCATCTCTCCGCCTGCCCACTACCGCAGTCCCCCCGCAGTCGAGCCACCGGTACAGACTTTGTATTGGGGAAAGCTTGCCACGAACACAGCCTGCCCATCCCGCATGCACGCTCTTCGACCCTTCCCAACCCTCTCCGACCGCCCCTAAACCCTCCCCGATGCCCATCAAGTCAGTGCCGTGCCTGGGGCGCGCAATGACAGGGCCTCCTGCTGTTTGCCCTATGTCTGTGTGACAAGGCACTGGTCTGTCAGGGTCGCACTCCCCATCCTCAGGGATGCTGGCGTTGATGGAATATCTACTGAATGCGGAGAACGAGGAGTTGCAGTTTTACTCTATGGAAGTGCTCAAGCGCATGATCACAACCCCTGAGACGCAGACATACATTGTGGAGTCGGTGAAGAATATTGCATCCGGGGCTTTGACCTGCGGCCAGGTCTGCTGCCGCAGCGGATTCATCCTCTCGCACCAAACAGGCACCCACCCCCCGGGAGCAAAGGGACGCTACACGAAACATGGTTTGACTCGTCTTTCACCCGAAAATCATTTTGCACTTTTTTCTGCGGCCCCCGTCACAATGTGCATTTGCTGCAATTTTCAACGTTTCCACAACGACACTACCATTTCAGACCCCTATATTTCTTGACCACAGCGGGAGGGTTGCAGCAGGATGGCACCTATTGACAGGCTTGGACCACCTCCTTCTCGTGGGTTCTTCTTCTCTCTCTCTCTCTCTCTCTCTCTCTCTCTCTCTCTCTCTCTCTCTCTCTCTCTCTCTCTCTCTCTCTCTCTCTTCCCCCATACTCACCATTGGTCACTGGCCATTTGTTACCATCTCCACGCTTGCACTCCCTTTACAACCCCGTGCAATGACCGACATCAGAAGTACTCATCACCCCCCGGGACGCCCCTGAAAACCCGCCCACAAGGCCGACACGTTCACGCAAACTCGCCGGGGCCCCACGGCTCGTGCAGCAGGACAGCACACTGCCAGGGAATGCCATCCGCACGCACCCTCGGCATGCACCCGTTGCATGCCCGCATCCTCTCCGCAAGCCAATGTCCGGGCTCTTGTAACGCTCAATGCATCGATTGCATGGCAGCGAAAAGGCGGATGGGCAGGTGATGACATGGCAATGTCATGCTACATGAGTACGCAATGCCTCAGCTCGATGATACAGGCGCAGTGACAGGTGCAGCGCACGCATGGTGTGGGCGTGCCGAGAATGTGTCTGCGTGCAGAGTGTGTGTGGATGTATTTGGGTGTGGGCATGCAGAGGGCCGGGTGGTAGGTACAACGTCAAGGAAAATGGGTGTTCACCTTCGTCTCGCAGGTTCTTGCATCTGCACTGCTGAACCCCAGTCCCGCAGGGCACAGCAGTCCCTATTTTGCATCTTTGCTGCTGTCCATGACTCTGCAGGTACGGACCTGTTGTGCTCTTGTGCACCCTGTGTCTACTGCGTGCATACCTCCGCTGGCCTCGACCATGCACCATTCACTGCGCCCCTGTGTCCCCTCATCGGACGCCTGTTTGTGCCCTGCACAGGGTTCCTGTGTGACCTGCATTGACCCTCTGTGCCCCCCCCCCCCCGTGGCTGCGGTACACGCTAACCCCCCCCCCCCCGTCTCAAGGGGCTCCTGCCATCCACTGGCCTCCGATGTGCACCGCCGTATGCCCTGCCGTTGCTGCCTTTGTTGAAAATGCTCAGGGTAATCAGAAAGCGAAGGGTTTGCTGTTGCAAGCGCCGTGGGAATCGGCAATGTTCATGACCTGCCTTCTGCGCTTCATCATGGACACGGTCCGAGAACACGCAGGTGTCTAATCTGCTGTCGGCATAGGGCAGGTGAGTAGCCAAGCGGCCCATAGGGCAGGGGTGTATGAGGCATTTCACGGTATAGGGCAATCATCTGTCAGCATGGGGCAGGGGTGTTCGAGACCTGTGCCTATTCCAGCTCGTGCAACGGGGATTGCTTCTGTTGCTGTGCACACATGTCCGTGACCACCCCCCCCCCCCTCTCTTGTGCAGGCCACGCGTTGTCCACGCATTGTCCACGCCACAGTACCCGTAGGTACCGTAGTTTTGTTTGCCTCCCACATTAATCTGATGCCAAACTGATGGTCACCCTGAGAAGCAGTTTTTTCTTTTTTCTATTTAAATCTGTGACAACTTTCTGCCTGTAGACAATTGATTAGAAATGGTTCGTCGTTTGCTTGCACCATTTCCATATGCCAAGGTGTCCGTGTGGCTGGAGTTCCATTTTGTTTAGAAGCTGTACCCCTTCCGGGGGGGGGGGGGGGCAGGGACTTGCTTTAATTTTCATTCCGGCAGGGGGGGGGGCTCCCCCCTGGACCCCCTCCCCCCCTCCCCCCTCAGCTCAAGTGCACCCGAAAACCTGGGTTTTGGGAACATTTTTTAGTCATGGGAAAACTTTTTCTGCGCCTTCGGCGCATGCCATACACTGTGTACATATTGCTCCATGTGTGCTCCATATACCTTGTTTTTCATACTACCATGCCCCAACGCTCGTTGTCAGTGTATTCCAGCTCCCCAGTCCCACCGTTGCCACGCGCAAAACGCGAAGACGTAATTGACGCGCTGCTCTATTTTAGGTTTAAAGATAGGATCACCGGTCATAAAAGACAAAAAGCCAAGGTACCCTCTGATCCAGAGTCAGTGGATGATGAGGCACTGTCTGATAATTTGATAGTTTGTCTGATGTCTCCCATTCAAGCAGTGACTCAGGTTCGTCATCATCATCAGGTTCCAAGTTCCAGTTCCACTAACGATGGAGGCTCTAGTTCAGGCGAGTCTAATTCTGATTGACAAGAAAGATCACTGTCATTTGGCATGAGATGGTGAATGTCCCACTTTGTTGTAGTTGTTGTGTATTGGTGAGATGTGGGAACCCTGAATTGACATTCAATGATGAATTTCCTTTGTTTACGGCCTACAACATGACATTTCCATCTGCTGAGTTGTTCATTCTCCAATAATGTTTCTGTTCCCTGTGGATTGGGTATGTTCCGGCACGGGGGGGGACCCCTCCCCCCTGGACCCCCTCCCCCCCCCCGCTCAAGCAAGTCCGTGGGGGGGGGGGGGGCGCAGTAGTGCATGCCATTTTTCTGGGCCCTGCGCACGCATGGGGGACGGGGGGTTCGTAGTCTTTGCCTATTTTTTTTTCTGGTGCGCTTCTAACGAGTTCCTGCTTGTAAGCGTATGTTTGTGCTCTTGCGGTTGCGTGCCCCATTTCCAAACCGCAACTTGTCCCTGTGGCTGTCTCTTTTCTGTGGAGCCTTGCCATGAAAGTGGAGGAAGTGGGGGGCTCCAAGGGCCACCGGGTTGGTCTCCCCAGTGCGCGCGCTGAGAACCGGGTTTCAAAGGCCATGGGCTCAATTTCATAATTTGGGTGCCACAAAAGCACCTTCGACAATGCAGCACATGCACAAGCAACACTTCCAACATTCGCATGCCAACCCCCCCCCCCCCCCCGAATAGGACAGCCAGCCCTGGAGTAGTCAAACAGGACAAGTCATCCAGGGGCTCCGTTGACACAACCAAAACACGTTCGGGCCCACAGAGGCTCGGAATGAGCAGTGGCGAGAGGCCAATAGGCACCGCCAAAGGCAAACAATCAAATACCGAGGCCTTGTGCCAACCCCCCCCCCCCCCCCAAACCTCACCAGTATCAAGACCTGCCGACTTGGTCCTGTGGTCCAGTGGCTCAGCCCTGACCTGGTGCATCATGTCTCGGACTGTGCACCACTGCTCGTGTGTCTCTGACGCTGTGGCACAGTGTGGGACCTGCAGTACTGCCACTGCTTGCGGGTGAGCGCAGATACTCCACTGACTGCTAAGCATAGGGCACACAGTGCCCCCGGTCAGTACCATGGTGTATGTAACATATATATATATATATATATATATATATATATATATATATATATATCCTCTAATCTACACCCCTCTCCCAACTCTAGGTGGCTCCACCATACGGCTCTAAGGTACGTGAGAAGGGCACAACGTGGTGCATGCATGTGGTGGAAGGGGCTAAACTCGGTCAAAACGGGCTCAAAATGGGCTAAAAACACTTGTTTCAGCATCCCAAATGGTCCGGGATCACTTTTGGAAAAACGCGTTTTTGACCCATTTTTGACCCATTTTTGGTCCCAAAACGGCCCGTTTTCAAGGCATTTTGGGATTTTCCATGAGCCAAAACCCGTCGCCACGGGCTCAAAATGGGCTAAAACCACTTGTTTGAGCATCATAAATGGTCCAAGATCATTTTTGGAAAAATGCGTTTTGGACCCATTTTTGACCCATTGTTGGTCCCAAAACGGCCCATTTCAAGGCATTTTGGGATTTCCATGACCCAAAACGCGCCACCACGGGCTCAAAACAGCCTAAAAACACTTGTTTGAGCATCCCAAGTGGTCTAGGAACAACTTTGGAAAAAATGATTTTTTTCGTCCTGGGGACCCTGGTGGACCCACCGTTGGCCCCCACTGTGGGTGGGCTGGCCGGCCCTCCGGCTGCACCAAGTGACCACTGGTACGGGGGTCTACGTGTCTCGTTGGGCGATTCTGAGGCTTGGAAACCATAAAAAGTGGGGGGTTGCGGGTGGACTAGGTGCCCTCGGAATTCGTTTTTGAGCCATGTAGCCCAAGATACGGCCCGTTCTTGGTTTCGGGGTGCTGGTGCACATTGTGCAGTTTTTGGGGCTTTTTGGCGCCTTTTTGGGCCGTTTCTCGGACATATTGTGGAGTTAGAGGGCACCAAAGGTCCCTTGGTCACGAGAAAGTCAAGGCGCACGTGGAGTGTAGCAGCCGTTTGCCTTCGTTTGGCTGTTTTGAACCCGTACTAGGGCTGTTTTGGGCGAAAAATGGCTGTTTTTGGCCCAAAACTGCGCAGATTTGGGAGGGCACCTCCCGACTTGGCGCCCCCGCCCCGGGCCACCAGCGGTGAGTTTTTGGCTCAAAACTTGGATTTGGCAAGGGCACCACCTAGGCTCTAGGATGGCTAGAGTAGAGTAGAGCCCGGAGCGATGCGGCGGAGCAATGGCCAAAACGGAAAGGAGAAGTGCTTGTTGCTTGCTTGCTTGTTGCTTGCTTGCTTGCTTGTTGCTTGCTTGTTAGCTAGATTTAAGGGGAGAGGGGTGTAGTAATATATACAACATGGTGTGTGTGTGTGTGTGTGTGTACGTGTGTGTGAACGACGATGGAACACAAAGGGGGGATACGCAGTGCGCTGAAAAAAGCAGAGTGTGTTGGGATTCACTGCACCTGGGTCGCCCAGGGTCAGCGGTGTCCTGTTACCCCCGAGTCCAACGCGGGGGAGCCTGTGACGCCCTGACAGGTCAGCCACAGGGTCTCAGAGCCCGGCGCTTCAGGCCACGTCAATACTGGTGCTGGACACATTCCCATCCCATCCCACCCCCCCGGACCAGTGCACCCTCCAAAGTCTGAAGGTCAGCACCCTCCTTCACTGTCATGGGCACGACTGAGTGTGAAGCATTGCGGGCGCCGGGGTGGGAGGAACGCTAAAGGCTAGAAGCAGCACCCCCAAGTAGAGGGAAAACTATCCCACTCTCCCCAACCAAACATACTTTCCCCTCACCTGCAGGGGCCAAGGGCGAGGGGGGTTGGAAAGAGGCCCCAAGCCCCCCCGCAAACTGTCCCCCAACTACTGTTTCAATGGCCAGTAACTGCTTTTGGAACGGCTGTTGAAACCTCCTCCTCAGCCTGCCACCGCCCTAAGCGGTAACCCACGACACAGCCAGCCCCAGGGATGCGCTTGAGGGGAGGGGAAGGGGAAAGCCTGCCCTGCAATCACAACCACCCTCTACCTCAAAAAGCAGCGGGTGTCCGCTCCACACTTTCAGCCTTCGCAGAGCTCTCCATTACCGTGGGCGCTTATGTGGTGGAGCATGAGAGATACACCGGAGGTGGACGCCATGTTGACTGGAGCCAGAGCCAAGGCAGACTAGAGTTAGACGGGAGGTCAATCGGTCACAGAATTGCATGCTGTAATCAACGCAATGTTGTGACGCTGTCAACCACATTCTTTGTCCAGTGTAGCGGACTTCACGGACGTTTTTCTGTCTGTGGTTCACAACGTGAGCAACACCCTTCGATGATCAACCAGACGTGGACCCTGGAACCAAGCAACGGATGGCCGCACAGCCTCAACATGCGCTCAGAAACAACGTGGTTCACTTTCGGCACTCCCCAAATGCCATCCTCAGCTCTGCAACCATCGGGCGTTCGGAGTTTCAAACGGAATGCATCAAATCGAGAAGCCAGTGCCCGCGCCAGAAAGGGGGGGGGGTGAGAAACCGGATATCATGGGGGGTTTGGACCCCCCCCCCTTCAAAACTGCTCCGTGAGGGGGTTGTAAGGGCATTTGATGCGCAAATCCCCCCTCTTGTGAATAACGTCCGTGGTGACAAATTTTTGGTCCCTGATTAGGCGATCCTGAGAGGGCAGGGGCATTCTTCCAAAAGTCGGGGGGCATGCCCTTCGGGGCTGCGTAAGGCTCAATTTGCCTTGCCCTCACGTTGATTGGTGTGCGCCACCATTTGGTCTTTTCCCAACGCCCCCAAGGATGCCCCCGCGCAGCAAAAAACCCCTTCAACCCCCCCCCCCCCCCCTCTTGAATTTTGGTCTGGAGGAGGTTTAGGCATGTTATCAGATTTCCGAGAACCTTCCCCCAGCCCCTTGCCCGCTCCCGCGTCTGCCGGCCCCATGAGCGAGTTTACCGATATCCGCGTGTCGGCCCAGAGTTGAGTTGCCTCCCTGACATCCAACAGACTTTGCCTTCGCCGCCTGTATGCGGGTGCTGTTGACGTGGATAACGGATTTTCCTCCGGCGGTTCTGGCGCTGATGGAGGACAGGAGCTTTTTCCTCTTCACGACCCAAAGCGCGGTCAGTGCTGCCGAGAGCTGCCATGTGCAGGGGCTGTGCTCCATATTGATAGGTGTGTACCCCCCCCCCCCCCCTGTATAAGCTACGCCCTTGTCCAAGCTACAGTAGGCGTAGGGACTGTAATAATTGTGTACGTAATTTCAATTACGTACGAAATGTAGTGCGGCCACATAAGACATGGGTTTGTCGTCACATTTGCCAATTACATGGAGCCATGGACAGATGCAACATGCCACATGCAAGGCAAGCTCATTCCCAAGAATGTGAAGTTGTCCGAGCCCAAACCAGCCCCTAAGCCTCAGCCAAAGGCATCTTCAAGTGGTGAGCATGTGCAATTGTTCCGCATGGTGTATGGTCGCAAGAAGGGTTTCCAAGCCGAACATTTGTAGGCTTCGCATTCTTCATTGCTTGTGCCAACATGGGTGTGAACCTGAAATCATTTTCATGTTCCCAAGGCTGTCTTGTGTTTGCATACACTTGGAAATGTGGGCAGAGGTCAAGGTGCACCCATACCATGCGCGCGCGCACGTTTGTGTCGGTAGCTGTATGTGTTTCGCGCAAGCTACGCCCTTGTCCAAGCTACAGTGGGCGTAGGGACCGTAATAATTCCGTGAATTGGCGTAACTTATACAAGGGGGGGGGGTATGTGGCCGTTCGCCCCCCCCCCCCCCACACCTGCCAGTCATTACTCCCACAATTTCATTGCTGACCAACAAAACACGCTTTCGAAGAGAAATTCTGTGGGGAGGAAGCCCCCCCTCCCCCGGGTGGCGTTCACCATCAAGCAGACCAAGGTCACCATCGCTGGCTCTGGCACGGTCGTTTGGGTCTCAAATCCCCTGGTGGGTGACTTGGCTGGCACTGAGCACGGTGGTGATGACCCAATGTGATCTGACTAGCTCTCACAACGCTCTCCCTCTCTGGCTGCACGTGGGGCAGGCCATTGCTTAAGGGTGGAGGGGGGGCGGAGGTGGGTGTCATTGGGGCCCTGACAAACCCCAGCTGACCCACCCACCCTCCCACCCACCTCAGAAAATTTCTCCACAGAAAAACAGTGAAATTGGATACGGTTCGCGAAATTGGAGGCAGATTTTCGGTACGCAAAACTTTTTGTTGGCCTCTGATTGACCTAACCCCCCCCCCCCCTGGGGTTGCCACTTCAATGGCCTGAGCTCGGCCTATGCATGCGATTCGTGAAGAGACATACATGCAGTAGCGTGCATAGTACACTCTAAGGTTGCAACCGTGCTTCAGAACGGCGGAGCGGGGTGGGTGGGGGATGAGGGCTGAGTATGTGTGCCAGTTGGCACTTCTGAGTGTGCGCACCGGTTTGAGTTTTCAGGAGTTGAATTGTCTGCATCGCTCGTCCTGGGGAAAAGTATTTCTGGTACCTTGCAAATGGTGTGGTTGCTTTCGGTTGTGGTTGCTTGGTGTTGTATCCATGCCTCCAAAGCAGACCTATGAGGGAGCCCCGTGGATGTGTGTGCCACTAGAGAGGGGGGCGAACGAGCACATTGGGCGATGCAAACCCCCCCCTGACCAGTTGTGCCATCCTGGGAGCTGGGATGTGTGGAGGTGTGACAACGTTTCTCTTGTCGGTGCCGGGCCCAACGCTGCAAGTACCAGTTCCAAGGAGGAACCCCCACCCCCACACACAGCACATTGAATGTCAAACATGCGGCGTGGGCATGGGAGGGATACCCCAGGGGTCAAAAATGGCCAAAACGGGGGTTGGGGGTGGTTTTATCCCCCATTTGGGGGTGGTTTTATACCCACGACCACCGGCGCATGCCTGGCGCGCTCCCTTTGTATTAAGTATGTGATCTCTAGCCCCAAATTTATCTTCAACTTGGGAAGGCCCCCAAGTAGACCGCACTAGACCGCAAACCTTCTCTGCCCAGGGGCAGAGGGACAGCTCTCCCGCTCTCACCTCACACACCCTTGTGTGAGAACAAGGGCGAGACGCACACACACACACACACGCCTTTATCTCCATGCTCATTGAGCTACACAAACTGATGAAAACAGTTTTGCATGGTTTTGGATTAGACTACATAAAATGCTTTGATTTAATCCCACAATCCATTGTATTGCATATTGCACTGATGCAGGGGATGGATTTGGGCACACACAGGGCCCTTTCTGGCATGTATCGCACCCTCACAAGGTGCTTTAAAATAATGGGATGTTTGGCCAGTTTTTTCGATGCCACCAATGGCATCCTCCAGGGCTGCCCATTGAGTGTGATACTCATCAACCTCCTGACCTCGGTCTGGAAACGGGTGCTGGATGCACAGCAACAGGGCATCAAAGTCGCAGTACAGGCCCTCCCCCCCAGCGATCAGCCAGCGCAGGCCCTGCAATTCATCCTAACTGCCCTTGGGTATGCGGATGATACTTATGGGTTTGCAGCCGGAAGCAATACCCTCACCCCCCTGCTAGACTGCACCACTGACTGGCTTGAGGACACGGGCCAAGGGGTGAACGCAAAGAAATCTGTCGGTTTTTCGTCTGACGCCCGTCACCCAGTGAAGGCAGCACTACAGGGGGTGCCCTTCCCTATCTCTTCTGAATTTAAGTCCCTGGGCGCGGGGGTCCGCACCACGGATGCGACTTGTTCGGGACCGCTCATCAAGAAAAGGATTTCCAGAGCCTGCAGCCTCCTGGATAGGGTGCATGGCGCTCAGGGCAATTTTGAAAGGAGATGCGACATCATCTCCACAATGATCACGGCCACTGGCCTGCACGCAGCAGAAATAGTGCCACTTCAGCCCAAAGACCTCCTGCCCTTCGAGACTAAGGTCATGCAGACCATTTGGGGACGGTCACGGCCCGGCAGGGCCAAAGAAATCTTTTTCACCTTGCTGTGCAAAGGGCACCGGATTGCACCCACCTTGGTACTTAAGTATCATCGCATCCCGTGGTTATCCCAGCTGTGTCGCACCAGGGGTGCTGGACAGATCACAGCCCAGGCCATTTGGGAGATGACAACATTTCACAAAGGCTCCGGCCCATACGGCCGAGCCATGTCCACAGCACAGGAGTGTGGCTGGGTCGCTACGCAGGGATGGTGGGGATGGAAAGTGCCTGGGCGCCAGGAACCCCTCCTCCTATACGGGGATAAAAACACTATCAAGCACGAGGTGCGTGAACAGCTGCGCTCGCAAATGCTGGACAGCCTGGTTCAGAGACGTCCCCGCCTTTTCGCGGGGGCTCATTACACCACATGCCGGCGCCTGGTCCAGCCCAGCATAGCGTCATTTGCCACAGAGTTACAGCGCTTTATCCTGCGGGGCATCCTATCAGGAGCAACCTGGACAGCCCTCCGGGCCTATCAACGTGGCATGAGAGCCACATCCACGTGCCCGTACTGTGGCAATGCTCCGGAAAACGAGGAGTACATTTTTTGGCAGTGTTCAGCCTGGAGTACGGTGCGGGACACCCACCTGCCGGGCATCAGGACGGCGGCAGCACAGATCCCAGGCCTTCCCCTCATGGACCAGTGGCCCCCATGTTTACGACTTTGTGGATTAGCCCCAGAGTTAGACACAGACAGCGTCAAGTCAGGGACAGCGCTCGCATTCATGACAGCTCTGCACAATATGTTAGTAGCCGGTTTGCAGGCCCGCAAGTTACGAGACACACAATCCCCCATGCTTTTCATGGGGTCGAGCCTCTCACAGCAGCTTCGGCAATACCCGTACCACCAACTAGTGGGACCCCTCCCCAGACCGGAAGACAAAGGGTTACTTCTTTGGCGTACCCCTAAGAAGGTGGAATGGCAGTGGGAAATGCCCTTTTTGGCGGACCTGCTACGCTGGCTGAGGGAACTGCACTGGGCCCCTGAACCAGGCACAGTAACGTTCTTGGAACTCGCACTGGACTTTGAGGAATTTGCGCAACGCACCCTCCCACACGCTCCACAGGCAAAATTTAAGGGCACCACCCTTTCACTGCAGGAGAGAGGCCGGGTCTTACGACTGGCAATGGCAAATGCGCAGCGCCTGGTCACCAAAGGCCATTTGCATCCAGCGCGTGTGGTCACACGCTGCAGCTCTTTAGTTCCTTTGGGGGGGCCGGCACTCTGCGGCCTGAACTGCCGCCCCTATTTCACCTGCCGCATTGCCATGAACATGCACGTTCAGCAGTTAGCGGCATACTGTGAGCGCACGTGGGCCACCAAGGTTGGTCTCAACAGAATACACAAACTGCGCCCGTACACACATAGGCCACGCAGAACAGCGCAGGAAGTGGAGGAGCATCGACTACAGCGTGCACTCCAGGGGAATCTGCAGTTGGGGCTGGCTCCGTCCTCGGAGCAGACCACTTTTGCCAAAGGGGGGGGGGGGGGCTGCTCCTCCTTTGCAGCTGATTTCTTCCCTGTGATAGGGGATGGGAAGCTCCCACAGCGCCCCTACACCGGGACACGCAGGCGCACAAACACACACAGGGCGCCACCACCGGCGCCGCCGACTGATCCGTCAAAATGTGCCCAGCACTCTGCGGACGCATGCACGACCTGCAAGAGACTTCGGCGCACAGCTGAAGCATGCTGTGCGCTGGGACATCACGCTGATGACCACATAGCGCGCAGACCGCAACTGCAACTATGCCCACTGCATGGCCTGCCACCGTGCCCGAGGTGCACACTCAAGCAAAGGGGAGTGCGCCACTGCTGTCAGCGGGGACACCATAAAGTGTGCACCCCAGTGCCTGCGCGCCGGAAGCGCCCACTTGCTGCACATGCACAACTGCCCAACAAACGACCACGCCTGCAAGGGCCTGCACGTATCTCTACGGGTCTGCTGAGGTCCCCACACCAACCCCCCACCCCTCCAGCCCCCAAACGCAGGAGGCCGAAAACACCCCCCCCTCCGTCCCCACCAGCCCCAGTTCCACGGGGGCTGGAGGAGACCGTGGCCGAGGATGTCGCCCGCCCGCTTTTCGTGACGAGGCACGGGAGAGCAAACACTCTGGATACCTAGCCAGCAAAATACAGAGGTTCTGATTCCGCAGAAGGGAGGGAAACAACGTCACAAAGAGGCCTCAGCAGACCTGAGCCAAATGAGGCGTCCAGCCCAACGCTGCACAAGGATCCACCTCTAAAAGTACAGATCACACACACACACACACACACACGGGCGCGATGTGCCCGGGGGCTGTTTCCGGAAAAGGGCGCATCGGACATTCGTCACTGCCGGTTTTCCCCGATTCTTGTTCTTGGGTGACGCAAGTGCTGTCCTGACGGCAAGATGGGAAGGGACAGAGAAGCGATGCTGCTGATGGTGCAAGCGCTATGCGTGATCCTGAGCGCACACATCTTGATCTTGCCTCTTTACTTGCCTTTCCCCCTGCAGTTGGTGCTCCTTCCTGCACATCGGCCTCTGCCATTCAGGGGTCATCTGGTTGTACTATCCGGACAACGCGCCACAGGGAGCGCCATATAAAAAGGCAGACATCTTTGATCATTTGGTCCGGAAGGTCGGCTTCGATCAGGTGTCTGTCTGCGTGCCCACCGCTTATGGATGCCAGAAACATGAGTTGATGTGACCCAAATCAGTTCTGTGGCCCAGTCCATTGGCCTCGTGTCTTGCGCGACCGCATATCAGGCTGAGAAGCACCAAGCGATTGTTTCCACCGAGGCGCTGGGGCCCTGTTTTTGGGGGGCAACTCCGCGTCCCCCCTCCAGTTGGATTCCCACAGGACCCAGTGAATCGCAAACGGCGAGTCATGTGACGTCAATGACAGGGAGATGATGTCCCCTCTCGGCAGCGACCCTGTGATTTGAAACGGGTTTTGCAAAAGTGCGGGTGAATGACCGCTGCTGGAAATCCAGCTCCCCATTACCCACCATTACCCCTCATCCCGCCTCCGCCCTTGTTCACTGCCACGTTGTCGGGGATGAAGGTCCTTTGAATAGATTTTTTGACTTTGGAAAAGACAATCAAATACTCCCCGGACATGAATCAATGGATTTCAGATGGAAAATGGGCACCGAATACCCCGACCACTGATCCCATAACTCCGCTTCAGCCAACCAAACAGCAATGCAGGCGGCGGCAAGGCCAACACGGCAGGCTCTCAAGTGGGTCGCTGGCGCTCTTGTTAGTCATGTGCTCTGGTTCTCTTGTTTGCTCATTTTTGTTTTCGTGTGGGCCCCGCAGTGTCAGCGGCGTTCCCTGAGGCCCTGGCCTCTTGCGCCCTGAAACGTTCCTTGGGATTCAGTTCCCCATCCCGCCCAGTGAAGGGGAAGCAAGCCTCGCGCTGCTGCCTGCCGCCAGCTGCCCACCCCGTGACTGGGGCTCCGTCCTGTGCCCCGTCCTCAGTTCACCAACAAGTGGAAGCACCTCTGCAGCGACCCCCAGTTCCAACGGCACTCCGTCGCCGGGCAGCCGGGGCTGTACGACGACCAGTTTGTCGACGGCCTCCAGCAGCTGTACCGGAAGGTGGACGCGCACGTTCAGAAGCAGATCGCCGGATCGGACACGTCGGTGCCGCACGTGGGGCAGGCGTCGCTGAGAGGCGGAGACGAGCAGGTGCAACAGCTGCTGAAGAGCCAGGTCTGCGTGTGGGGCCCTCTGGACCTCGATGCCTCCCCCGCGTCGTGCGACCCTCCGCTGCACGTCCACTGGACCGACACGCATGGGGCGTGCGTCTGCAACGCGGGCGTCCGGGCCACCCGGTGGAGGTTGGTGCGCGACACCGACGTCGCCGCCCAGGGGGCGTGGGACGTGGGGGTGACGGGGTCGGGGGGGTGTACGGGGCCTGTGAACCCAAGGCCTGGGCGGTGCGCAGGCCACGGCTTACCATTATCGAAGGCGGGGGGGGGGGGGATGCAGCCTGGGCTCCTCCGCCTGACCCACCCACCCACCCACATCAGAAAATGTTTCCTCAGAAAAAATGAAATTTTATCAAAAGGGCCCGAAATTGGAGGTCGATTTTAGGTACACGAGATTTTTCTGTTTGGCCTCTGATCCCCCCCCCCCCCCCCGGTATCGGTCACGGTCGCCACTAAGCCGTGGCCTGGGCGGTGCGCCAGCAGGTCTGCCTCACCGGTCTCCGAGCCAGACCTCCCGATCATCCCTCCGCGTACCGAGAGGTTTGTCTGCGCTCTGCCGCGTTGGGTGGGTGGAGGGTTGGATGTTCTCCCCTGAGCCTGCACAGTCCCGGATGTGCATGGGCAAGGCCCTCCATGCCCCCGGAGGGAGCTGCATTACGCGGCCCAGACCAGCAGCGCTTTGGTCGTGCAATGAGGGCGGTGCATAGGGCTGGTGGCAGTCACTCTGGCGGTTGGACACGACCACGCGGATGGGGCGCCCCGCGCCGTCTGTCAAGACCTTTCTTTGTGCGGACGCGCCGCATCGACGTGCAGTGCGCCCGTCAGGCTCCGATTGTTGCTTTTTCTCTCAGGGACCGGGGGTATGGACGGTGCCCCGTTCGGGGGTAACCGACGGCGGTGGGAAATCGCTCAGGCGGGCGGAGGGGCAGCTGCACCCACTCCGACTGCAGGTGAGCCCCCCGGAGCCCCCCGACCAACAAAGCAGGTGGGCGGGTTGTTCGAGTCACCGACTGCGCCAGCAGCTGTACCACCGCCCAGTCTAGGGCCACCCCCTTGTCCCTGAGGAGGCAGACATGCCGGACACATGTGGTTGGTCAGCGGGTCACAGGGGGCAGCACTGGATGCGTCCACCCTCCTGGGGGTGCCCGGCCCCGAATTTGAATGTGGCACCGTGTCCGTGCGCACAGCCGACAGCCACGTCGCCACAACGAGCCCTCTAGACTGCAACGGGTCGTACAACCCGTGCCATGGCCGTCTGTGGGGGAAAAAAAGAGAAACGATCCCTCCCTCACACCGACACAACTGCTCGCGGTCACCCTTCAACCGCCGTCGGTAGTGAGTCAGTGATGTGGGTGGTCTGCCACGCAGCATTGTACTCGAGGCTCGCCAATGGCAAATAAGTGGTTGGTCTCTTGAGGATCCCTGTCTTCTTTGAACACGTACGTCGGTAACACTCCAGGTTGTGCCCCCCCCCCCCCCCCCCGGCTACCTACTCCTACTCCGCTTCGATGGTTAACCCCCCCTTCCCCCTCACACTCCAGCTAACGCTGCCCCCTACCTCCTGCTCCAGCTGACATGGCTACCGCCTCCTGCTCCTGCATGCCGACACTGTTGTTATCGATGCTTGTGCTGCGTTGCCCGTTCAGGAAGAAAAGGTCTCCTTCTTGCAAGCAGAGAATGAGAGGCTTCTGAAGGCGTCCAAAGAGGCAAGGTATGGTTTGTTTGAGCAATGTTCTGTGGAGCGCTGCTTGAGAGTTGTGCACTTGTTCGATCAATGCACTCCCTCCCGTCACAGACCCTAGCGCTTTCTAATGAGGCCTCTTCACGTTCAGTGACCTCCTGAGTTGCTGGAAAACGCGCCCCTTGTACAGCAACAGCGAAGGGATGCCCCCGCAATTTCCTGCGCACCATAGCCATGCTCCTGAGCACCATGCCCCAGCCCCAGGGGACTACGTGTGTGGGCTTGTGGGAAGAGGAGACTGTGTACATCTGTGGGTGTGTGTGTGTGTCTGTCTATGCACCTCAATTGTAGTAGATACCACTCGGCTGCCACGTGAACGGGGCGAGGGAGGGGGTACATAACCGCTTGATTGAAAAGCCGTGATGTGCACCAGAGCAACACATCAGGGGAGCATTGTTCTGCAGAACACCCGAAGTATCTGTGGTCCCTAAATCCTGAGGTTGCGTCCGTGCAAGTCCCCGTGCAGTGGAACATGAGGGCCCTTTGACCAGGCCTAACAATGTTGGGGGGTAAGACGCCTGGGCCACACCCCAGCGAAAACAGAACACAGACAAAGTGAACCGAGGGGGAAGGGCTGCCGAGTGTACTTAAGTGCCCGGGGCATTTGGGGAGGGGGAGGGAGTGTCAAGAGGCCGTATGCTGCTGAGGCGAGGCTGCAGGTGATTGTGCGGCCGGGAGATGGGGTCTGGAGTACTCAAAGGCAAGCTCTCAAAGGTGTGGGGCCCGGCCCTTTGAAAACTCTTCGTTTGCGGGCACCTGTGAAATGGCCCCAGCCGTGGTGCGCCGAATGTCTGGCAGATGGCGCAACAGATCACGGGGGCTATCAATCCAACCCCCGCCTCCGAAAAGATCCGTGATCCAGAACCTCCGGACCCTCGATTGCTGTTGCCCCCATCGGTGATGGAGAGCACCCTCCGGTCCAGAATTCATGGTCTGGGAATGACTGGACGTGAAGCCTGTCAGTGCGGGCAGGGGCATGGGCGCCATGGGGGCAGAAGACTGCATTTGTGAGCAGTGGCACAGAGGTGCCACTCTCATCCATCAAACTCCGCTTTACTTCTGCGACCCCCACCCCCCGCCCCCCAAACCTCCGCATTCCCCCAGCAGGACACGCAGCCCTGGAGGCACGCCTCCACAGAAGAGACCAAGTGCGGTCGGAGTGCCGACCTGCAGACCTGCTCCGCTTTATGGTTCAGCCTCCGCAAGAGGCAAACACGTATGAACACCCGGGACTACCAACCGGCAGACGGGTTCAGCCTTTATCCCCCCCCCCCCCCTCCTGGCAAGGGAAGAATCTTCAAAGGGCTGGGCCCCAAATCTTTGCGTACTCGCGACCACATCCTCCCGGCTGCGCAATCACCTGCAGCCCCGCTCCAGCAGCACAAGCCCTCTTGACACTCCCCCCCCCCCCCCCCTTCCTCCAGGCCGGGCGTGTCAACCCCCAGACGGCGGGGCTGGGCACCACGCGGTGCAGGGTGTAGAACACCAGTGCATTACAAGGGTGTGGCTCACCCCTGACAGCCCCACAGGCTGCTGCAAGCAGGTGAGGGCAGGGCGTAAGGACAGGGCTGCACGAACACTACCTCCCGATGTCACAGGAGAAGACGACCTGTTTCTCTAGGTGAGCCGGTTCAGTTCAGTGGTCAAAGCGTCATTTGTACACGTGAGGGGTCGGTTGATCAATCCTAGCTGGTAGCCACATCTGAAGGTGGACCCCGACCCTTGGAAGTCGCCAGACTCGCCATGCGGCGGCTCTCCCTCACCAAGCCGGTCGGTTTAAACAGGGATGGGAGGTGTAAACGACCCTTGGTGGGCTCCCCATGTTGCGTCACTCCCTCGAGGTGCACTCGACCCTGCGGCGACACTCCCTCACAGAGCCAGTTCAGTTTAGTGGTCAAAGTGTAAGTGGTACACCTGTGGGGTCAGTGGATCGGACCCAGCTGGTGGTAACTTCTGGAGGTGCCCCCCGACCCTTGGGAGTCGCCGGACTCACCATGCGGCGGCTCTCCACTTTCTTTCCAAGGCCCTGGACAGTCACCCGTTCTTCCCTTTGCGTGCTGCGTCAGGTCACTCCCCCCCCCCCCCCCGCCACAAAACACGTTCGGACCCACAGAGGGTCAGAAAGAGCAGTGGTGAGAGGCCAATAGGCGCCGCCAAAGGCAAGCAACCTAATACCGAGGGCTTGTGCCAAACCCCCCCCCTCTTCCCCACACACCCCAGGCGTTTCGGTACACTATCGAACCTCGGCCACCCGCCATGTGTGTGCGCGCGTCCTGCGACCCCTGCCTGTTTGTGGGTGCGTGCTCCGGTGCAAAGCTCTGGCATGCACTTCGCAGAACATACGAAGAACAGTCACGCCAGCAGTCTCAAAGCCTCAGCGAGACCCAACAGCAGTACCGAGAGCAGATGGAGGCCCTCAATGCCACGGTGAAGAAACGGGATGAGACCATTGCCCGGCAGGTACCTGTGTATTCCTTCGCCCCGGACCCAGCTCACAATGTGGCCTACAACATCCCAAGAAGGGAATCCTTTGCGGAGAGCACACGGGGGGGGCTGAGGTGCAACCCTTAGAATATGGTTTTGGCATGGCTTGGGTATGTTGCAGTGGACCTGCAAGGAATTGGTCTGCCCGGGGACCCTCCAAGGCCTTCGCTGCATTTGGGCTGTTGTTAGCAGTGGCGGCTGGGGCAGGGGCAGGGGTATGGGGCAGGGGTCAGGGTGCAGGCAGATGGGGCAGGCCTGGGGCAGGTCATGCATGATGTTCTGTCGCAGGGACCGTGGGCCAAGCACCCCGCCCCCCCCCCCCCCACCTGGCCCTGTCTTGCGTTTCCCACATCGGTGGTGGTCAGCACCCTCCAACCTTCACGGTGTTGGGAAAGACTTTGTGTGGAGCAGTGCCATGGGAAGGGCGCCATGCGGCAGAAGCAGCACTTGTGAGCAGAGGGACAACTGTGCCACTCTCACCTATTGACAATGCCTTTCCCCAGTGGCCTGGGACAGGCAATGTAGACCAGTTCCTTCTAACAACCCAGAACCAGTGCATACATCCCAACGGGCACACGTACTCAGCCTTCATTGGCACCCCCTCCCCCCCACGCCCGCACACTCCTCCAAACCCCTTTGCCCTCAGAACGGACCATCCAGCGCAACTGCAGGACCCCCGCCCCTTTCCATTGTTTTTGGGTCCGCAGCAGATCGCCGGCGTTCGGCTCTGAAACGTGTACTCATTAAGATCGTGCCTGCGGCACGCAGCATACAGCATCTGCTGCACGCAGCACTGAATCGGGCCCCCCATCCCCTTGGATCTCATGTACTCAGTGGGATTCAGCCCCAGCAAGTGTTTTGTGTGCATGATGGGAGACCCTCTGCATGAATCGGGATCACTGGTGCTTGCATTTGTATTCCAACAGGCTCATGAGCTAGCAGACCTAAGGAAGCAGACTGATCAGCAGGAGCAGTCGTTGCAGGAAGAGCGTGAGAAGGCAGCCATCAGCAAACACATGTCTGAGGAGAACATTGGTAATCTTATGCAGCAGGTCTGTCAGTTGTGTGCATGCATGTGCGCATGCGTCTGTGCGCGCGCGCCAGGGCTGGTGCGGTTCGCGTCGTTTCACTTGCGCGCAAGCGCGCGCGCGCGCGTGTGTGTGGTTGTGTGTGTGTGTGTGTTCAGTAGGCCCAGGGCACCACTCGCTGCTTGTGAGCTGATTCTCGTCGGTCTTGCAAGCTGCTATCAGTCACTGTGTGTGTGTGTGTGTGTGTGTGTGTGTGTGCGTGTCAGTGCTGAGCCTTACCCCATTCTGTCTGTGTACTAGCAAGTGCCGACTACACATCCCCTGTGCTCGACAGCATCTGTACTGGAGTGCTTTCGTATTTCTGTTTTGGTGTATCGGTCTGTGTGTGTGTTTGTCTATCAGTCACTGTTGTGCCTGTGTTGTTTCGCAAATTGTGTGTGTGTGTGTGTGTGTGTGTGTGTGTGTGTGTGTGTGTGTGTGTGTGTGATCTAGTCATTGCATGGCACAGGATGACATGGTGTGGAATTGTGGAACCGGGGGTCTGCTTTACGCATGATGGGGTCCAGCTGCACAATTTGGACCGCCATGTACAGATCGCGGCCCTCCGGCTGTGGCTCCAACATACTGGCCCCCCGGAGTGCCCCCCCCGCGGAAGTCCCTGGACACTTATCATTCGGTGGTGGGATGGGGGCTGGGGGATGGGGGCTACAATGGCTCGCCGAGAGGGTTTAACCCCTTCCACGGATTCTCAGCCCTGTCCAGCTTGCCGCCGGGAGCTGACGGCCGGCCATTTGGTGGAGGGTTGCCCGTGGTGGCACTTTTTCTGGCTGGTTGTGCACTCACAGTTGCACATGCGGCTGGAGACCTTTTGTACTCCCTGGAGACGGCGGGCAGTAACAGAGTGGGGGGTCTTGGTCCTCTACGGGCCGGACACTTTCGCTACCCATGTGGGAATGCCAGGGAGGGATGACCCCCACCCAGCCGCCGCGGTCCGCATGGTATACATGGAGCTGTACGGGGACCTGGCAGACACGGATCGCATGTATGTGTACGATCATGGGTTGGTGGCGGGGGCAGCACAGCATGTGGTGGCCCTCGTAGTCAACCTTTGGGACGCACTGGAGCGCAAACGGGAGATGCCCGTTGTACCGGCCGCGCCCGAAGTTTTTTTTTTGGGACCTGGAGGGGCGCGTGTGGGACCTGTCCACCCGGCTCCCATCACGCTTGGATCCCACGGCATACGAGTGGGATACACACCCGGCCGGCCGTCTCCGGCCATTGGCCTGCAACATGGCTACTATGGCCGGTGTGTGAGCGGGTTTGCCTCACGGCCCTCCTGCCTCAAGGGCACATGCTTTTCTTTCCATGACATCACGTCAAATGCATCCCATCCCATCCCATCGCATCCCATCCCATCCTACCCCGCCTCACCCTTCACACACGTCACGTCACGTCACGTCATGTCATGTCATGTCATGTCATGTCATGTCATGTCATGTCATGTCATGTCATGTCATGCCATGTCATGTCATGTCACGTCGCATGTCGTTGGCATTGCATTGTGGTACAATGATTGCCTCTGTGACACTTGCACAAATTGTGATGTATGGTATTGAAGTACATGGTCAGAGACCAAAGAAAGAGCAGCCAGCAGGACACAGAGGTAGGGCAGAGGAAAGGGGTGCGGCACTGTAATTGTTTGCCCTGCAGATCCAAAATTATGAACACGAGCTGCAGAGCCTGACCCAGACATACGCGATGCTAGAACAGGCCCTGACCGCCAAAGACAGGGAAATCAGCCAACTGATCGCTGGAGGGGCATCAGTACAACAGGACTCCGCAGGCGCTGAGGACGGGGGCACTCAGGGGATGCGTGTTGCGGACCTCCTCATTCTCGTGGGTCAAATGGACGAACAGCTGCAGAGCTGCACCAGTCTGCTCCAGTCTCATAACATTCAAGTGCCCCCGTCCATCGAGTACATCAACGGGTCCTGCTAGCGTCCTCAAATCCTCTAATCCCTTTGTGACCCGTGTCATGGGCGTGCAGACGCACTGGACCTGCCGCAGGGTGTGGGCGCACATACAAAATGAGGGGATGGGGCCCTCAGGAGCTCCACGTCCTCCGCCGTGTTACGTCTCCCGCGTTGGTGGTCATGCGCACCCTCCAAACTTCACTGTCTGGGCACTGGCTGAGAGTGAAGCATCGCCGGCGCCGGCGTGGGAGGGCCGCCAAGGGGCAGCAGCACCGGTGAGCAGAGGGACAACGGTCCCACTCTCCCCTTCCAAACATATTTTTCGGCACCCGCTGTGGACAACCAATGTTCCTCCTGAACACGAGACCAGTCTACACGCCGAAGTACCAACCGGCACATGCCGAGCTCTTGTGGCAAACCCAGCACCGTCATAAATAACCAAAAAAGGGGCTGCGAGGCCCGGTGCATCAAAAGCGCTGCACAGACGGTTGCTGCCATGTGGCGCTGAAAGCAATGGTGGCCGACATTGCTCAAACGTGACGAGCTTCAAGAATGTTGACGGCCTCTGAGAGGAGCTCAGCACACCCGAGTTCAGGGCGGGGGGGGGGGGGGGGGCAGTAGAGGGCTTTGGATGGGAAGGGAGGTGTGTTTTGCAGAAAGCGACGCCATGCAGGATTATGCAACGCCCCGCCCCCCTTTTCTGATTGGTCGGAATTCTACACCAAAACATGTATTTCACATCAGGGAAGGTAGGGACCCCCCGCCTTTTTTTTGGGTGGGGCCAGTTTTCACGCCGGGTGACTACACTTTTCAACCTCCTGAGGAGCCATCCCAGGGACTGTGGCCACGTCCAAAGGGTACCACAGGTGGAAGAATGTGATATTGCCAGATCCGGCCCGTTGGTGCACTGGCATGGCCAACAATCAGATCATTCCCACGACTAGTGCTCTCAGGATAGCCCCAGAACAGCCGATGGGAGAAAGTAGGGTTACCTCACAAACAGCAGCCCCCCTTGTTTGCGATTGGGTGACAGGATGGGGGCGCGCTTGGCAGAAACGCCCCCCGCCTGTTTTAGAGGCCTGAATTAGGTCTTACCCCCGGGCTTCAGAGGCGTCACAGGTAGACACAGGGCCTGTTAGGGATCCCCCCCCCCCCCCGCAACCCGCCAGCACGGGGGACACCCCTCCGAGGGTGCCCTCGGCGCCCTTGTTAGATGGTGAGAAGGCCTGAACAGGGGGTTCCGCCGCCCTCCCGCCGCTTCAGAAGGATGTGCGATCAGCCCCGCATTGATGACCCTTGGCAGAGGCCTGCTTCAGGCCCCCACGTCTTTGCAGCCTCTCATGAGGGGGGGCGTTCTGGGGAGAGAGCCCGGGTTTCTCAACCATTTTGTGACCTCCGACAGACCTCTGCTCAGACGGTCGCATTGCATCGCCTGACGGTACAACAGCGTCGCTGTCGGGGGCGAGAAGCGGTTTGGAGGGCTTTGGTTGCGATTGGCAGTTCGACACAGAGGCCGTTTGGGCAGGGGAAGTCCGCTGCCAGGTCCAGATATGGAAAGGGGGTCGGTGGAAAGTTTGTGTGGTAAACAGGACGTCCGTCAGGATCCAGATCTCTTTTTTTCCCCCCCGAGGGATGGGATTATGGACGGTGCCCGGTTGAAGGGTAACCGACGGCGGTTGGATGGTAACCGACGGCGGTTGGGGTAACCGACGGCGGCTGGTTGATGACCGACGGCGTCGGAGGGTAACCGACGGCGGTTGGTGGATGACCGATGGCGGTCGGAGGGTAACCGTGAGCATTCATTTGTCAGTCTGACGGGTACTTTCTACCCTTCCCCCCCCCTTTACGGACGGCCCTGAGCTAACGTATCTTCTGCCTTAACTGACGGCACCCTTGGAGGGTGCCAGAGGCAAAGCAATGCGCCGCGGTGATATGCCTCGGAGTGAACCGGTTCCTGAAGCTGTTGGTGGACGGTTCTGCCCAACGAGGCCAGTCTTTCGGAGGCTCCCGCCACACCTGTCTGCCATCCCGACACGTCTACCCTCATTGCAAATGGTGCTTGTGGTGGTGCAGGGTGCATCTACCGGCTTCCCCCAGTACTTTGTGGAGGACCCCCAAACTCCAAAGTACTTCGCGACTCTCACAGTGTTCTGCAACGTCACCGACGGCTGTGGATCCCTTGGCACCGAGCCGTGGAACTTGGGATCTACCTTGCCATTGGGGCAGTCTGCCTGTGAAGGTTTGGGCATCCAATTCGGCTGAGCTCCAACTCGCTGCACCATCAGGCAAACACAGTCGTGTCCTGTGACATTTGCCCAGGTTTTTGGTCCAGCACAGTCAGAGATATCGCTCTGACAATTTGCTCTGGGCAGAACAGGAGTAAGGGAGTAAGGGAGTGGGGGAGGGAGGGAGGGAGGGAGGGAGGGAGGGGTGCGTGTGTGCCTGGAATGCCCTGGGCGAACACACGCTGACAATGTGGTTAATGTTGTTCCACGGCATCACTTTTGGTGCGCGATCCAGTGCAACTCCGGGGGAGGGGGCCCTGTTTCTCAGACCCCCTGCCCTCCCCAATTTTTGTTGGATCCCGGGGGCGGGCCCACCGAAAGCATCACAGGACGTCTCAAATTGTTCAAAAAAGGGATTTGACTCAAAACTTGGGCAATTTCGGTTCACCCTCATTTCTTTTCAAAAGTCTGAACCGATGCCAGCGGGAAAAAATAAGGCCTGGCCCTTCGAGCCGCCCGTTTTCTACCCCCTGCTACCCCAATTCACACCGGCCCTGCTCCCCCGGAGTTGCAATGGACCGCGGGCTTTTGCCATGAGACCTGCGAACCGCAACGGAGGGCACCTATAACGCCGGGGATGCTCGTTCCCAGAAAGTGCTGCTCCATCGAGATCCTAAGATCCTTTGGGGGGGCCAAAGGAAGGCCCTGGGCGGGTTGCATCCGTGGGCCATTGGTTTGTGACCTTGACCGACGGTGCATTTCCTTACCTTTGGCACAGAGCGACTTTTGAGTACAACCGTCCATGGCCTCGCATGCACCGTCAGTGTCTGTGCAAAGGACCGGATGGCCCAGTGAATCGTCCCTTCCGGGCGCCGCAGGACCTTGAAGGCTGGTGAGAAGGCGCAGCTCCGGACGGAGCAAGGGGTGCCTTTTGCAGTGACCCCATTTTCGAATCTTCCTGGCCCCATGGCTGACCAACATATTGACCTCGAAGTTCAACCACACTACGCACGGCACAACATGTGCGTTATGCCCACCGTCCTGAGCACAACGGAAACAGAGAAGGAGATCCTTACCCGTCAGGGACCCGTCTCCAAAGGCAACTTTCACACCGGCTCCAACCTGCTTGCGAAACCGAGGTTCAATTAGAAGTCCAAAAAAAGGGTTATTTTTTGGCAACCTTGATTCTTTTGGTGCCGCTTTCCTTGAATACGATGTTCTTTCACCAGCTCTTCAGGTTTGGGATACAAGCAGGGTACAAACGGGTGGTGCACACACATTGCATTGTGTGCGCCTTGTTGCAAATGGCACTGCTTTAATACACCCACCTCCACCCCACGCCCAGAGGTAAATGCAAAACGACGTGAACATTGACATTTGGACGTCTCCCTCTCTTTCCGATGGGAATGTGCCGATACCAAGGGAGTATGTGGCTTGGGGTGTTCACTTGCCATTTTGCTTCACATTTTCTACTTCCGCTTATTGGGTTCCTTTGTTTCTTGTTGTGGTGGCCTGTGATGCAGCAGGGGAGATATGTGCACCATGCAAACCCCCCGCCCCCCCCCCATTGCCCCTACAGCTGGAATAGACAATGATGCACCCCCCACGTCCACTGGGTGTCTAATTGGCTCCCAAAGCGAAATCGACCATCATATCCCCCCCCCCCCTCTCCAGTCCCCAGGCACCAGCCGGGCGCACCTCCCACCGGGGGGATGTGGACGTGGACCGAGGCCCATGTTGGAGACCCCTCCTAGCGAGCTCAGGGCATGGGAGGGTACAGATACAGGCCAACTGTGGGCTGTGGCTCACCGCACGACGTCCTGGGCATCGGGACACACAACCACCGACCCACAGGAGACGCCGGGGCGACCCGGGAGCCCCAAAGCACGGCATACCAGAGACACACTGAGCACAGGACGGCAAGCGTGGTGTGACACACCAGCAGAAGTAGCAGAGGAACAGGTACGCATGTTGCAAGGCGCACGCGCTTACAATCTGTTGTCATGGGTCATCTTGGACTTCCCTATGTCGATACTTGCTGTAGCATATATACACGTTGCAGGAACCTCCTTCCCTCTCTTTTTCGTGTTAGAGGTGCACTTCGACCTTTGGGGGCTCCACGCCTGCCATGCGGCGACTCTCCCTCGCGCGGGCCCGATCAGCCTGTGAAAGGGAGCGCCCTTGTCACACCGTTGGTCACCCCAATGCAGCCGGCCTGATTTCGTTCTTCCAGACTCCTCTTCGGCTTTGGTGTCATGTCCGACTCCCCAGATCCGCCGACAAAGCCCCATCCTCCCACGGGCAAACGCAAAAGGTCAGCGAGCGGGTGGGCCGCCCACAAGGCACCGGACGCTCGGTGTCAAGCAGAGCATTATGAAGGCAAACAGGCCCTAGCGAGCCCCAGCTATACGCTGGGTACAATGGATGATCTCCAGCTCCAGGTCTACTTGGCACCCCTTGTGCCGGAAAAGCACTCTGCAACGGCGTTCGAGCGATTCAGGGGCCGGCTGGTCCGGTGTCTCCGGGCCAAGTGGCTGGCAGCAACAGTCGTCCGTGTAGACCGTGATAAGCCGCAAGGGCACCACTGGGCATCCGACCTATGGCGACTGCAGCTTGGAGGCACGAGATGCCCTGACCCTTTCTTAAGCGTCACCTCTTCCATGTTCGCCACCACGCAACAGAGGCCCATTTTGAGAGGCAAAATTCGCGTCATTGGCGAGGTCAGAGAACAGCTTTTTCCGAACACGGCGGCACAGGCACCGCCGGCGAACCCTGCTCAGGCGCGCCAGGTTCCGCGGTGACGTAGACCGTCCCGGAAAACTACACCGACCGCTAACCTCCCGCAATTCTGTCCGTGTTCAGCGTCCGGGGACTCCGCCTACTGCTAACTAGCCCTTGTCGATGACCGGCCGGGTGGCACACCTTTGCTGCGCGCCGGTGTTTGCATGTGTTTGACACCGCTAGGGGCTGAACCTTCCTCCCCGCATCCCCGCCTTGCGCGGTGGCCAGACTGCCGACAACGGTCACGACGGTGGATGGGGGGAACACCACTAGCGGGGTCATTTGCTGTGTCTCCCAACATTGGTATTGTCTACCTGCCCTACTGCCTGCGGTGCAGTATCCCCGTGATCGCGTTGTCTCTGTTCTCAGTCCAACATGCCTCCTTTGCCTGCATCTCTGACTAACCTCCCTGGCCGGTGTTTACGCCTGTTGCAGCGCAGCACTGAGCCGTGTCTGGAATCGCTCCTGTGTGACTACACGGGAATGCCATGCACGCAGTGCGCACGCAGTGCGAAGTTTTGAATGTCGGCCAATACTCAGACCCTACTTTTGGCCCCTTTTGACAAGTTTTTGGTTCCATACTGGGTTTTTTTTTAGCTTCCTATGCATTTGGGATGTGGCACATTTGAATTGTCACCCTTTGTTGCCCAATGTCAACCATTTTTACCCATTTTCCATGCCCCATATTGAACTCTCCCCACTATTGGGACCCGGAGAAGGTAGGGGTGATGTAGCCATACATAGCCCGCAGACCTTGAGGAGTTCGTGGTACGGCCTTCATCCCCACCACATCACTGATCTCGCTCGCCATCAACAAGTGTGTCGCGCCCACACTCACAATCACCACCGCCCTCCCCTTCACCCTATTCGCGGTCCCCATCACCCAAGAGACCACGGACGACGCATTCCCTGCGCTCCGAGTCAAGGGACACCTCATCCGCTTGCAAGAGCGAAGCCACGGGCACCGAAACACTCGAAGCAAGCAGACTTTACAAGGCTGGGTGGTTTGTTCATAGGGACAATGGAGTACCAAGTTGAAGGCAGTTTCGTCATTCTCATGTGGGTTTTGCTGCTTCGCTATGCAACCAGTCAGGTGATAGGTATTCTTGGGTGGGTATCCCGGCCTCTGCGTGCGTAGTATGCACGCAGTGCCCACGCAGTGCACACGCAGTGCGCACACAGTGCAAATACTTGGCCCACGATAGATGTCCCCCTGCCTGCACTACATGAAGCTATCAGAGCACTCAGCGACACCGCGGGGGCAGCGCCCAGTCATCTCTGTAACACTTGGCGCTGGCTCACACTAGAGGGGGCGGTTGCAGCCTTCGTCAAAGCCCATCCTCAGGATGACCCCTCCGTCCCAACTGTCGGCCAAGGCCCGGCGGTACAGGCGCTGGAAAACCAATCAGTCCACGGGTGGTCGGGGTTCTGGAGGGTGGGCGCACTCCGACCCGGCGCTGTTCCCTATAGGTTGCAATGTCGAGTGGACTCCTGTGGACCCCCTACACGGTTAGGGGGAAAGGCAGGTCAACTCATCGGACTGCCTCGAGCGCGTCCACCGCACGGGGGGCGGGGGCGGGGGCGGGGGCAGGACGGTGGCGGCGCCTCCCGCCCCCGCCCCCGGGCACAGAGACAGTACGGAGGAAGGAGAACGACGCCGTGACAAGCGGTCCCGTTCAGAGACGCGAGAGCGATCCCGCTCCTCTTCACGAGAGCGCAGGTCCTGCCGGCACGGCGGGTCTTGTGGGTCGCGGTCTCGGTCCCCGCGTTCGCGGTGGCCGCGACATGTCGATTCCTACTACGGTGATCAATACATGCGCAACCCCATGACTTCCCCCACAGGGCCCCCCTTTCAGTACGGGGCGACTTATGGGTACCTACCAGCGCACAGTGGTGCAGCCACCCACGTACCAGTCACATCCCCCCGCATTGGGCCACAGCCTCCTCCCGTCACCGGGAAACGGACAGGCGACGTATCCCAGCCCGGCAAACACCCCACAATCGTGACCTCGAGTACAGTAGACCAATTTTTCAGGCCTCAAGAGCCTCCAAGTTCACTGAAACCGGTTACTAAGTGTGTGTTGCAATTACCCCCTGAAGCGGGAAATCGGCAATGGGGGTATGTGCTGGACCGACGTCAGTTAATAGGACACGTGGCACTCCCCCTCCCCTTGGTCTCGCTGATGCCGGCACCGGGGGCGCTGACAAATGTCACTCTTGTTCGCGTGCGTTTTGACGAAACCGGTCTGCGTGCTCAATGGAGTTCACATTGTGTGGTGTATCAACTGTTCGGCCAGGCAGTAGCGAGTCTTCAAGACCGTTTTGCACGGGAGAGGGTCTTCCCTTGGAGGAAGGGAGTGTATACTACCTCCCTTCCGAATTTTTTTCTAGAGCCAAGCTCAGCCTTGCGCCGGTTACCGCGGGGTCCCTCACCCTCCTGTTAACAGTCCTTAACCCAGTTACGCTTCGGCGTCTCCTGCACAAGGTAGGAAGCCCGATCCACGGGTCTCTACGCAAGTTACAGACAGCCCTATCTTCCCTGCAGGCACTAGAGATTGACCCCCAGCTAGAAACTCCGGTTTCGGTGGCAATACCGGCTGGATTTGATTTGCTCACGCTGGATGTGGAACACACAGTCAAAACTAAAGTGATGGCCCTGAGGCAGTTGCTGCAATAGTCGGAATACCCAGCCGTGGTTCTTTTGCAAGAGACAGGGATATCGCCACCCCGTTTTGTGTTTCACTGTCTGTACTGGCATACTTTCTTGGTGGTCTTTTCTTCTTCCGCTGGTGTTGCCATCCTAGTTCGCCGGGATTCCCGGCTACACGTTGGAGACTTCGTGCACCATCCAGAAGGCAGGGCCATAGTGTTAGAGCTTGTTTACAAGGGCACACCGGTACATGTTGTCAATGTGTATATGTCCGCCAAAGGCACGGCTAAGGAATATTGTCCCTTGCTGCAGTGGTTGCGCGCTCATGTCGGGCCCGACTCACAGCTAGTTCTCATGGGAGGAGACTTCCAGTGCAACCCAGGGTGGACGGTGGATTGTGTGTCCGTCAACACCGAGATTGCCCTTGTCTGAGTTCGCCGCCGATATGACTCTGCTTCCGTTCACCCATGGCATGTCTGGGCCCACGTGGGTCAGTGCGCAAGGCTTCGTAGGTGCATTGGACTTTTTCCTTAGCCGCCGTGTCTCTCCGGAGATTGGCACCGTTCGTGTTGAAAATGAATTTGTCTTCCCGTCGGACCACTACCCGGTCCGACTTTGCCTACACACTTTTCCAGCTTTGGTACCGCCCGGAAACCCCGCCTCCAGAGCACGATTTAACCTAGGTACCAGTGTGTGCAAGTGGCGACAGGAGACCTTTGCAGATAGCTGCACTGGCCTCCGTTCACTCCCTCCGGCTGCCATGCCGGAGGCGTATAGACATTTCGTAAGTGTCCTGACCACAACAGCGGCGCAAGGATACCCGGCGTCAGCGATGGTCTTTTGTGTGGTTGCAGAAGTGCGCGCCATCCTGGCACTCCATCGAGTGCCTCCGTGTTGGGGACCCGGCGGGCCTTTCAACCGACTAGGGTATATGGATGACACCACGTGGTGCATAGATTCGGAGTCAGACCTACCGCTATTTGCGGACAATTTGCAGCGAGCGGGACTCAAGACAACCCTTTTCTCTTCCAGTCCTAAACAGTTGTTAGTGATTGCCTCGTGTGAGGGCTTCCAAGTCAATTTTCATCCGCAGTCTGTGTACATGGGTGGGTCGCGCATGCCCATGCATCAAGGACCCGGGTACGTGCGTATAGTGGGCCGGCACCTGTTCCCACATGTCTACCACCGGGTAGACAAAGTTAAACTTTTCAGTGCTAGCCGGCGTGCCTCGAGGGCGCTTGCCATGGTTCGGCTTCCCTCCAACTATCCGTGTCAAATGTACAGTGCAGTCGCCGGTGGGCAACAGCGCTGGCAAGCAGGAGTACGCCCTCCGACATACAACTCCATGCGGGTGGCGGACCAAGCCGCGGCGTCAGTGCTGCGCGCGGTTACTGGATGGCACGCTCTCCCATCAGCCCAGTTTTTCCAGCCCCTTGCCTCTAGGTGGGTGGGGATCCAACCGGCCGTCATGGCAGTAATCAGTCAGTTCCTGCAGACCTATTAGAAGTAGCTGCGCCACGCTAATGTCATGGTGCGACGCAGCACACAGCATGGCCTGTACGAAGCCATGCAGCGCTTCCACCCCGATATGCCTTGCGTACGCCGCGGCCTCTCCAGGCATTGCAGGGTTCGCAACACAGATCACGACGGATTCGTGTTCTGCATGCATTTGCTCGACTTTCGCATCAGCCTTGCCCCGGTCCGCCCGGAACAAGGGGTGGACCATGTCATGTGCCGGGCGGTACACCCTTGGCAAGCCGCCGCCATCCATGAGTGGATGGACGCGGGTTACTTCAGTTTGCGTGATGCACATGTAGCTGGTTGGCCGCTGGCGCCGTGGCAGTGGGGCCTGGAGAATCTCTCTCCATGGCACGGGGTGTCGGTGCCTTTGCAGCCAGATTTGCCGATCTTGCGGCCCGTCCCTAGACATTGTGCTTTTGTAACGGACGGTTCGTGGTTCCCCTCCCACTGTTGTGGAGGTGCTTTCGCAGTGGTTTGCTTAGACACCCTCACGTGGGTGGTCTACCCGGTGTCTGTCCCCTGCCATCTGGACCACTCTTATGCGATGGAAGTGTACACGTCCTGGGTACTGTGTCAAGTCAAACACACTTTGCTTGCCTCGGGTTCGGTGGCTTGCGCTACGGCACGCAGTCTTCGAGAGGGGGGAAGTTTTATAGACTCCAAGTCTTACATACAGACGCTATGCAGCCGTCGCCCAGAAGAACTGGGCACGGGTTTGGTCGACCTCTTGCTTGCAGACTGTGTCAGGCTTGCCGGCCAGTTCCCTCCACCTCAGCATCTCTACTCTCATCAGCACGGCACCTTTCTAGACTTGGTTTTAGATGATGTTGATCGGGAGGCCAAGGCACAGGCGCTGCGCCAACCTCATACCGTACCGGCAGGTTACCTTGCGGGATTGCAAGTCCCGCAACCTGCTTTTTGCAAGAACGGGGTGCAGAAGCATGACACTGGCACGGTGCAATACCATCAACTACACCAGCTTTATGCAAAGCAACAGGAAGTGCTATATGCCTCTGAGGTAGTGTCCTACGCGTACTATGCGACTTGCGTGGCATCTGGCTCCCTTTCATGGGGAGACCACCTGCGCATGGTAACCTTTCGACACGAGCTGGGGTCTGCGGTTGCCACACGCTGTGTGTTTTGTGATAACGTGGTGACCGCGTCACACTTTCAAGAAACCTGTCGATACAGTCAATTGTGGTCTGCTGTACTATACACACAGATGGCTTCCGATCTTTGCCGCATAGTACCAGCGTGGTCTGTCTCCCTGCCCACCTGTTGGGGTGTGCTAGCTCAGTGGGGAGGGACGTATCTGGGCAATACTACAGAACCCGCCCAGTTTGTCCAGTACCACACATGTCTTGGATGACCTTGTCACTCACTGGCCGTATGCTCCCGGCGTCGGAGAAAGCGATGATTCGTCACGGGGCCACGCCTCAGCAAGTGAGAAAGTTTTGTTAGCCTTTTGGAAAGCTGTGTTGCGCATATCCTGCGCCGCCCAACCCCCTCAATTGCGAAATGAGGGCGATTGGACTCGGCCTAGTCACACTCTAGTGGCGTTTGACCACCTGTACCCCGCTCGGGACTTCCCGGTAGCGGGGCATTGGCACCTACAGCCACCGGAGTCCTCCTCGGTGCCCCCGGCACTCCATTTGCACCTTTGGCACCACATCTCCGGTGTGTCTATCTATGTCCTAGAAAGGCGCATGGCACATCATGGGACCGGGGACGTGCTATACTGGTTTCACTCAAGATCACGTCTCGCGGAAAACACTCAGTGGCCACGTTTCGTTCGGCAGCGGCCCATGCTTTGTTATGTAGTGGACCTCCCAAGGGCGGAAGCGGCTAGGGAACTTGCACATTGTCATCGTGGTTTGTCCTGCGATACGGGGCGGGTCCACACCGCTTTCTCGCCGGGTACACCCGCGGAGGCTCCGCGCCTGCGCCGGCACGTGTCCGACAATGGTGGCACATGTGGTGTTTCTACCTCCAAACTGGTTGACATGCAGTTGCATTCACACTACACAGATCTGCGACTACGTATGTCGTCGGTGACAACCATCTGCCCTGCAATTTGTGCTCTTGCTGCGGATGCGCGTTTTGCCTTTGCTTGCATGCTGGAAGTACAACGAGCCGCCTAGAGAAGACGTTGAGAACACCCGCACGGGACCCTCAGACAGGACGTGCTAGCACGCACGGAACACGCACGGCACACACAGAGGGGCTGCGGACACCCGTCGGGGAGCGAGACACTCCGGCACAGTGCAGCGGTAGAAGGAGTTAAGACCTCCCGAGCATGTACACTAACTGGAGCGACGTCCGTCACCCAGCCCCGAAAACCACAGGTTTTCTACGATAGAAAACCTGTGCCCGTTTTCTACCCCCACGGCCCAAACAGTGGTACAAAAGTGCGGAGGGTGGGTCCGAGCCATGCTCCAGCCCATACCATAGCAGGTGCGACTCCTGCAGACCCACCACCCACCACCACCACCCTCTCCACCCTAGTTTGCCCCCCAGCCGGAATCATCACAATCGTGCCCCTGGGCCTGGCCCTGGTGGGCAGGGGGTAGCCCCTTCCCTTGCCCATTATTGGAATGAGACGGGTTATGACGCCAGCTATCCGCCCTCCTTTGGCGTATGACCCTGATATGGTCGTGGGTATATAGCCACATCGCCTTCCCCGCGCCCATATTCAGCCATCCATCCACACGCTGTTTGGGTGTGGCGTTGGTGCAGGAGTCTGCAGCGGTACCGGCCAGGAATGCTTGCCTCCTCCTTGTTTTGGGGAGCATTATTTGGCAAGCGGACACGTTAGGGGGCAAGGGGACATGCTTCATGGGTGTGGATTTGCAGTTACAGCTTGTTTTGTAGTGGTCTGCAGCAGTGCACAGCAGTCGCAAGAAAAAATCCTCGCAGTACGCAGCAGTAAGTGTTGCTGTATGCTCACGTCTGATCACGAAACCCATGTTGTATTGATTGATGTAGTGGCCTGTGCAATGGCTGAACGCTCCGCGCACTGTGCCAGGCGCACTGCATGGGTATTCAACAACTGGTTGTCCAGAATTATGGGTCATGCTCGTCGTATTCTTGCAGGCACCCTCGGATTGCTTTGATTTATTTTATTGGGCCTCGCTGGCTGGAGTGAGTGGCCTGAGGAATTTTGCCAAGGGATGAACTCCTTTGAGCCCTGAGGACGCTTCCGATGATTTGGGTGCCATTTCCCTGTATGGGCATTTCGCTGCCCCCAGTCGCACTGCGCATGTGTTGCTGAGGTCCAGGGTCTTGCCCTGTTGACAACAGTTGGGGTGGGCCAGTTTCAGAGGTTTACGAACACCCCACTTCGTGCTGGCGCCATACTGTGCCTGACCCGGCACTGCACCATCAATTTTGTCTTTTCTGACCCGTGTGTTGGCCGGTTGCATTGGGCCAAGCAACTGGCCAAAGTCATTAGCATTTGAATAAGTAGCTTTTTTTTTTCTGCGCTGGTGGCCCCTGCATCCGAGCTGATGGCATACCTCCTGAGTATTGATGTTCATGAGTGGGATCACCGGCAAATACCTGCTCTCACCCCTGTCTCTCACTGAAGTGTCGATGATATTGAAACGAGACAGTATTTCCAATTTTTTCTTATCTCACCGGCCATTTTTGCAGAGCATTGATGTCTTGCAAGTCTATGCTGTGCCTGTAGCGTTTCCTCTCCCAATACCCATGATAATGCAGGTATTTTTGGTCACAGCAGCCTGCCCTATCTCCTTCGCATCAGGCATTCTTGTTTCCCCTCAATGACCCTGACTTTTGGAACTTACTCTCAGCCAATCATGGCCTCAAGTGACCTCCACCGAATTGACCGAAATCTTTTTCTCCAACCAGCACTGTATCCAGCAGTTTGAGAGGCTGTCTACATCGAAACCAGTGTGGTATCAGCATTTACTGTCTCTCCTGATGCCTGTGCAGCTCTTGCTTTCCATCTTGATATACCATTCGCACTGAAGAACCCGGTGTCGCTTTCTTGCTTTATGGGGCTGTTGACGCTTTGGCACCACCAAAGCCTGCAAAATCCGCGGCTCCTGATTGGACACTGAATAGACTGGACCTGTGCAACGATGCTGATGCAATGATGCCCAACCAGGCCACAGACTACGCACGCTCTGCTAACCCTACGTGGCTTTGCTCTCCAGCTTTGGGCTTCTGGCTGGGAATTGAAGGCAAGTGGTTGTGAACTGATTGCTGCCCCATTGTGGTTTTCTTGTCCCCAGTTCTGTGCTCAAAGAGCTCGTCAGCTTGGAGACAAACACCCAAGCGCACACTGTGCAAGCGCAAGTGCCCCATGATCTCCGAATCATCATGCCATTTGCGATCCTAAAATGTGCTCCTGCAATGCTAGCCATGAAGTGATGGCCCAATTTTATCCTTCAGGGTTTGATGGGAAGAAGAGTCTTCAGATTTCATGTTTTGACTCATCTTATTTTTTTTTGCAACTGTTGACTAGAAACAATGCATGTTACCCTCCAGCCCCACAATTGGGCAAAAACAGAGTTGCACCCTCCACTTTTACCAGGCATCACAATCTTGCGATGATGGTAGTCTGCCCACCAACAAATGGAAAAGTATTGGGAATACTCCCTGTTTCTACCCCATCACGTAAACCAGCTTCTACCTATATTAGTGCCTGTGATGGAAAGACGGACGCTCACCAAGATGTTGCAAACACCCAGAGACATCGGCCGGTTAATTGGCATGTGAAGGGACAAAAACGAACTGAACAAAAAGAATCTGGATTGCGTTGTGAGGCTGTCCAAGGTTGTGGGGGTGTAGTATGGTCTGTGTAGGCAGGAATATTGCCAATTATAGCAAAAACCCCCAATTTCTCCCTGTCATGTGCGCGCTGTGCCGAGACGCCCCCTTGGGTGGCTGCATTTTTGTCGTTTTCGGCAAGCTGCACGCACAAGGACAAGAACTATTAGAACAACTAGACAACCACCTTGATCAATTGGTCTGTCTAGTGACCTATGGTGAGACCAATAGCACCCGTGAAGCAGTGGCCCAGTAGGAAAAATAACCAACAAGACATCGTAACATCCTCCTGCAACAGCAAACTAGCATTTGTTATGATGCACATCCCCAGCAAAATCAGAAATCTGTTGACTCAATGGCTGAAGCTGATGATACCCTTATTTCTCTTGGGAGTTGCGAAAAGCAATGTAGAGGCAGTAGAGAGGGCCAGAGAATCGCAGGCAAAAACGCAAGTGGTGGGCTTTGTTCCACCACTCATGGATGGCGAGCAACAACAATTGAAGTTGCGGTGTGATTGGGAGAAATTCGACACGACACTACAAACAACAATACTTATGTCTATCAAGGGCAACTCTGAATCTTGGAGGGGCCTCAGTGACATGGCTCCAGCCGTGCTGGAAAAGCTCTTGGATGTCAAGGATCTTACAGTGCTTTCGTTGTTTACGAAAATGAATTTCCCAAGCTAATCAATGTTGTCTGGCAGTGCCAATTCATTCCTTGCACGCACTGTTAGTCCTAAAATTGCCCATTTCAAGGGTTTTTGGGAACTTGCATGGGCTAGTATGGGTCAAACATGGCTCAAAATAGCCTTGATCCACTTGTTTGAGCACCCCAAGTGTTTAACAAACTGGGAAAAACTCATTTTTGACCACTTTTGGACCCACAGATGACCCCCGTAGCCCTACCCTAGCACGCACTGTGCACAATGGTGCAACTGAAGCTAGCCAGACTAGACATTCTAGGGGGGAATGTTAGCGCGCCGGGCGCGCGCCGGGCATCTTTTTGGACCCGTGCCCCTCTAGTGACCTTTTAGGGGGTGCGCTAAGGGGGCGCACTGAGCACAGTGCAGCTATTTGGGCGACTGGCTGTACTAGAGACCCATACTTTGAGATACTAGGAGCATCATGGTGACCCCCGGCGTAGGTTTTGACTTCTGATTTTGTTCCCTTTGTTGGGGACCCCCGAGAATGCAGGGGTGACGTAGCATTTCCGCCCTCTTTTGGGCCCCAACCTTCCGGTGCTATTGAGGAAACCGGGACAATCTTTGAATCCACGCTTTGTTGCGTGGTGCATCATGGTGACCCCCGGCGTAGGTTTTGACTTCTGATTTGGCCCCAATGAGTTGCACCAGTCAGTCCGCATCAGGGGGGGGGGGGGGTGGAAAAAAATTGCGCGCATGGAAAAAAATTGCGTACCCCCCCCACCCTCCAGGGGTTGCTTGCGCAAAAAAAGCTGTCCCGCCATAATTGTAGCATTTGGAAAATTTTTTACCCGGGGCCAACTCTTGGTGCAAAAATGGAATTCTTTGCACCAAATTTCCCTTTGCACATTGGCATGTACTGAATTGTTTGAACCCATTGATCATTTCAAATTTGTGCTTTTGGTAGAGGTTATTTGTGAGGGTGCTTTTTTTTTGCTTCTAGGGACCAATGTAGGTACAAGGATTGAATTCTTTGCATCAAATTAGTGAACGTGTCTGCATTTCCCTTTGGCACATGGCATATAAAGAATTGTTTGAACCTATTGATGCATCAATTTCGTTATGGTGCTTCGTCATTTGGATTAGAGGAGAGGTCAAGTGTAAGTGTGTTTTTGCTTTGCATTCTAGACATGTCATCTTCTTCTCTTTCTTCTCCGCTGAACATTGCATGGGCGAACCGCACCATGGACGGGTGGAATTGTATTTGTGGGGAGCGGCTATCAGTTTTGGCCGGTCCGGACACACAACAATTTGCTGCTCATTGTCGGGGTCGGAAACACCGGGCTGGTACAGCCCCCCCGCTGAAGCCCAAACGCCAATTGGCTGTTACACAATTTTTCTCTGCTGCCCCCCCACCGGTGGCGGAGGAGGTGCCCCCTCCGATAGAGAGCGATGGGGAAGATGAGGTTGCAGCAAGTGACCCAGAGACACAAGGTGCCGCTCCTCCCCAAACCATCAATGACAAGTGCATGGGAGCCCTGCCCTTGGGTATTCCCAATGCCAATGCCTTGCGTGGCAAATACCCCGTGATGCGGCATGCATATGAGAAAGTCCACTGGAGGTACGTGGATGGCATGGGGATCGTGTCATTGGACCCCCCATGTACTGGAAAGGCACGCGTTGGTGATTCTGGCGAGAAATTGCCTTGCAACCCATGCTATGAGGTGCCACGCAATAAAACACTCTGCAAATGGATGCGTGAGGAACGCAACGCTGATTCTAGCACAGAACATTTCAAACTGGGATTCCTCAATTTGGCAAAGCGCGCAAACGCGCATCGTGCCGACAAGAATACCGCAATTACAGCACTTCGCCGTGTCTCGGATGTCTGCGAGACTCTAGTGCAAAAGTGCGATGCACACAAGGCTCTGATCTGCGCGATTGGTGCCGACGACCGTCCCTTGGCATCACGCCGCGCTGCGCGCCTCATTGCCGCTGGGCAAAGTGCAGCCGCTGTATTGGAGGATTTGTCGAAAGCGATTCAAATCCGCTCTTACAATGAGACGGATCGTGATTTGGCGTGCCTTGTTGCTATTGGCATTGGTGGCAGCCGCGCATTATGTGCTTTGAATCGCGCTGGACGCCTCCCCTCCGAGGACGTGTCGAGAGAACGCCTCCGCTTGGACCCCCCATTGCTGCCCAACCAACCCCCAACGGTAGAGTTCATCGTCTCGCGCTTACCCAATGTGGATTGTCCTTTGTTGTGGGACATCTTGGTGGATGAGATCTTTTTGGAGGCCTTGGTTGGTGTTGATCGTCATTGCCAAGCATCGGGAATATGCACAACGTGCTGCCCCGAGCGGTTCGCTCTTCGTACCGAGGTGGAGGTCGATGCCTTCGCTATGCGGCTCGATGGCGATGAGAACGTTCATCTTGGAGAATATGGGACAGTGATCTCCATCGCCGCTCACCACTACGATCACTACCGCGTCATTCCTGTGTGGGAGGTGTGAAATTGGGAGCACGGGAGGGCAGGGTAGGGCAGGGCAGGGCTGAGCAGGGGAGTGTAGCGAATGGGATGGCAAAGTCCGCCGATAACCCCTGCCCTGCATGTTGTTCTCTGCAGATTACCTCGTGCAATCGGTTTCGGCATGAGGATGTGCGGGTACAGCGGCGGCACATCATCAAGACTTTGTTGGAGGCGTTGAAATCGAGTGGTCGAACCACAGACAAGGTGGCAGCGTACTGCACGGATGGTGATAGCCGACGCAGCAAAGAAATCATTCTCAGTTACTATCGGGCCCTCAGGTTCATGCTCATGTGCTGTTGCGTGTTCATTTTGACGTTTAGCCGCCGATGCATAAAATGCTTTGCACTGTCTGCACAAGGACCTCATAAGCTTAGCGGAATGTTATTGATGGGCAGCGAGGGCCTTCAGAACTTGCTGAAAATTGATGCGCATTGTGCTCTATTGCCCTGTCTTGTTCTATCCACAGTTCAACAGAGGGAAAAGCTGCAGAGTACGCCGTCCCGTTTTTCATCTTGATGGAGGATGACGTTGGGCTGGCCAGTGACTTTGACAACACCCATTTGACCAAGCGTTTCCGGAATGCAGTGGTTGCTGGGAATATTGTCATCAGCGATTTGCCGCTGCAACGCAACTCTTTGGAGGCACTAGGAGCACATGTTGGCATCAGCATTGACGATGTGATTCGACGAGGGCTGCGGGACCGTCAGAAGTTTCACATGGTGTATTTGTTTATGGAAAAGCTGTCCTCACTGGGTACAGCCTTGGAATCGCACCGTGGTCTTCCTCAGCAGTTGCGCTCTGTTGCCCATGATGTCTGCTTGTTGGGGCGTTTACTCCACATCTGGTTCCAGGCGATGTTCAACATGTATTTGGAGGTTGGAGATGCCTTGGTGAAGTATTTGACCTTCCACATGGCTGTGTTCTTCCCGCAGAAAGAGCGAAATTCATTCAACAAGGTGTGAGAGTTGTTGCCCCCTCTCTTGTTGTCTTTTTTTCTCTGCTCATGTCACATTGTGAAAGATTGCATTGCACTGCAACCAAAATTGCCCCTTCATTGCGTTGATTAATTACCAACCTGGTAAGCGCAAAACCGCCTTGAAGAGCACTGCCTGGGTCTTTGCTGTGTTGGAGGGCTTGTTGCATGGCAAGCGTGTCCAGGAACCAACACACATTGCCCTAAACTCAGCCTATGGCTCTGTGGTTGGTGTGCCCATGCGCTTCCGAGCAGATGACGCCGCCGTCCTGCAATATGTGTCAAACGTAGACCAGAAAGTGACGTTTGCATACACGGATGTGCACTTCATCAACCCAGAATGTGCATCTGATGGGACCTGGTCACTGCCTGTGGAAGGTCTTGGCACAATTGCTGATGCGTTGGTGTCTCGGAAGGTGCATGCACCAGTTGTCGCTTTGAGGCCCTATGAGGGTGTGGAGCCCCTCCCGGCAATGCCAACTTTGAAGCTCGGGGACCATGCATGCCAATATTGCCATTTGCAGGTCAATGGGAAGGATTTGATGCTGCACATGGCATTCCACATTGGCCGAGGGGAGGCAGTTGGAGTTTGCCCCCCTTGCCTCTTCTGTGGGCACACAGATGGCACTTGCCGCCTCCAGATGAGCAAGGCGCGGAGCGGCGATGCGCATTGGCAAATTGCCCCCACGTCCTGCGCCCATCATTGCTACCGCAAGACAAACATGGCGTCTCTGCAAAAGCAGGTTGTTCATAATGAGCCCCTTTTGTGTCCCGTGGCTGGATGCGGACGTTGGGAGTCCAGGTACAATATGCCAGCCCACTTGCAAGTGGATGACACCCACAAGGAATTTCCTTTTACGCCGGAGCAAAAGGCCAAATGGGAAGTTCCGGAGGAAGAGAAGGCCGTCCTCCAAATGGGGTTGACCGCTTGGCAAAAGCAATTGTCAACCCAAAAGAGCGCAAAAGAGAAAAAGCGCGTGCAGCAAAAGCGCCGTAAATTGAAGGGCGAGGTTGCACTACAACGTGAGATCCTCGCAAAGGCAGAGAAGAAAGCAACGAAAAAAGCAGCCAAAAAAGCAGCGCGCCGAGCAGCAAAAGCCGGAGACCGAGAAGCAGAAGCAGTTATGGAGGCACAGGACAAGGAGGACAAAGACTACCAGCCACGGAGCGGGTCAGAGGGCAGCGAAAGCGACAGGAGCAGCAGCGGCAGCGGTAGTAGTACAAGCGGCAGTATGAGTACCACCGGCAGTAGCAGCAACAGGAGTAGCAGCAGCAGCAGCAGCAGCGGCAGCCACAAGAAACCGGCCAAAAAGAAGGCAGCAACTAAGAAGGGCAAGAAGCGGGCGGTAGCTTCCGAGGCCAGCGCTAGCGGCAGCAGCAGTAGTAGCAAGAAGCCAGCGAAAAAGAAACCAGCCGCCGGCAAGGGCAAGAAGCAAGCCGCGGCTTCCCATGGTGGGAAGGCCAAAAAGCAGTAGGTAGCAGCTTAGCAGCAAGCACGGCAACTCGAAACGCGAAACGACTCGAAACGCGAAACGTCGCAACATGCGAACCGAAACGACTACGTCACAGAAATGGGCACCCTGTGACGTAGTGGGTCAGGCAAGTTGTTGCCTAGACCACGGGGTATGGGGAAAGAAGTAGTATTGGGGCTCTGCTACTTCTGACCGAGGGAGTAACGCCCCTCCTCCTTAACCACAGTTGAAGGGTGAGACTTCCCTACCACGCTTTGCACGTTGAGCCGGGGCCGTAGTCTTCACATTGATGGAGCGATGGTGTCAACAGATCAACGTGCACTATTTTTGCTTTGAAACAGCTTTGTTTGGTAAATTTTTTGGTCATATGTGTAAGGAAAAAATTTGCGTACCCCCCCCACCCTCCGGGGGTTGGCTGCGCAGAAAAAAATGTATGCCGTTTCCAGGAATTTTTTTTCCACCCCCCCCCCCTGGTCCGCATTTTGTTGCATTTCACTCAGTTTTGCATCCGGAGGCAAGTCCGTCACCCCCCCTACGGACCATGGGAGCATGTCCCGCCTCAGGTTTGGACTGACCAAAGCAACTCGGCCGCCACGCAAGATGAGGCGGAGGATGAGGCGAAAGTGTGTGTTTTGTGTTGCCAAAGGCGCTCCACCGTCGCAGTTTGTGATGAGTGTAAGGAGCACTATTGTAATGAATGTATTGACACCCACACTTGTGGGACCAATGTTGTTTGTTAATTACACTACAAATGACAGTTGGAGTGGTTGAAGTCACAGATATTGCTTTATTTTGCAACGTGCTTTGTAGGGAAGGTGTGCAGTGCTTCTCCATGGGAGGGTAAATCTGGGGCTGAAGTCGGGATAGTTAATAGAAAAGTAGCGCGCCGGGCGCGCGCCGGGCAAACATTCCCCCTAGGCCAAGTCAGTCCCCGAACTGCGCTCAATGACTAGGTCAACAAAAAAATTGCCAAGCTTCCCCAGTCGCCTGACGCCTTTGTTCGCTTTACTCGGCCGTTGAAAAGTACAGCAGAACACAATCCCAATTTCTTTGCCATTCTTTCCACTGCTGAGGGCATCCAAAAGAAGCTAGAGCCCTCCTTTGTTTCATTGAGTCTCTTAGTTGATGGCTTACCCCCAGTCCCCATTCGGTCTATGCTACGGCCTTGTCCAAGTATAGCGCGCACCTACTTTACTTTGGTACGAAATGTAGTGCAACCGCATAAGACATGGTTTTGGTGACAAATCTGCCAAGTACATGGAGTACATGGACACTTGTTGTGATTGTTTGCCCACTTGAACCCACAGAGCTCTGATTTTGAGGATATTTGTGCATTATCTTCCCCTTTCTTGCATCAGCTCACCTACACCGGGGGTGACGGCCATCGTCAGATTATGGCGAAGCTACAGTAGGCGTAGGGGCCGTATTAATTCCGTACTTTTGCGTAGCTTAGACGGGGGGGGGGGGGGGATGCCTTTCAAAAGATAGAAGCCTAATGCTAGCACAAAAGCCATTCAAGTGGATGAATGAACAAGTTGGGGTTACATGGGGTCAAGTGTTACTTTCACTCAAGCAAAATGAGGCGCAAACCTCAAGGTTCTACACCAGCAATCAACACAAAAAATTTCTATGCCCCCCTACAGAGGACAAGATGCAGAAATTCATCGATGAAGATGCCAATGTAGATCTTCTGAGTGTGACGTCCCTCAACGAATTCCACGGAAAGGGACCAAGAGAGGCTTGTTTACCAGCCCAAGTCTTCTAGAATAAGGAGATGAAAGAAAAATGTGCGTACACCTTGTGGGCAATGCTCCACAAGGACCTTATCAAGAGCTTGCATGACCCGGAGTTATGGAGGTTGTCAGTGATGGGGTACCCGCACAACAAAATGTGTTCGGCTTTGGTAACGGAAGAAGCGGCAACCACCTTTTTGCAATTGGTTGCCGTGGAGCTCTGTTCACAAGGATGTCTTTTCAAATGAATGAACAAAGGCTGCCATAAAGGATGCCCCCATTGACGGTGACTCAGACACCAGCAACGTCTCCAGCTCAGAACATGACCGGGAGGAGGTCATGGTTTTTCTCTCATGCTCCCAGCAAATTCAAGGCAGGTGCCATCTCGTTGTGTCTACGGGCTCCTTGTATCAGCAGGTTTCCGACTAATCTTACTTACCAGATTGGAATGGAACCTCAAGTGCCCGCAGGGAGCTGCATGGCATCTACAGGGCACTGGCCTTGCCACTAAATCTGGCTTCTCCTTTATGACAATGAAGCATATATTGCCATGACGGCGATCTCATTGCAAGAATATGAGGCTATCAAAGACTCTTTTGGTCAAGATGCCCTAGCAAATTTTGGCGGCCGTAGCATTGTTTGGCTAGGTCGGCATAAAACACACACACGGCACGAAAGAGAACATCCAAAGCCAAACGACAGCGAAGTTGAGCCTTGTGTGCCCCAAAACAGCTAGCAAAATGCGTGCCATCGGAGCTAAGGACTTGTGTGTGCCCGAAACACACAACAACAAGAAAAACCAACAACAAACACGCCAAGCGCAAGATGAAGACGAGACGAAAGGTATGGTCGCCGCAAGGTCAAGAATAACAAAGGCAGCCAAGTATGTTCAGTGGAGGAGGACCTGGAGGACGCAAAGGGCAACGCGAAAACAAACAACGACAACGCCGTCGTGTCCAAGTGGCATACAATGCACGCACCCCGCCACCCGCATATCCCACATGTATAGGACGAGAACGCATCGAAGTGCTAAGGTATGAAAGAAACAAGGAGACAAGGGCAACACAAACAACGAAAAAAAAGCAAAAACAACAAGAAACGCATAAAAACACACACAAAAACCACAAGCCCGCAAGCACGAACAACCAAAAGGTATGCCCGCACGCACATATGCATACCGACACACACACGCCAAGGTATGAAGACCGCCGCCGGATGCCGAGAAAAGGAAAATAAGACGACAAGAAGGAAACAAATAGGCCAAAGCCGCCGCCGTAAAAGACAAGCCGCCCCCTCCGTTCACCTACGGTCTCTAGGCTATCATACCCAAGCGGCGTGGGAAAGAACATGGTATGAGGGACAACGGGACACACGCACGCAAAGGTATGGAGGGAGCCCACCGACCCACTGACCGCACACCGCGCCGCCACGCACCGCCAAAGAAGGAAAACCACCGACAACGAGCCGCCCCTCCCGCCTACATGCACGCCCTCCCTCTCCCTCCACAGGTCGTACTATCCAAGTGCAAGCCACACGAGAGCAAGCCGAGCAAAAACTCACAAAAAACTCAACACACAAACAAAACAAAACAAAAACAAGGCACAAAAACAAAAAAGGGACACGCCGCCGACAACCACCGCGAAGGGCCTATGGTGCATGTGCGCACCTAGTTGATGTGACCGGCCTGCCCCTCTCCTTTACACCATTCACCTCTTCCCTTGTGGTCATGCAACCCAACGCTGCATCTATTGCCGCATTTTTCACCTGGGGGAAACATTTGCATCCGACGGACCCAGCCGATGCAGGTATCACTTCACTGCATCCTGTTGAGTACCCATTTGAGAGTTACACTAAAAGTTGCTGAAACGTGGCCAGTGTGCACTGTATGCAATCGTTAGGTGATGCAATTGGTGTGTATGGGTAAAACACGCTTTGGGGGCATTATCTGGGGGGAAGTGGTGATGATGCATGGACAAAAGTTTCCCATTTCAATGTATTTTCTCGGCGTCCCTGCCTACCTTCTGAAAGGGTGTACATTGCACTAAAGCGTTGCATCCTCTGACGCACGCACTGCACGCGGTGCAGTGCGCGGTGCGTTTCAGCACCCTCATAGTCGAATGCCCTATGCGAGGCCGCATCGCTGCTGATGAGGATGCGTGGTTGTACCACAAATGGAAACTGGAGGTTGACGTGGATTCCCTCCTGCAAGCCACTTTGCCCCCCGGTCCAGTTGAGGATGAGGTGGACAAATACGAGGCTTTGGCGCTAGCTGGCAGGGTGAGTGAGCTTTCAAATAAGGCCACTCCGAAGCATTCTCATTTTGTACTTAGTTGACAATTGAACAGAAAAGAGGATATGTGTGTGGCTTTCCGCATTTTGCATGATGTCTTATGTGAGGGGAAGGTAGCTTGCATTTGTCTTTAGCTAGGGTAGTTTGGGTGACCTAAAATTTAGGGGCATTTGGAAGGGGTGTGCCTGGGGGTTCTTTAGGGAGGACCTTGTCTAATGGTGCAGGCTCCCCGGACGCTTCCCCTGTCATTTCATCACTGTCCATGGGCACCAGACCCAGGGACGCCCACGGCGTTTTGGTGTCCTCACATTCTGATCCCGACCCTCCCCTTAACCCCACTGTGGATTCCGAATCCGATGAATCCCCCCGGGGGGGGGACATGTCACAACAGACTGAGTCGGAATACCAAGCCTTCCGTACGGATGTGAGAGTGGCGCTATGGGAGGGTGGTGGGAGCGAACTGACCCAAACAGCCTAAGAACTTTCGATAGCCACCTGGAGTGGCAAACGCAAGGCAACATTCGGCACTGATCTGGTTTGCGCTGCAGTGCAGCAAGGCAAAACATTGAACTGAGTGTGGTGATGACCATGCGCCTGTGACACGGGGGCGTATGCGAGCCCAGTATCCGTTGCCTCATGGCCAAGGGGGGGGGGGGGCTCTTGTATCAGGGGGCCAATTTCAACAAACATGGCATTGGTAGTGGTACTTATGTTCAAGGGCACGTTGGTCCCCAGTCATTTCCGGCTGTTCTCAGTGACAGTGCCCCACCAAGGCCTCCCGTTGCCATATAATGGAAAATCAAGCTCACTCAGAGTCTGTGTGTGTTAACCTACGGTACGCAACAACCCTGGTACGGTTTGAATATGAATCGCAGCCCCTTTGTGAAATTCTGGTTTGGAGGGTTTTTAAGTATTTTGCCTTATTGTTAGAACCCTCACCCCCACCCCCTGCACGCATCCATTGCCTGTTCCAAAATCAGGTATTTCCAATGCATATTGGGGCTTTTCCCTCTGTCGGGAGTCATCTCAATTTCAACGATCGTGGGGAGCCCAAAAAATCGTGCAGGGTGCTCACAATTTTGGGCCCCTTGCAAGATCCGTGAGAGGGATGTTGTGTGGAGGGCTTACAATAAGGCCGTATCAAGACGGCACGGCAGGGCATCGCATGCCCAGCATCCCCATCTGTTCTCAAACAGCAAAATGTGGTGTGACATGCTTGAAGTGGCCAACACTGATGCCCAAATTGATGAAGTTCTGGCAAGCATGCCCGAAGAGTGTTTGCCGGAAGTGTTGGAGTACGATGGCTTTGCACCGGAAAAGTTTGAGAGCATCCAACGTGCACTCCAACGTAAGCGCCACACCACTGATGTGAAGGATCTTTATTGGAGTATCACCTCCGATGCCCCTTTACACTTGGGGAAAGCGATTTCCAAGAACTTCCGGGATAGCCATGACACAGGGCAGTCCGGATTACAAGATACTGATTTGGTGTATGGTGAAGGCCCATATGAGAGCTTCCTCGTCATACTGCAAAAAATTGCTGATTGCGAAGGCGGCGAAACAGCTTTAAAGGGTGTCTTCTATGACCTGGGTAGCGGCACGGGCAAACTTGTGGTGGCGGCTGCTCTGCTTGGCAACTTCGAGCGTGTGTGTGGCATCGAATTCGTGGATGAGCTGCATGAAGCGGCACAAAGGGTCAAAGTGGCGTGGGAACAAAATACGGAGGCACAAGCTTTGAAGCCCAACCTCCAAATGCAGTTTGTACAATCGGACCTGCAACAGGCCGATTGGAGTGATGGAACAGTTTGCTTTGCCAATTGTATGTGCTTCTCACCGGAGCTTCTCGAAGGCATGGGCACCCAAGCGGATGCCATGGCCAGTGGCACTTTCTTCATTACTTCGGGACTGCCCCTTATAAATACCAAATTTGAGGTAGTGTCGGAGGCCATGTTGGAACATCCTTACTACATCCATCGGAAGCAAGATTAGCTGGGATTTTGTGGACATGTTGTTGTGTTGGAGACATAGAGGGAAGTCGAAACCTACGCCCTTCCCTGTGTGGCCCTGATGCAGCAAGAGATATCAGGGTCAGTATCTGGTCGATTGGGAAATGCATGGGCATGTGGTCGACCGTCCGACAGCTTTGCTGCCCCCCTCATCGTGTTCCGGATCTGGATTTAAATGTCGAGCTTTGGAAACATTTGCGCTGATGTCAGTCCATTGCCCGATCGACGCGCACCATGCGCTGTCTCACATTGAAGGCGTCCCCGCGTTGGTTCAAGTATTGGGACACGGTAGTAAAGATCCGCATCGTTGTGCGCCCCAAGTGCGTGCGCAGCAAAAGTCGCACCGCGATGCAGAAGTGCAATTGCATGCTTTCGTCTGTTGCACAAGACAGGCGGATGAGGTGCGTGTCGCTGGTGACTACACACTGCTCTTTTTTTTGGCATTATCCACTCCCACTGCGAGAGACATCTTCCCTCTGGCGTTCCGATGCACCCCACAATTGAATGCATCCAAGCCCAGTACAGCAATTGACTAAGAGGAAGGGATTGTACTTGGAATCAGCAGCCTATCATCTCATTGCTCAACGACCAGACAAGAAGCTCTAAGTCCGAATCCTGACAATCAGAACCGCCATGGATAAAGCTCTTGCGCGAAACCCTGGGCTGCGCACCTCACGCTTCTTTGTACCAAGTGCAAAATGAACACATGAAGGTCCACGAAGCCGCAAATGGTGGTGTTGCAGAATGCAGGCACATCGCCGAGCACTACCACAGGCCACAAAGCTGAGACTCATTGGTTTCTTACACGGACCCTCCTTTTGGGGGGTGACAAGGAGAAACGGGTGCAAAACCACCCCCCACATCTTGGAACTTGCCTTTAGAAAGCAGGCCCTGCTCTGACGGCGCCAGAGTTTGGGTAAATGCAGTATTCTGCAGAGCTAGTCATATCTACACATAGCTGCAGGTTACGGCCAGAAAGTGGATGACTCTTTTCCAAAAGCAGCAAGATATGCAACGTGAGCACTGAGTTCCCCAATCCATTTGTATCGATCTGACAGCGCCGTTTTCCTTGGGCTTAGATGGCCAAGACCTTACCCGGCACAATCCACCCCAGTCCTTCTAATTTTCGGTTTGCTCTCGAGTGCCGCATGACATGTATACCACTCATGGGTCACAGCAGATTCATCAACCCATCAGCCATTATCTCGTCTCATCGCGCCTCATCCAGCGCAATTGTGTGCCCTAACCTCACAACCCATCGCATACCGTATGCTCTCATCCATCACATTAAGCAGAGCAACCACACGTTTTAGAGGGGTAGCCACCACCAGAGCCAGTATTGAAGCACTAGCAATGACTAGCAATCGTATCATACACCATGTGACAGTGCATGCAGGCCAAAGGGAAGTGAAGATGATGTCAGCGAACCCGAACCACTTCCTGAAGATGCAACAAGTGTATCAGGAGAGCCTTGGGCAACCCAGCTGATGTTTGGTACATACTCAGGCGACAAACATGGCCGCTAGGGGTGCCATTGGGCGATGTTTGGTGCACATCACTTCTTCTATGTTAATTTTCAGTGGCCAAGAACCGACACCACACCGCCAGGAGAAACGGTGACACCACTCTGTGTAGTTGCTTGTACAATTGGCCATGGTTTTTTTGATAGTCGATTTTGCTCTGCTCTGCCTTGCATCACCACGCATTGCCTACAAGACACTACCTTGGATACAGTACAGTGCAGTACAGTACAGTTCAGGCCATCTCAGCCTGTCCGCCACAGCCACCGTCCGCAATGAGCATCCTTCCTGACAGGCGTCCGTCTGTGATGGGCTTCTGTTTGCAATTGGTGTCTGTGCTGCCCGTCAGTCTGCAGCGTCAGTCATGTGGGTCGGTCCGCGACGCCCATCCGTCCATGACGCCTGTTCACCTGCGCTGAACCTCTGGCTGCGTCACCCAGCCCCTCTGCTGTCCATCCGTCCATGCCATCCGTCTGTGCTGGTCGTCCGTCAACAATGCCTGTCCGCCTGCAACGCCTGTCCGTCCACGATGGGCATTTATCAGCAATGCCCGTCCGTGCACATGGCCTGTCCGTCTGCGACTGTAACTGGTGGGAGGATGATCCTGGCACACGCAGTCCCTATTGGCACCTCCCGAAGATTAGCCCAGAGAGGTGACGGCAGGGGCAGCCCCTCGGCAAACAGATGTTGCTCGTAGCCCTATAGGGAGCGCTGGTTTCCCTCCTTTCAAGACCAACTCACAGCCCCACGTGATTCATAATCAGACTTGAGTAACAAATCCCTAATCCAAACGTCAGCCCCATCACAAATGCATGCATACCATCATACACCACACAGACGATCTTCAGTCTTGATGCCAATCAGCCAGTATGATGCCATTTTCCATCTCACCAATGAAACTTCCTTCTTACATACTGCGCCACATCAGGAAAAATGCACCCGCCCAAAAATGACCAAAACAGCACAGCCCTCAATCAATGCCTGAACCTGTTGATTCAAAGAATCAGGGAAAACAAACTTTCGGAGGCACAAATCCTCTGCAACACACATGCAAACATCTTCCCCAATCCCACCACAACTCACACATGGCAATACCACCATCCACCCTGCCATTTGGTGAAACCAAAGTGGCGTGCTCAGAGCCGTTTTCTTGGCACCATCAAACTATTGCCACACGCGAAATGTGTATCTTCCTCCCAAGATTGCCCAAGAAAGGCAGGTTTGATAACAACAAGGTCATCTCTAAGCAGTTTTTCCATACCGTCTGCTTCTTGTGTGGCATTGAGCGACATCAAGCATGTATGGGCTGTGCGCATAGAGCTTTTTGAAACGGCCGAAAATAATAGAAATGCATCGAAAATAGTACCCCCCCCCCCTTTGTATAAGCTACGCCCTTGTCCAAGCTACAGTAGGCGTAGGGACTGTAATAATTGTGTACGTAATTTTAATTGCGTACGAAATGTAGTGCGCCCCGATGAGACATGGGTTTGCCGTCACATTTGCCAATTACATGGAGCCATGGACACATGCAACATGCCACATGCAAGGCAATTTGATTTCCAAGAATTTGAAGTTGCCCGAGCCCAAACCAGCCCCTAAGCCTCAGCCAAAGGCATCTTCAAGTGGTGAGCATGTGCAATGGTTCCGCATGATGTATGATCGCAAGAAGGGTTTCCAAGCTGAACATTTGTAGGCTTCGCATTCTTGATTGCTTGTGCCAACATGGGTGTGAACCTGAAATTTTCATGTTCCCAAGGCTTCCTTGCGTTTGCATACACTTGGAAATGTGGGCAGAGGTCAAGGTGCACTCATACCATGCGCGCGTGCACGTGTGTGTCGGTAATTGTATGTGTTGCGCGCAAGCTTCCAAGCTACAGTGGGCATAGGGACCGTACTAATTCCGTACATTGGCGTAGCTTATACAAGGGGGGGGGGGGGAACTGCAGCCGCCTCAAAATGGTCCCAATGGCCGGAAAAAAAAATGCAGCTGCCTGAAAATGGCCGAAAATGAGCCACCTGAAAATATCCAAAACGGGAGAAAAAAGTAAACACACAGCCCCCCCAAAATTGCCAAAATGGGCGAAAATGATAAAAATGCAGCCGCCCAAAGATGGCCAAAAATAATACAAACGCAGTCATCCAAAATAGCCAGAAAAAGTACAAATGCAGACACCTGGAAATGACCAAAATGGCCAAAAGTAATAAAAATCCAGCCGCCCAAAAATAGCCAAATTGGCCAAAGATAATAAGAATGCAGGCAGATTGTCACAGCTTGAAAATATCCTGAAGCAAAATCAAAACAATGCGGCCACATTTAGAACCCTTGTTCAATTTGTTTGTGTCCCTTCACATGCGAATTAATTGGCCCATGTCTCTGGGTGTTTACAACATCTTGGGGACCGTCCGTCTTTCCAGAAAATGGCCAAAAACAGCCGAAAATATCAAAAATGCAGCCAACCGAAAATGTCGAAAAGTGCTGCATGCCAAGTGTGTAAAGGCTGTACTCATCCATCACCAGACATCTTGGAGCACAATCCAGTGCACCTTTATCCAATTTCTAGTTTGGCTATAGATTTTTAAATTTTGCCTTCAACAATCATGGCAAAACGTAAGTTTGATTATGATTTGCCATTGTCGACTCTTTGACTTGAAACCCTGGAGGAGGTTTGTGGTTCACCCATTTTGCCGCTTGTCCTTTGTGTGGAATTGTCCATTCCTCTTTTGTTGGTTTAGTATTTTAGCAATGCAAGATTTGCGGCTATCTCAACGTGGCTGATCTTCCTCGACATCAATCTCCCATTCACGGTCACATTCAAGGTCATCTGCCGTGGTGCATTGTCCCATGTCCTGCTAAACTCCGATTATGCACAGACAATCGTCAAGATCGCAGTGACTGTTGACAGCATTAGGAACATTGTTTGTATTGTACTTTGTAAATATTGTCCCGGCACTGAAGGGGATGTTTGTGATGGGGATGATTCTAAGTGTGCATGCCAGTTGTGCATTAAATCATGCACATGAGTGACCCAAATGTAAGTTGTGTCTTGCCATGTTGTATGGAGCCTCACATGTACGAGACCTGTGCTTATGCGCCCGAAGCTTCAGATGGGCGCCACTCATATTACTTGATCTTTATGTTTGTGGTTATCAGAACTGGACTCGCCTGAGTGGGAACAAATCCTGGCCACACCACTTCATACAAAAAAAGGCTTCATTTCGCTTTGTTGTGATGGTAATTTTTGTGGGGGGGTTGTGTCTGTAATGTATTGTATTTGGCAACGCCTTGGAGGGTGCCTCGCGCGCGGTGCGCGCGGTGCGCGCGCGCGGTGCGACTGTAGCCCGGTTGACTTAGAACGGCGGTACCATAGAATGTTGCCAAAAAGCGGTCATAGGGGCCTTAGTATCACAACTAGGTGGCCAATTGTTGTGTTTGGGTGGAAATATCAATGTCCAGGTGTAGAAGTGGGCAGCAGGGCACCTTGTGCATTAGAAAATATCGGTGTGATTATGTTTTGCCTCCTTTGCTTTCCACGGGACAGATGGCAATGAATGCTGACCTTCTGGCGCCAGGCAGTAAGGTTTTTTACCTGAGAGGCACCACAGGGGAACGTGTGCCTGCCACTGTTGTGGGCCTTTCATCGTTCGTCAACCTCTAGCGATCAGTCAAGTGATGAGGATGACACTAGTTGCTCTGATGATCCTTGTGACGACAATGCCTAGGCTCCTGATTGTCATTACCATTGGATTGGTGAGTTTCAGTTTCCGTTGATCTAATTGATTTGTACTATTGCAGTGCTATGTTTGTCTTTGGGATTTTCAACAATGAGAAAACAAAGCATTGGGAAACAAACATTGCAGTGGAAACCAAACATTTTGAGACCGTTTCAAAACAAAGCATTGGGAAACAAACATTGCAGTGGAAACCAAACATTTTGAAACCGCTTGAAAACAAAGCTTTGGGAACCAAACATTGCAGTGGGAACCAAACATTTTACTGTAGCATTTCACAAAACACCTGTCTGAAAAAGGTGTGCATTTCACCGGTAAGTGACGCGTCTGCCTCAGCGCGCGGTGCGCTGAGGCACCCTCTTGGGCCAGGGAATTGGCATTGTTCAAAAAGGACTCATTTGGGGTATTTCAGTCATCTTTCTCAAAAGCTTTTGCACAGTGCACCCGCAGTGCCACAACCTCCCCTTTATGGTTACTAGCACCAGTTGTGCGCTTTTCTTGTTTTCTTCTTGTACAGTTTTTTTTGGGGGGTGCCCCATGTTTTAACACAACACAATCGGCACGTCATGACGCAGGCTTTGAAATGCGACATTCGGCAGCTGCAAGTTGAATTCCAAGGACCAAAAAGCTCTGACAACACTTGGGAGCAGTTTGTGGTATGCAATGTGCGTTCCCATTGGAAATAGTGGGGCATGGGCCAGAGGGTGTCAGGGGCGCCCTGTTCGACTCTGTGACCCACCCTTCTTGTCCTGTGGCAGAGCTAATGAGTTGCCTTGTGGTCAGTACGGCGCCGAAGGCACTGGAAAATGTTGGGAAGGTGGGATGGGATGAGAAGGGAGTGTGACCACAATCAGTTGACTGCACATGAAGCCCCATACCCGAAGGTACTGTACGTGACCTATCAGTATCTGCGCTCACCCACAAATGGTTGAAGCCAATGTGTTCCACACAACAGCTGTGAATGCCCCGGTTGACTGCCCACTTGTTCAGACACAGGGGCAGTGGTGCACAGTCCAAGACGTGATGCACGAGGTCCGGGCTGAGCCGACCTGCTGATGAGGGTGTCTCAGGTCCCCCAGTATTGAGCTTAGGGCTTCAAGGCCACTGCTGACCCTGACGCACCCAGATGCAGAGAAGCCGAACACTGGCATGTGTATTTGGCCCATGCTCGCATACTCGCACACAGCAACACACACAGAATTGTGTCAATTTGTGGTCCCAACCGAGGCCCCTGTTCAAATCACTCAGTGGACGCTTGTCATTGACACTTGCACAGGGGGGGGGGGGGGGGGCTATGGGGGGGCACCGTGGGCTGTGCGAAAAGTCGGCTGTTTTCCACCACCGGTAGCCACAGGTCCCAGGGTCGGAATTCTGCACCCTACAGCCCCTGCTGGTACACCAGGGATTTTTTGTTTTAGTCTGATGCTTGCCAGGGGTCCCAGGGTCCTGAAATCTGCACCCCCGATGCTATTTTGAATGGATCATGCACGCTTCTGTAGGTGGGTGGTTTTCAGGGGTGTTCCCGGGATAAACAACGTAATAATCCGCGCTGTGCTCGCGCTGTGCGAAAACGGCCCCAATGGGAGGAGGGAAAAAGGATCCCTTGCACCCATGTGTATGTCCTCAAAATGCTCGGAACGTCATGGAAGATTCAATGATGAATGAAGATAGATGACAAGAGCACAAAAACAGAGTTTCCTGTGCTGCGGAACCTCCCACCCCTATAATGCGTAGAAACAACTTTGTATGAACAATTTTGGCACCACCATATGTTTGATCAAGGTAATCAGCATGATGACGGCAGCATTTTGACCAAATAAAGTGGGGGACACATTGCCCTGCACGGGGGTTTTAAAATTAAAGGGTATGCCCGCGAATGTCTGCACTGAACCAATCGTTGCAGCACCATTTCTGGCTCATGTCTGCTCTGCTTTGGCTCCCTGGAGCGCTTGACAGGCGACGAACATTTCGGTATTTCTTGTCCTCTTCGAAATTCCAGTGGGATACGGGGGGCAAAGACACCATGCTTGGGGGGCACTGAAACGACATCCATGAGCTCAAGATGATGGCCCCTGGTCCCTGGCACCCGTGTACCACGTTCTGGAACTCGGTAGGAAATGCAATTCGGTCCAAGATCACCATTTCTTCGGGGACTGTACTCCGGGGGTACACCCGATTCTTTTTTCCTGGAAGCTCAACAAAAGAAAAGATCGCGAAATTAAGGCAAGGTGCACTCTCTGTCGGAAAGTCCATTACGATTGGCTGCAGCACCTGTGGCCCAGCAACGCACAAACGCAACCAGTGTCTCATCCGTGGTGGACCCCTGTCCACCATTGATGTAGTTTACCTCAGTGCTGGCACGGTCTTCGCCGCTTGTGCGGCGATACACATGTGCTTCCCCCCCATGCCCCATGGACAAAGGGGGATCCCCCCCGTGTTGCAAGTCGTGCAGGCTGCAGGCTGCAGATGGGATGTGCATGACTAACCGGCGCCTGTGTGAGGGGTGAGAGCTGACCCAGATGGCCCAAGGAAAATTTGTGCGGTGGTACCAAGGAAAACTCGATGTAGAACTGGATCGTGGTGCAGTGCGACAAATTGACACTGAGAGTTGTGACTATGACCATATACCTGTGTCACGGGGGTGTATGCGAGTCCTGTATCCGTTGCTCATGGCCAGTGTTGCAACGCCCAGATTTCCAACTACTCAGAGGGGGAGCGTTAGCGCGCTGGGCGCGCGCCGGGCATCTTTTTTGGACCATTCCCCACCCGTGCCTATTTTTGCCCCCACCTCACCAAACAATTAGGAGTACCTTCTCACCATGTCTAAGAATTTGGCCCATCCTTTGCACCCAGTTTATGACAATGACAAGGGTGGTGGTTGGAAGTGGTGGGAGTGACATTTTGTGTTGTTGAATTCCCATATTTCGGCTTATGCAAGGTGCCTTGCAGGGAAGGTGTGCGGTCCAGTGCGGCATTGACGGACAGAAGAAAAAGAATATTAACAGCGAGGGACAGTGGCACAGGGGGCTTGAGACGCGGGTGTGAGACGGGGGACGGGGGACCGGGCAGCCCCTGCCCAGAGACTACAGTGTCAAGCCACCCTTGCTTTTCCTCAAAAGGCAGAATGCCTGGAAAATGCTGCGCACCATTGATGTGTCACACGTGGTGCGCCAAATCCCCGGCCCTGTGTTACATTTCCCACATCAGTGGTGGTGAGCACCCTCCAGTCCCTCCAGTCCAGCTCCCTGTATTGCGAAAGACTAGTACTGAACGGCACATGTACTGAGCCTGTATGGGCCCCTCCGCAGCCCGAGACCTATGCCAAAAGGTCGAGGCAGATTTTTCAGTTGGTCTATGTCTTGCATTGGCCATTGGGTTGTTTCGCAGGTCCATTTGTGCAGCTGCCGAAATGCCCTAATTTGTTTTCCACCAGTGATGAGGAACAGGCTTTATCTTGTTTTATCTGTCTGATTGGCAATTTATTCGTTTGGTCTATTATTTCATTGTTCATTCATTTTTTACTTCATCTGCCACCTGCAGGTATTCAAACTGCTCAGGATTTGGCAGGGGATTCAAAATGCCGAAAAAAAGCCCATAGAAGTTTCACCCCCCACCCATTCCCCTACAGACCCACCCACTCACACCGTAGGAGTCGAAGTCCAGAGCTGAAGTGAAACACCCACCCATCCCCCTCCTCCTCCTGCAACCTTTGCTCGCTCCCCCGATAACTGTGTGTGGGCGACGACCAGACTGCATCCCTCTCTCTGCAGGCCAGCAACGGACTGACATACATCTCCATTGTGTGCCCCTTTGGCATTGGCCGGTGTCAGGTCCATGTGCCCCAGGAGTTGGATGCCCTGGGCGTGCGCTTCACAGGGCTCAGGGGCCTTGAGGGCTTCGAGGCCCTGAGTCCAGGCTCCACTGATAAATTCGAGTACCGCTTGCCTGCCGAAGAAAAGCACTTGAGGTAGTGGGGCCAGGGGACAGAGGTCAGGATGCTGATGGGGACGCAGGGTCCGTGTCCCCTACTGAGACAGAGGCAGCCACAGGGGATCCCTTTGACACCGAAATTTCCCCCTTGCTTTCGCAAAGGACCGGCCCTGAAGTACAGCCCTCTGGGGGCGCAGTGCGCTGTGCGTGCGCTGTGCAGAAACGCCCCCCTTGACCGGCGATTCATGGCCAAATTTTCATTCTGTACCGACTGCCGGTGAATGTTCTTCCCTTTACCGATGACAAATGTTCGATTGACGTGTTGACGGATGAAAAATGTCCTCAGTTCTGATTTTAGCGGCACAGTCCCCCAGTTTTTTTATCATTGAGGAATTCCAACTATCATTTGAAACAAATTGCTTTGGGAACGTAGACGCACAGCCAACCAGTTTTTTCATCATATAGAAATTCCAATTTCAGCCCGACAATCAACTAACAATGTTTTTAACTTTCTAGAAATTTTATCATTTCCTCTCAATGAATTAATGTTGGTGCAATCTCAGCCCCACAGGGAACCGTGGGACTATGCGGCCTACCCAATTATTCTGCACCTTTGCTGCTACAGGAATCCGCTGCGATTGTGCAGCCTGCTCAATTGTTGTGCACCCCTAATGCCACCAGAATCTGTTGACAATATGTACCGTGTTTCTTCCTTTCCACCCGCACTGCTAGCGGAACTTGTTGAGATTATGCACCCCTACTGCTACCGCAATGCACTGAGATTGTGCACCCTCTTTTTCTCCTTTGCACTCCTGCTACTGCCCGAATCCACGAATTAATTCAGAAATGCAACCACAATTGCTGGAGAGGGGGCAGGTTCATCGAGATTCAACCCTCACGAGAGAGTCTGGCGGTGGGGGGGGGGGGGGCTGCGATGCTAACCTAGTGTTGTTACTTTTAAAAAGATTGTCTTAAATATGGATCTGAGGCACACAGTCTACCATGCTTTTATCATCCAAAAATGCCATTTATCGTTCATAAAAAACGTCCTCAGTTCTGATTTTAGCGGCACAGCCAACCACGTTCTCTTTCATCCAAAAATTCCTACTATCGTTTGAAACAAACTGTTCTGGGATTTTAGACACACAATCAACCAGTTTTTGTATCATATAGAATTTCCAATTTCAGCCCGACACTCAATGAACTAGGTTTCAATTTTCTAGGAACTGTATGTGTGTTCTCCAGATGGGCACAGCAGGAGGAAAAGGACCTAAGAAAGCTGAAGGAGCATTTGGAGTGGCAAGTGAAGATGGGGTACTTCAATAACGAATTTTTCGAAAGACAGGAGGGGGGCTCCCATGAGCCCATCCATCCATGGACGTGCACAAGGGATTGGGGGCCAAGTGACTGCATGAAACCAGCGCTCGGCCACTACTATCAAGTAGTGCGCTGCCAGGAGCCTGTGGCGGTGCCTTGCATAGAGCAAGCAGCAAGCAGCAAGAGGCAAGCAGCCAGCAGCCAGCAGCCAGTAGCAAGCAGCAAGCTGCCAGCAGGAAGCAGCACGCAGCCAGGAGCCAGCAGCCAGCAGCAAGCACCCAGCAAGCTGCCAGCAGCAAGCACCCAGCAAGCTGCCAGCAGCCAGCAGCAAGCCGCAAGCCACAAGGAGCCAGCAGCGAGCAGCAAGCAGCCAGCAGCCAAAAGGAAGCAGCCCGCAGCCAGTAGCCAGCAGCAAGCAGCAAGCAGCCAGCAGCGGGCAGCCAGCGGGGAGGCAGCCAGGAGCAAGCAGCCAGGAGCAGGCAGCAAGCAGCCACAGCCAGCAGCCAGCAGCCAGCAGCCAGCATCGGCAGCAGCAAGCAGCAAGCAGCAAGAGGCAAGCAGCCAGCAGCCAGTAGCAAGCATCAAGCTGCCATTGGGCCAGCGGCAATCGATGGCCAAATTGTTGTTGATCAAGCGCTGACCGGACTAGGATCATTTTTGGAAAACCATGGGTCTGACCCGTTTTTGAGCCATTTGTGGTCCCAAATTGGCCCATTTTCAGGGCCCTTTCGGCCTTGAGAGCGGCCAAAATTGCTCAACATGGGCTCAAAATGGGACCATTCCAGTTGTTTGTGCAGCCAAAATAGTACAAAAATATCTTTGGAAAAATGCATTTTTGACCCATTTTTGGTCGCAAAACAACCCATTTTCAACGCATTTTGTGACTTTGGGGTGGCCAAAATGGCTTGCAATTGGCTCCCAATGGGCTCATTTCACTTGTTTAGGCACTGCAAATGGTGTAGGATCATTTTTGGAAAAACACATTTTTGACCCATTTTTGACCCCTTTTTTTTGTCCCAAAACAACCCATTTTCAAGGCATTTTGGGATTTTAGAAGGGCCAAAACGGGCCACCATGAGCTCAAAACGCGCCAAAAGCACTTGTTTTGGCATTCCATGTGGTCCAGGATCCTTGTTGAAAAAAATCAATTTTTTTTGCACCCGGTGGACCCATTTTGGCACCCACCTCTTTGGGCTACCTCTTGCAGCCTGCCGCATCCCACTGGGCCTAGGTATGAGGGTCTAGGCGTCGGTTAGGGCAGTTTTGAGGGGTGGAAACCACCCAAAGTGGGTAGTTGCGGGTGGATTAGGTGCGTTCCAAGTCGCGTTTGAGCCAGGTAGCCCAAGATATGGTATGTTTTTGGGTTTGGGGCTGTCAGCGGCCAATGTGCACAAATTTTGGGGCTTTCGGGGGGGCTTTTGGGGGAAGTTCGCGGACATATTGTGGAGTTAGAGGGCCCTAGAGGGACCTTCGGCACGGGGAAGTCTAGCTGCATGTGTAGAGTAGCCACTATTCCCCTTCATTTGGATGTTTTCGACAGGTTCTAGGCGGTTTTGGGCAAAAAAGGGCCGATTTTGGCCCTAAATTGCAGATTTTGAAATGGAGGTCCGGCACTTGCGATGCCTGTTCCCGGCCGCCAACGTTGAGTTTGTGGCTCATACTCTGTGTGGTTGTCCCTCACACCCATAGGTGACATCCACCAAAATTTTGGCCGAATCCGAAGCACCATGATGGAGCTGTGATTTCCCCCATTTTGCGCGTGCCTAATCCACCTGCAACTACCCACTTTGGGTGGTTTCCACCCCTCAAACTGCCCTAACCGACGCCTAGACCCTCATACCTAGGCCCAGTGGGATGCGGCAAGCTGCAAGAGGTAGCCCAAAGAGGTGGATGCCAAAATGGGTCCACCGGGTGCAAAAAAATTTGATTTTTTTCAAAAAGGATCCTGGACCACATGGAATGCCAAAACAAGTGTTTTTGGCGCGTTTTGAGATCATGGTGGCCCGTTTTGGCCCTCCTAAAATCCCAAAATGCCTTGAAAATGGGTTGTTTTGGGACAAAAAATGGGTCAAAAATGTGTTTTTCCAAAAAAAAAAAAATGATCCTACACCATTTGCAGTGCCTAAACAAGTGAAATGAGCCCATTGGGAGCCAATTGCAAGCCATTTTGGCCACCCCAAAGTCACAAAATGCGTTGAAAATGGGTTGTTTTGCGACCAAAAATGGGTCAAAAATGTGTTTTTCCAAAAATCATCCTGAGACCATTTGGGGTGCACAAACAAGTGGAATGAGCCCTTTTTGAGCCCATTGCAAGCCATTTTGGCCACTCCAAAGTCACAAATTGCCTTCGCCTAGGCCTAGGCTGTTTTGGGACCAAAAATCAGTCAAAAATGGATCAAAAAATGCGTTTTTCCAAAGATATTTTTGTACTATTTTGGCTGCACAAACAACTGGAATGGTCCCATTTTGAGCCCATGTTGAGCAATTTTGGCCGCTCTCAAGGCCGAAAGGGCCTTGAAAATGGCCAATTTGGGACCACAAATGGCTCAAAAACGGGTCAGACCCATGGTTTTCCAAAAATGATCCTAGTCCAGTTGTGGTGCCCAAACGGATGAATACAGCTCATTCTCAGCCCCCTTTGAGCCACTCCCATCCACTTTCCAGTGCGTACCTCATTTGTCGTTGAAGTCTCCTAGACCATGTTCCTTCCCCCACTAGCTTGGTCCGAATATTCAATCCTGGTATGGTTAGAGCGAGGGCAAGGGGAGGTAAGGGGAGCCTGTGATGGACCAATGCTTGGCCTTGGGGGCATGTACCCCCCAAATTGCCCCACCTGGACCCCCCCCCCCCCAAACCAACCAACCCTCCTGGACTCCCCCCCCCAAGGGGGCCTCCGGCCAATGATTAATTGGGGGGGTAGTTGGCGTTCACAACCGAGGAGTCGCCCCCCCCCCCCCCTCCCCGCCCCCCCCCCGATTTTTCTCTGTTGGTCGTGGTTCCACCCTCCTCGCCCTTAACGCCCCATTTCATACTGATACTTAGGTGTTTTCAGTCCATGTAAGGTCCTTTGGCACCATTGGCAAGGTGCTGCGCAGGGCTGTCACTCCCAGCATAATTGCATATTGGTGCTCGGCCGCTTGTCTCCATAGGTCCCTTTTTTGCGACGGCTGTAACCCTTCTAAAATACTCTCGGGTATTCGCGGTTTGCTTACTTTGTGCTTATCCTCCGGCGTCGCCTGGTTGTACCATGTCTCCATCACTGTGGTCTGGTCTCTTCTCCATGTGGCTCCAAAACACTTTTGAATTCGCAAATTCCTTTTCCAAAGGTCCAGAGTGTGATTGAAAGAACAGGAGACGCTCATGGATTCAGGCCCCCCGCCAAAATTGGTGTTGTGGCAAGCGGTTGGCACCAAGGGATCCGCCATCGGTGCAGAAATGCGGGGCTCAAGAACAGGAGGGTCCCTAGCGATACTCACACTTGTCTGTCTGTCTTGTTGTTGCATTCAGCACCACCCTTGGGGACCCTCTGCCGCCGGCGATTGGCATCCAACCGCAACCAGTTTCCCTCCAACTGTAGGAATGGCGTTGACACACACCAGCTTGCTTTTTTGGTTGCTATTGGGGACCGCCCTGGGTTGGAACAAGGGTGGGACGAAATGTTGCCAGCAGAAAATCTCTCTGTTGCGAATGGTGGCGATCACCCCCCCCCAAGAATTTCACATTCATTTCCCACACTTGTGTTGCCCGACGTTGCCGCTCCCCCATGTATTCACACACAGAAGGGACGCAACAGGCACCATTCAGTCCCTCTTCTCCTTCCGCGCCGTTTGGTGTGTTGCACCATTCATTGCAGGTTCGCTAGCCCCCCCCCCCCCCCCGCAAGAACATGTGTTCAAAGCGGTTGTACGCTCAGGCATGGATTAGGATATTTTGTTGGCGTAGGTGCCTCCCCCCCTGAACTCCCTCCCCCCCCCTCCCCTACAACCCCACAACAACCCTTTCAAGCTGCAGAAGGATCAGGAAATTTTTTGGGTTGTTTCAGGGCTTTTGGACCGTTTTGCAGATGTTTATTGGCAGAAAAACAACTCTTTTGCGCCTTAGGCACCGGCAGATTCGGCTATTTTTCACCTTTTATCAATGTCAAGGGTGTTGTCCCCCATCAAGCATAGCCGTGCGCGTGGCGTGTTGAATTTCAGGGGTATCCAGGGTGGCGAATTTTTCCTCCCTCAAACCTTTCCCCTGGCCCCGCATCCCCGATGGTCCTCGAAAGCTTTGGAAAAGGAACTTGCGGGTTCCAAAAACGCTTCCGGTTCTCGAGTTCAAGGCCACCTCAAGTGCATACCGCTTTTCTCTGTTTTGCATTCAACCCCCCCCCCTCCCCACCACCCACCCAAAGACTGCTCTAGTCCCCGTCAAACTGCTGTCACTTACTGTCTGTTGACCTGCGTTTGACGGAGGCCAGCAGTCCGTCCTTTTTCTTGCTCTTAGGGGCCACCCTGCATATATGCCATGCCGAAACAGAATACATGCATGCCAATGCACGTGTCATCGGGTACGCATTGTTGTCCACATTTGCGCTGCAGGCTTGATCAAAAGGACCCTGACCCCATCAACGTGGCCCTACCTTCGTCCCTCATTGACAAGTGCCGTGGAAGCACGCTCACTTTGCACTGGGTGGATTTTTACAGATGATGAAATGGCCACACCAGCCGTGGGAAGAAGGCCTCAACCCTCTTTCAGCCAGTATCAGCAGTGCCCTTCTTCTTCGTTGGCAGCATATTCAACCGCCCATGATTGTACGCTGATGGTGTACGGTCCTTTAGGAAAGAGATGTTTGTTGTTACTGCTGTTGTTCTTGTTGTTGTTTTGCGAATGACGGCCTGAGTTATCGTTGGCAGGATTCGGTCAGCCGACGGCGATGGACACCACGGAGGTTGGCGCCTCACCGACGGGAGTTGATTGCCAACCGACTGCATTTACTCGCTGGCTGGCGCTCTGTTGAGGTCCGAGTGTACCGGACGCCGGCAATTTGTTTTTTTTTTTTGGCTTTTTTTTTTTGGCCTTGAGGGCAGCCCTGGGTGTACTTGTGCTTGTTGCGAAGCAGCTGTAAAATTGCCTGCCTGTTTTGGTTCTGAACGCAGAGGGGCACTTGTTTGTGTCTGTTTTCCAGCATCGTTCGCTCTGCAATGGCACCATATCTATGCTCTGCCTGCAATGTTGTTAACTGTTACGAATGCCGCCAGCAATCGGTGTCCCTTGTTGTGGACTCCTGCAATGTTACCGTTCCTGTGCGATGTGCAACAATAATACGCCGGCAAAAAGGATGGCGTCAGTGATAGCTACTGACTGCCTCGGTCCGTGCTGCCAGTGCCGGATACTCCAGGAGCCGGATCTTGTCAGCATTGGCGCAGCCTGCCCAATCTAGGCTGCGACACTCCCCATGCATGGACCAAGTCGCCATACATCATTGCTGTCGTTCAGCACGCCAAGCGTTGGCTTGTGTCAGGTGGCTTCTGACGCCTCTGGTGAGGTGTTATTGGTCTTTACAATCCGCATCAGTTCAGTCAAGCATTGCTGACTTCTGCTTTGGATTGTTTGCGGACTGGACATTTTGTAGATGTACAATCGATGCCGCTGCCCTTGCTGGTCATGAGTTTTGCATGGCGATAAATCATTTTCCATGTGCGCCAGGGTATTTCAGTGGTGTTTTGCGGTGTTTTGCACCCACGGCTCGGTGATGAATCAAATTGGATCGCATCCAGACTTCCGGTTGATTGTCATCTCCAACCGTGTCCAAGATTGCAGTGGAGGTGTACTTTGGTGTGGAATGGATTGTATTCGCGGCCGTTGCATGAAACACAATCGAGTCCTTTGTGCCCTCACTCTGTCTCACTTAGTCACTCGGTCGAGTTGCAAGATGGGCCGTGCATTTGCACTGCCAATGCATGGCCGTTTTCGTGTAGTTTCTTCCCCTGTGCATCGCTCTACCTCTTCGCATTCAACCGCGATCTTGTGGAGCACATGTCTCAATGGTTTTCAACTAGCTCAGGGTGCGGCATCCCCGACCTTTCTGCCCCTTGGTATGCAAACAACCCCTTGTATATCCGACCAACGACTTGCATTATTGAGATCAAACAAACACGATTGCACATAAAAAGCAAGTTTCACATGAGCATTTGCACCAAAGGCGGTCTACCTGTTAGAACATGCATTCGAAGTAAACCAATGGCACTTCAACAAACAATTCTGCCCTCATGCCCTGACCCTGTGAAACAATTTTGCTCTCCACAAGGCAAGGCCTGAGAAATGCAAGTGTTTGGGCATGCCAGAGTTCGCGACCTGCATTGAGGCAGTATTTCCCAGCCAAGAGGGCAGCTATCTCTGGTTCCCTGCTCCCACAAATATGTATCCAGATGGGCGGGCTTTTTGTTATTTTGCACCAGGCTACTAATAATGCAGGGGGGCCATGCTGAAGGGCCAATGTAACACATGAGCAGCAACTGCAATGGGATCCAGGGCGATCCCTATGGACGGCCCTCGGGCCGCAGTTACTTGCCAACCGCTTGCGGTTAATTGCCAACGTCAACTGCCTGGCGAAAATTTCTCGGCTGTCCCCAAAAGGCTTTCCAATTGTACCTCCGATTTGGGCGCCATGTGGCCTCCAATGGTCACTTTTGTCTGAAGCCACTTTTGCACACCACCAAATTTGTCCCCGTTGTATCCCAAACTTGGCGTGCATCACCTCCTTCTCGCAAAGATCCCACGAACGGTAACGCGGGGCCTATGGCCAACAGTTTGCAGAGCACTTCCTAACCAGGATTGGACAAAACGCACTTGGTTTTGAACCCCCTCACAATGGCCAAGTCCACAGACCACCACCCGGCTTTCCCCGGCGAAACGCTTTTTTCTCACAGGCCGGCGATTACCCAGCAACCGCCAGCACTCAACAGCCGATCAATCACTCATTGCTGGCAGACCGCCCGCCAGCGGTCAGGGGTCAGTTCAGCAAACACTGCTGTCAGTGACGGGTCAACCGCTGCTGGTAACTGGCTCTGTTGGGGTTGACTACGGCCCATGGCTGCACGTCTGCAGCATTTCTGTGGTCCAGTGTAAATGCGTGTCAAGTCCGCTGCCACGGTGCTCCGTGGGACAATGGTGGAACTGGACAGCCCTGAGCCTTGATCCCGAGAGCCATCTCAAGTACCCCCCCGCCCCCCCTTTGCGCAAGCACGGGCTTGTCGAAGCACAGAGTGGGCGTTGAACCACTGTTTTTTGTGGTCCTGAATGCAGGATTGGGTGTTTGTGACGCACTTGTAGAGGGAAAGGGGGGGCTCATTCATGTCTGTGATTGTGCACTCTGTTCATAACTATATTGTACCACACATTGCAGCCCCATGCTGTTTGTTTTGATGTGATTTTCGGCCCTGGCTAACATTGTGATTCCTGGCATGCCTGTCACATACCGTGCTTTGCTGTCGTGTGTGTCGCGCACAAGCACGGGCTTGTCTAAGTGCGGGGTGGGCGTTGAACCACTGTTTTGCCTGGACTGTTAGGACCGCGGCTGTGCTTGCACAAAGGGGGGACGCTTACCGTACTGTGGGCAGGCTCCGCCAGTGCATGTTGGTCTGGACCAAAAAGCAGTCTGTTGTCTCGTGTAAATCAACCAGATTCCCCTTTTTTTTCATTGGGTTGAAGACCACACGGCAACAGCAATTGGCGCCCTGACCATATGCTTTTCATGGCGACCCGCCAGCGTCCTGTGGCAGGTGGCAGTACGGCATTTGTGTCTCCACAGAAGAAGTGCTCTCCTCACATGATTCCGCTGCGGGGCCTTGCTGGCCGGAGCCCCCTGCACTACAACGACGTGTTTGCGCTATGCCATCCCCAGGCCAGGCACAACCTGCTGTTCTTTCCTGGTGATATTCAAGCCGAGCGCGCCGACATGCAGAAGGGAGAATTTGCGGTAATGTCTGCACTGAACCCCCTTTCCCTCCTGCACCCTGTTCCTTCCTTGGATGCTGGTGCCTCAGATTCGTCAATTGTGCGAGTTGGGGTGCGAAGTGTGCTGTGTGGAGTTCATTGGCCTTGTGTGCGTCTGTGTGAGGGCAAGTGTCCTCGTCATCCCAGGAGCATTGCAGTGCGGAAGGACGCTCAATCATCACACGGGCATTTGAGTGCTGAAGGACGCCCCAGCACTGCATGAATGGTCAGTATCTCGGTCAAAGCTCTGCAGAATGGCTTGCACCGAACTAGGCACAATTCATCCCTCGGATTGTTTGGCAGTCATTCTTTGTTGCCGAATAGAATTGTTTCCTTTGCATCGGTAGGAGGGAGCGCACAAGATGTCGCACAAGGACAATCTCATATTGACTGGGTCCTGCCACATCCCGGGCCTTATGGGGTCGCAAAGAGGGTGGTCATCGAATCAACGCAATCTTACTGGATGTCTGCTGTGTGCGCGCCCTGTGCGCAGGGGACAAGCATACCACGCAGCCAGTGAAGGACACCCATCACCACATGGCCATCAAAGTGCTGAAGCAACCCCCTTTGATTTCCGCAACCCCGTGGTCCTTGGTGGTGCAGCCTCCGAGTTTTGGGTTTATTGACCGAAAGGGTTGATTCCATAAATGTGTTGGTTGCATGCATTTCGTTATTGGGGAGGGAGAGAGAGGGAGGGCAGATGTTTTCTTCAGGGTTGAAAAGACGCCCGTCAGCAGTTCCATTTTTTTTTGGAAGTAACCAGGAGCAAAGGCCTTTGAATGTGACATGGTTCGCAAAAAGGTCAAGGTAAACGGTACGATTTATCATCGCATGTAATTGACGAGGTCCGCATGACCGTCGCAAGGTGTCCCAAGCCACTCTCTGATCAATTTCCACCGTGGGTGGTAGGCTTGGACCGTAAAATGAGGTCTGAGGCCCAAGGGTTTGTGTACTGTTGAGGTCAATTTGTCGATTTTTGTGTGTATGTGTGTGTAAGGGTATTCGGTACATTCACCCCTGCCGGTGGGTACCTGTTGGACAACATGGACTGAGGGAACAGCAACTGCACTCGAGCCCTCCACTCACCCACAGCTAGATGCTGGACCGTGTGACCGACAGCAAGTTGCATGCCACCCTCTTCTGTCTAACCAGTGTTTTGCTTAGGGGGCGCACTGTGCACCGTGCGCGCGCTGTGCAAAAAGTCGGCTGTTTTCCACCACCGCTAGCCTGGGGTCCCAGCGTCCTGAATTCTGCACCCTGCAGCCCCTTCTGGTACACCAGGGGTTTCTTCCTTTTGGTTTGATGCTTGCCAGGGGTCCCAGCGCCCTGAATTCTGCACCCCATGCTGTTTTGAATTGATCATGCATGCTTCTGTAGGTGGGTGGTTTTCAAGGGTGTTCCCGGGATAAACAACGTAATAATTGGCGCTGTGCCCCCTTAGTGTGTGGCCTACCCTACAGGGAGGGGGGGTGGGAAATGAGGGCCAAAAAAGTTCATGTAAAACGGGCCTCTCACTTTTGGCACTCTCTTCAAAATTTTAGTTTTCCAAAGAGGAAAAAAGTTTTGGTTCTGGTGGGGGGGTGGGTGGGTGGTTTGGCCTGGGTGGTTGGGTCTGCCAGATCACCCCCTCTCCCCACCCCACCCCATGGTTCAGCAAAACCCCGTACCGAACCATCTGCAGTATAGATGTCGTCAGAAGGCTAGGGACTACGAATACTGGGGGGCTACTAGTTTGCTGGCGTATTGTCCTCAGTGTTGTTCTGGTGTGGCCACATGCAGCAGTCAGATTCGGTTTTTGAGGTCCCCCCCCCCGTGTCCAGGAACCACCTTGCGCAAGAACCAACCCCTGGTTCTGCGGTCGAATTCTTGCATCACTTTTTTTACCAGGGTAGTGGGTTTTTCATGTTTCTGGTGGATGTAGGACAGCTATTCAGGTGTGCAGGACATCATTTCATGTGTGTTATTAAGGGTCCCCCCATCAGGGGGGACCCTATCAGTCACTCACAGGCGCACATACCCTGTGGGAAAGGAGAGGGCACGCATGGTTGCCCACGGCCGTGCGCAAGAACCAACCCCTGGTTCCGCGGTCAAATTTTGGGGGGAAAGTGTGCGCAAGAACCGACCCCTGGTTCCGTGGTCAAACATTGCCAGTTCCTGGACACCGGGGGGGGGGGGGGGTACAAGACGTGATTCCCAGACTTGCTGACAGACTCAAAAAGCAGACAAAACTCACAATTTTTTTCAAGTGACGCTTTCAAGCTGATGCAATCAAAACTGGTGCCTTGTGTAACAGTCTCGGGTTGGCTTTGTTTGTTCTGGCTGCAGTTTCTGGCCAATCGGTGGCAGAATGTAGCACAGTGCGTGTTAAGCTCACCAGATGGCACTCGAGAAAACTCTCAGTATCAAGGATCAGAGCTGTCCAATGCTGCAATTGCCTCACAAGGCAATGTGGTAGCAGACGTAACACGTAGTTACTGATGCCAGGAAATGCAGCGGGAAGTGCCACGCCCGTAGGCATCCCAGTGTGCTACTGGAGCACAAACCTCTGCTCCCCTAATTTTCGACCCCGCCGAAAAATGGTAGCCCGTTTAGTCCTTCCTGCTACATGCAGGGCAGGCATCTGTCGACCTTGCCCCCCGCCCCCAAGTGAATTGTCTTGTGACTGTGACTATGCAACCGGAGCCCAAATCGTGCACTTCCTGCCAACCTTCAGCATGGGCTCTGTTGTGTTCAACCAGCGCTTTATTGAGTGGTCTTATGAGGACACCATTGATGTGCTCCAAGGCAATTTCCCGCATGCAAACATTCTGCTGGTCAAGCCTGTATACCAATTGGATGGTGGGTACAGCATTTATTCTAACTTCCTGTCGCATCACAACACGGAGGGCTCTTTGCTGCTCAGCAAGGGCGGGCGGCAGGGCGCAGAGGACTTGACAACGCGCATTCAGGTCTGCGCAGGTGGGGTTTGGGCTGAGAACGAGGGCCAGGGCTGTGACTCCAGCATTTGTCGTGTGATATCCTCGTTTTCCTGCCGGTGCAGGATTGTGCACGTATTTGTTTCCCATGGTGGGGGGAGATTGGGGACGTGCACAAGCTCACTGGGTGGTGAACAAGGCTGAGCCAACTGCTGCTCTCTACCGTGGTCAGGGACCGCACACCAATTGCTCCGTATCCACTGACCCCGGGCCTACTGTGCAAAAGTACCCCCCCCCCCCCCCCGTTAGCCAAGAGCATGCTAATGACACCGCGACTCACGTGGAGCTCCCACAGAAGAAGATCTGGTACAGTGAGACTCCGTAGCACTGCATCGCCGGGGGTATGGCATGCGGTGGACAGTTGAGCATGTGCCGATGGTGTTGAGGATGGTCTCGCGGCTTGGACCGGGCACCACCGTTGACGCTCCTGTTGAGCCGTTAACATGTGACACATGGGGGGAAGTGGTGACAGTCATGCTGAGTTTACGCAGCTCACCCACACACGCGATGGAAGCACTCCGCCATGAGCATGAACGTGACCTCGTGGAGGTGAAGGGTATTGCCGTATGGATCCTTAATGCTTTGGTCGACGCAACCCGCCACCATGGAGAAGCGGAAACGGCGGACCAAAACAGCGGCTTGGTGGACCTTCACTGAAGGAAAGGGAAGGGAAGGGCAGCGAATGGCGATCGGCCAGTGGGCGCCGACAGCTGCAGACGAGAACACAACACCATGGCTTCTTGCCAAAACCCCCCCGTTAACAACACACACTAAAGGCACCAGGCGAGAGCATGCAGGAGACACAAAAGAAGGCAATGCCCTCACCCTAGCCAGGGCGGACAGGGCTATAGAGGGGAAACGAGATGCATGGCACGACTCTTACCTGATCCATGGATCCTCATACCGTCTGTGCTCCCAAAAATGAGATCTGCCAGATATCTATCACGACTGAAGACTTCCCACCTTTGACCAACGTCATTTCATTGTGCAGACAGGCGTCCCTTCACATCGCCTTCACTGCATTCTCAGTTCAAATCATGTCCTGGTATTGCGCCTTTGTGGCATTGTTCCATGGCTTCTTCTTCCCTGACCTACTCAGTACCTGCAGCTCGAGAATGCTAACTGCCCTGCTGCGATTTGTCAAATGTTTTTGGCGGCCGCTGCACAGGCCCAGTCTTCTTGAATTCTGAGGGTTCTGGTTGGGTTTTTGGGTTGTGTTGAAGTGTTCAGGGTTGAAGAGTGTGTGCTTTCACTAAGCAAGGCCTCCCCATTCATCATTGAACAAAACCCCCACCACCTGCCCCGTCCAAAATGTCTGTGCGCTGCAGAACACGGCAGAGTTTTGACCTCTACTTTGTTGGGCCATCCCCTTGAAACCAGGCCGGTCCCCATTTCCGCGACAAATTTTGCGGCGAGAATATTTGTAAAAGGGGCTGATTGGACGGGGCTACAACAAATTCGCTGCAGCAGGGCGCCGATTTATTTGCTGGGGCTTTTATTGTGAGGCCTGCATGCAGCTGCAATGACACGTGCTGGAGGATACTGGGCCTGTGTGCCATGAAACACAAGTACCACGTCTTTTGGTGCCCTAATGTCTGGGATTTAGCTTTTTGGGGGGGGTGGGGGCGGGTGAGGTTCCACACAGGGGCTCTATGGGGACGCCTTTGCACGCAGTGCAAAGTGTTTGTATTACCTGAGACCCTATTTCAAGCCTCAGTCTGCTCCAGGGAAAAGGCAGTATCGTGGGCAGACGAGGCTGCCTCCGGAGATGATGATGGCAACATTGGATTGTGTTTTGGTGCAATTTTTCGTGCTCAGGGGGGGGGAGGGGCGTCACTGTTTTCATGGATGTACAACATCGGTTCCAGCATATATTGACCCCACCGCCCCCAAAGTCTTGCTCCCCCTGTCGATGGTTTATGCCATTCAGGGCTGCGGTTCCGAGACTGCTAAGGGGGTACCTCACCCGTACATGAGGCACATGGCACAGATGCGGATTATGCTCCTTGTGTGTCCTGCACTGATCAGCTCAAGCTCTGTTTCCTCCTCCAGCTCCCACTCCCGCTTTGAGTCCCTTTCTGATTGTGACCTTGAACCAAAATCTCAGGCAGGACTCTACATCATTTGGACAGACGCTGTGCACAGGGGGTGAAACATGAGGAACAATCAACTTGGGCGGGCGCCAGCGGCCCCCGGACATGTTTGTGGCCTCTTTGGACCAGGGCACAAAAATTCTTCCCTAATTCTCCCCAGTTTCCCCAGGTTCCCCAGTTTCCAGTGAATGGCAAACGGAGATTTTGCAGCCTGATTTGTATATCTTCAAAATGCTCAGAATGAAACAGGGATTCCGCCAGAACCCAAAAAATGATCCCCCCACCTCTCCCCCAACCCAACAGGTGGAATACCAACCCAGCTGTCCACGCGTGGAGGTTTCCCTCCTCAAAAAGGCGCACACGTACGTGCACTCAGGAGTACCAACCGGCATATTCCTTCAGCCCCGCCCCGCCCCCCTCCTGCCCATGCTGCGGGAGTGAATTTCAGCCACCCCCCCTCTTTGGGTCTGCGTCTCTGTGCAGATTATGGGTCTACTTGCATCCGCACGCGAGCGTTTGTCCACAAAGCATTCGGTGCAGCTGCCGGACCTGCCACTGATCCTCATGGGCTTTAGCAAAGGGGGCCTTGTGCTGAACCACCTTTTGCTGGAGGAGGAGTTGGACACATCCCCCCTGACTACAGGTGGTGTGCTCGTTCCACAACCACGCGCCTTTGCAGTGCCCGAGTTCCGTGCCCCCGATCCTGGGGTGCGCACGGAAACGTGGTGAACTCCCCTCTGGAACTCCCCCTGGGTTTCAAAGGTGTTGTTGGTGAGCCCCTGTGCACATCGACCACTCGGATTTTAACGGGGTTGGCTTCAGAGGAGCAACATCCGCTGTGCCGACCCAACATCACGATTGCACATCAGTGGTCCGGCAAGGATTCACTCGAACGGGAGGGGGGTTATGTGGGCAATTGCAGAGCAGCCACAGAGTGCTACCAGAGATTGTGAAAGCGGTTGGGGGGTGGTTACTGGCGGTTGAAAATGCGGTTGGGCCGGATGTTGGGGTATGGGAATGCCTTCAGGGTAGAGTCAAGGCCGGGGTCTTGAAGGGGAAGGGGTTTATCCCCCCCCCCACTCTTCAAGCGATTCCCTGGTGGTCCAGTTATTAGATTGCCCATTCCTCAAAGATCGCCCAATGCAACAGGCCTGGTGAGTAATCGCATTGCCAGATGTTGTGCGATGTCCCGGCTGCGAGAAGACTCTTTTCATTGCCTCGTGTTTCCCATTGCATGTCCAATGCACCCGCCAATCCCCCAGGTGGTCTACACCTTCCCACGCACAAGTTTGTGCCTCGCAGGGTCTTTTCCCCGATGCTTTCCGTCTGATGATTTCCGTCTGGCTCAACCAATAGTTGCCCTTAGATAGCTGGGCCTTTGTCCACCATCTCGTTTACTGTGTCCTGCGTGCGCACATGCACCAGATCTGTCTCTCTAACACCATCAGGTGATGCCTCGTCTGATATGCCCGCCTTCTGCATCCCCAACATCCACCGCATCATGTGGGTTGATGCCGGCAACTCCCTGCTCCCGTGTTCGTATCCCAGCGCGCACTTCGCAGGCCCGGTGCGCCGCTTCATCCAGCGACTCACCAGCACCCCCGCCGCGGCCCCACGCCGATTGGAGGTCTACACTACCCCGTACATGGTGAATCAGCGCCCGCTGCTGCGCAAAGTATGTGCACCCACTTGGCCAAGATGGGATGCCTTTGTAGTGCGTACACTCAGTAGTGTGTCCGCAGTGCAACGGTCTTGTGTTGCTGGAAATACTGGGCCCCTATTCTCAGGGTTCTTTCAACGTAGTATGACAATACTGGAGCCAAAGGGTGTTTCAGGGGCCCCAGGATGTAGTGTTGTATGTTTCTCCCACTATGGGAATGCCATGCACGCAGTGCGCACGCAGTGCAAAGTTTTGGATGTCGGCAAATACTCGAACCCTAGTTTTGGCCCCTTTTCACAAGTTTTTGGTTCTCACAAGTTTTTGGTTCCGTACCAGGGTTTTTTTGGCTTCTCAAGCATTTGGGATGTGGCATATTTGAATTGTCAACCATTTCCCCCTAGAAGAGGCCCATCGACAAAGTGTACACAGTCGACACGACCCGGGTCTCGACGTCGTCATTGTCGACACTGCAGCGAGCCTCGTATCCGTAGAGGCGGCTCGATTCGCCCTGCAGAGTACTCTTCCGGACAGATAGTACGTGCACCAAAACCTTGGTCGACTTCAAGGTGATTCTCGAACCGAGATGCTCAAGATCATCGATCGGTATGGCCACGTCCACAACTGCAAAGAAGTCCACGTGGTCATCGTCGCTCGAAGGCTCTCGATCGCCGATACTTGATGGTGGCGAGTCGACACCAGGACCGGACAGTTCTTCTTCGACGATGCTGTTGGTTATAACTACAACCAGAAGTATCGATGGACACCTGGCCAACCCTATGGTATTGACACCTTTCAGTCTTCCCCCTAGTAAACAGGTGACAGGTATTCTTGGGTGAGTATCCTAGCCTCTGCGTGCACAATATGCACGCAGTGCACACGCAGTGCGCACGCAGTGCAAACACTTAGCCTATGAGGGCATTTTATGTGGCCACATAACTCCCTTCGGCTTTGGAGACCCCGATACCACAGGCACCTTGCCCCTGTTTATGTTCATGGTCATTGTTTTCATGCGGCAACGGTTCTAGCAACCTCTGTGCCTGCAGTGCAGCCACTGTGTAACGTCGCCGCCACAGTGTCAAAAAGTTCTCTTTCGAATGTGTAAATTGTACTCCGAATTCTGATTGTCGGACGGCATGCTGCATTGACTGTCAGTCGCACAGCATGGACAATTATGCATCAGCACAGTGGTTCTGCTCAAAAGGGGGGGAGGGTTATAAAATGCGGACGAATACTGCTCGGTGGCTCTGGCTGGGCAGCCATTGTCAACAAGCTTGTGGTACACCCATCTGTTTCCAAACAAGTTTGCGTGTATGCGCGCGCACCTTAGGGGGATATTACATGAAATAGGTGAGTCAACATAGATCTGCGGGATGATGTAGGGTGTACAGGAGTTGCATACAGCCTATGCGAGCCTCGTGTGCACCAGCGAAATGGTGCACCAGTGGTGGCTTCGGCTACTCTAGGCCTCCTCAATACCTTTCACCATGCTGGTATTTGCGGGATGTGACAGACTTAGAGCCCTTTGGAATCGAACCCCCAACGGTATTCAAAATGAACAGAGAGAATGCCGTTCACACAGTGCATACACGGTGCAAAGTTTTGTATGTCGGCAACAATTTGAACCCCAGTTTTTAGTCCATAGCCACAATTTCACCCGTCCATCAGCACCTCTAACCAACCTCGTAAAACAGAATACCTCCTGGAGATGGACCACCAGGGAGGAGGAGTGTTTCCAAGAGTTGAAGAAGAACATCTCCTCCACCAACTGCTTGGGTGTGCCTCACCCAAAGGACGAGATTATTCTGATCACTGATGATGGACTGGTGGGTTTCTGTTCTAGTCAGGTTTGCTGCATGTGCACACAGTGCACAAACTTTCCCAGAGTCCTGCACCCGGCCACAAGTCAGCAGTGGGACCCTCGAACACCGATGGAAGCACATGGAACATTCCCGAACCCCCTGCCCAGGCCGGGAGGGGGGGCGACATCAGGATGCGGGATTCAGCGTCAAAGAGCACCTTGTTGAAGGCAGCGATTGTGCAGCAGATCAGTTGTTTTCGCTCGCTGCTCTTCAGTTGCAGTTTATGCTACGATTGAATTTGCTCCATCGCCCCTCAGCCCCCCGCCCCCCATCCGCAACGAGCGGACCCCAGTGCAGGGCACCACAGCATCTCGCACTCGGCCCCTCCCTCATGGGGATGGGACTGAGGTTGAGTTGCACAGGGCCTGTGTTGCGGGATGCGCTTCTTCAGGAAGTGGGCGAGTTCGGCACAATGCTCCGCAATAGTGCCAGCGAGTCGCTCGAGATTGTGGTGGAGTGCCGCTTCTGCAAAGCACCGCCGAGTATTGAAAACCATTTTGAGCTGCTGAAGACCATCACCTGAACGCCCATGTGCACCACTGCCGCACACCAGTGCCTCTGATGGAGGTGATTGTTGCGGGCGAGGCCTGACATGGAGGCGATGAAGAACCTGAAGCGCCGACTCCTCATTGGCTGCCACCCATGCCCTTGTGGCATGTGGCAATGGTGTCGGTGGTGGGTCCGGACGCTGACCTCATGATTGGGGACCGCAATGCCACTGTCGGAGCTGTACTCATTTGTGTCATTGCAGGACTGTGTGAACAGGGCACCGGCGCCTGACTGGGACCAGCTGCAGTCCGCCACACTCGTTCTTCCTCTGCTGCTCTGTGGCGCAATCGCATTGCCAGCCCTGCGGCCAAGCGGCAGTACGGCCACCGAGGCCTTGCAGCGCCCTGGCACAGGCCGTGGTCCTGGACCAAGAACTGCAGGGGGGGGGGGCGCACCGCGCTCTGCTGCATCCGATCCGCCAACAGCGCTGCCCAAAGACTAGGCGCCGGGCCCAACGTGTGCTGCATGCCTCGTGTTGTGCACGGCCGTGGACTCCCATCAGTGACGGAAGGCACATACCAAACGTGTGATGCACTCCCACTCTGCTCCGTCAACACACCCTTCGGCGTGGGCATCTCGGATCTCTGATGGCCCTGCAGGGCCTTCCTGCCAGCCTGGCAGCCGCGTGATCCAAGGCAGTGCAAGAAACAGCCTGACCAGGGGGGTGAGGGGAAGGGCGAAGGAGAAGGACGAGGAAGGGGAGGGGGAGGATTGAGTGAGTGAGTGAGTGAGAACATCCCTGTCACAGTCGGGGGATCACTACCAGCCCTGGGCCACTGCCTGCCCTGCAAGGAAATGAGCAGCATCACCTTGTCCCCTTCGATGGTCCCCTTGGTGGTCCATGGGCGGCAGCGAGGTACCTGCATGCTGGGCATGCGCGCAAGGTCGGTATCGCACTGTGCAATGGTCAACTGGATGAAGGCAGAGTGCGGCAGGGATGAACTGCACTTGTAGAGATTCCCCCATGGCCGGGCCCAGCTCTCATCCTCCTGGATGAAGACAGCTGGCGCTACTGTTCTGCGCCTTCCTTTGGTCGCCTATCACCACAGTTCATTGGGGAACACTGTTTGTTCCTCTCTGCTGGCCCTGCTGGGTTTTTGGTGTTGCTCTTCGACGTCGTTCTCAATGTACACTCTCCAACCACATGACACCGACCCAGCTCCACTGTGCCTGTAAGTTGGGGCCCCATCCCACACTGTGTATTGCACATGCGCCTGGCGTGTGTCTGCAGCCCACCCAGCAGTGATTGATCCGTTGGACTGGAACTGGGACGTTCTATCAGCCGCTGGAGTCTATGCATATGCGTTTCGGTTTGGGACAGGGTCATCGGCATGCATGCAAAATGAGGTCCCTGCGTCCATCTGGAGTGAATGCCACAGTCTGGGCCCAAGGTTGAGGGCCAGTGCGCCTATTCCACGCCTGTGGAACACAGTCCAGGTCGGCCACAGGGGGGAATTCAATCCCGTTCTGGGCCGCAAAGCGGCAGGGCGGTGGTCTGGGCGATGGCAGTAGCGTGTGTGGGCAGGACAGTAGAGCCCACGCCATCCCAGAACCCCCACCAACAACGTGTGGGAGGCAAAGGGGTTGGACGGGGCATGCGGGGCATAGCCTCTGCCGTATCAGGACCGCGCCTCGAGAGAACGTGCATTGCGGTTGTGCCGTGCGGGAAATGCATGTTCAGCGCAACATTCGACGAAGAATTTCTGGTGGGTTCCGTGAAGTTTTGACACCAGTCCTTCTGGCTGACCCCACTCCCCGCGGAGGCGGTGCAGTCCTGCAATTTGCTGCGGTTTGGGGCCGGGGGGGGGGGGGTGCTCAGGGCGCAAGGCACAGACGGTCTGATGCAACACGCATGTGTTTCGGTGGGTGGGGCACGGAGGCTTCGGTGGCAGAGCGCTGCTGTTGGCAGATTGGAGACTGTGTGCCGAGACCCTGTCCACACCACGCTCTGCTTGTCCACGTGACCCCCCAATTGTGTTGTGTGGTCTGCACAGGGGCCCCACATCTGATCCTTTGCGTTGTGCACAGGGGTTGTTGAAGTGTAGCTCTGGACCCCCCCATCATCCCCCCCCCCCGCCCCCTGCGGTGCCTGTCGGCCACCGGCAACAAAGGGTCAACACCCTTCGGTTACTGGGCCAGATGCGGCATGACCATGTAACGCGACGTGCCTCGGGTAGTGACAGGACTGTGTGTGCGCGCCACACACACCAACACATACAGCCATGACAGCGCCTCCCGTCCGCCAGCGCTTCGGGTCCAAATGGGCTGGGAACCGGACCAGCAGGCGGTGTCCCCAAGGAACCGGACCAGCAGGCGGTGGACCAGCAGGCGGTGTCCCCAAGGGGCACGTAGGAGCAGGGCCAGGGCTTGGAGTAGTGGCTAGCCCAGGGTCAGGGTTGACAGCGAGAATGTAGGGTCAAGATTGGGATCAGCTACCCTCTGCCCAGAATCATGCTATTCACGTCAATATCTCAACAATTACAGACCTTGACTTGGTTCTGAAAGTCTGCCAAGCTCTGCTACTACGCCCTCCGATGACCAGTAGTGGTGTCAGTAACCCAAATCCAGGGTGACAAAGTCATCTCCATTGGCCATGTTTTGTTGATTTCTGGCCCATGCTGCAATGTGACTTCACTCTGCGGGAAGAATAAGTGGATGAGTTGATGACACTGAAAAGCTGCTGTTCCAGTGTGGCCCTCTCTGCGGTTGCGACGATTCTACAGGCCCAACCGCTTTGTCTAGGCACCGCCGTTGTAATTGCTACTTCGGAACCGAATATCAATTTCATACTGCGAGTTGCAGTTGCCAGACGAAGGAGACCGTCATTTGCATGTTCCTGCGTGGGTGTCATGCGCGGTGTCTGTTGAACCCAACAGCATTCCTCCTGCCGGCGTCACTCATATCATCTGCTGTGCTGCCCCCAGATGGTCTTTGAGCCAGGGAAACAGCGCCACCACAAGCAGCACCAACCATTGCAGTGCTTGAACACCCATCAGGGAGTGACCAAACCCGATGTCGTCAGCCGCCCGGTCCTGCTTCCATAGCACTATTGGAAACGGTTGTGCGGTGCAGTTGTGTGTTGTGTTGGTTCGGCTGGCGTAGGGTTGGGTTGGGTTTGGATCGGTCATGTCATGCTGTATGGTGTTGTACCATGCAGGGCGCCCAGGTGCAGTCCTTGACCCCGACGCCCCTTAAACATTTTGGCCCCTTGAAGGGGGGAGGGGGGACGGGGGGGGGGAACCAAAAACCACCCCCCTCTTCGAGCCGGCAGGGACGTGGTGGCCTAAGGGGTTAGCACACAACAACGCCAGTCTCCACTCTACCTCCTCACCAATGTCACGTTGGTCGTAGCCGCCCACACCCCCTGCCATGGGGGGCCGTTGACTATGGAGAGACCTCTTTGACACGGCCCAACACCAAAGAGGGTGCCCCACAGGGTGCCCAAGCCTATGAGGCCGTTTTGACCGTTTCGCATTTCGTTTCACCATCTCATGGGGTGCCCAGTCGCATGACGCAGTACTTTCGTACCGTTTCGCGTTTCACACCTGCTCCTACGTGTGGTGGCCTTTCGAGCCTGTACTAGTTGGCCGACACAACTCGGGAGTCCCTTATGGCTATGGCGGGCTAGGACTCCATCCCCACGCCATTGTGTGCGGCCAACTAGTCCTACTGCACGCGCCACTAAAAAGTTAGAACAAATACATACAACATTCAAGTATCATGCGTACAAACATCTCACTGTCAATAAGAGGAATCGCGGTTCGTTGGTGTCGGACGCGCCCTTTGCACAACCTTCCGCCGCTTTGGTGCCGGGGTGTTCCTCAACATTGCCCCTGGCAAGGATTGTTTGCTACGAAGGGTGACCACTCGTGGTCCCGCATCCGATGCACTCTCTGAAGGGCAATACTCTAAGCCACTTGGGCCGGAGGTGTTGATGTTGTTGCTGCTATTGTTGCCGCTGCTAGTGCTGCTGCTGCTATTGCTCCCAATACGAGCTGCATTTCCATGGTTTGTGAGTCCGTATCCCCGACTCAAGGGGCCGCACACCCGAGTCCATATCCCCAACTCAAGGGGCCACACACAGAGCATTACGTGTGGATTGTCGGTCGTTTTTACAGTCCAAGCAAACAGCAACAACAACAACAGCATGTCACAATCCCCCATCGCAAAGGGATTGCATGGAACAGCACAACAGCGCCATACAATACATACCGTACCTTCAGGGACACAGTCCACAGTTCGGTACAATTGCCATCGTACCCACGGGCTCTTCAAAGCGATGTACACCACTAAAACAAGCGCTGGGTCCGACAATATCGTGCCGGGGCTAAGCTTCAAGGGCGGGATCTTCAAAGAACAACGAACGACATTTGTATAGTGCCTCATCTTGCACAATCTGGCGCTCAAAGCATGGACAGTTTGATGGAACAACTTAGTGCAGTAGTTCAACTCCAGAGTATCACGGACTAGGCTCAAAATCCCTAGGCAAGGGGCCCCCGGGGCAGAAGCTGCAGCTGCTTGGTCAGGCCAGACCGCTAAATATCCACGCCGCGCGCGCTGCGTGAGGTGCTCCCCCTATAGCGCCTCGTCTTGCGAATCTGTCGCTCAAAGCATGGATGGTTTGATGTAAGGGAAGCAAAGGGGAACCCCTACCACCTCTAGTAGCAACATAACCTCTACCTTCTTAAGCATCACCGCAAGGGCTAAACTATTTAACATGTTTGTTCGACAAATGACATTTGTCCCCATCTGTCCCCATCTGGGAAAGATCGATGTGGCCACAAAATGAGAACTGGCACAAATCCTGCCTTCTTGGGGGTCCAAGGAAAATGGCAAGAAAAAACGGAGCATTTTGAGTATAAACATATGGGCTGACGGGGTTGACCAACCTTTTCAAATGGGGCACCAAAATTTTCCAGCGCCTGAGGCGCCCGACAACTTCTCCGTATTGGTCTGTACTATGGTTGGGCCCATTTAAACATTTTGGCCCTTGGGAGGGGAGGGGGTAGGGGTCCGGGCCTGCACCTACCCCCCCCCCCCCGTGTGTTGTATTGTGGTGTGGTGTGTTGTTGCATTTACGTTTGGTTTGTGCAGTAAGTGTGGGCTGGATAGTGAGCTCGTGTGTGCATTTGGTGTGGTGCAACTCTGTGCTCCCGCCTTTCGCTGGTCCTTCGGTTGTCATTGTGTAGGACAGCAGAGGTTCATGAGTTCACCGGGCAATAAGTACACCCGAGAATGGTGTTGCCTTCCATTGAGCCGCCAAGCGCCAAGGGCATCAGGCAAAGGGTGTTTTGTGGCACACATCGCGCACAAGTTTGTCGGAAGGGAATCGCTCCGTGCCTCAAAGTTGGCCGCGCAACAGCCACTACTTTGTCACACGGCATGCAATCCTTAAAGTTGCTTCACCACTCCTAGCTCACACCTCAGTGGCACATTGCCCATGAACCAATAGAGGTGGTGTACAATGTCTACTGTCCATGGTCTTTGTCTGGATTTGTGTATCCATTTCAATGTTGCGTTGCCAGCGTGAAACCTCCAGAATGTATTAGCAAACGGAGAGGAAGCCACGCGAAGCCTAACGAAATGAGAGCATCTAGAGGCATAGTGCGGGGAGGGGTCCTAGTGCATGGGGGGGGGGGGGCTTGTCGTGTCGCCATAATTTGGCTGGGCAAGCTCCCCCAACCAACCAGGTGTGCAGCCAACGTTGTGCATACACACGCTCACACACACAGGAGCGCAGGGGAGATGCCCTAGGCCCTATGCATGCACATTTGCCCGCATCAATGACTGCACAGGAGATGCGTGGTGGTCCAACCTGCACACGTGCAGTAGGTGAAGGACTGGGCAAGTATCGCATTCTTGGTGTGCAGGGAGGGGAGGGGCGTGACAATGCCTGATGTGCGTGGCAAATTGGCTTGAGATATGTGCCCGTGGGGCAAGGCAAATTTGGCCTGCGCGCAGCCCCCAAAGACATGACGTTAGCAGGTTGGGCATCGTCACGGTGGCGTCATGAACGGGCTCCCAACCTCTCACGCAGCCCTGAGCATAGCTCCAACAACACCACGCACGTGACAGCTTTCGCGTAACCATACGGGGGGGGGGGGCTGGGGGCCCACCCCAAGGGGCCGGTAGGGTACAGGGGATAGGGAGTTTGGGGAAATTTCGCCATTAAGAAAGGTGGCAAATTTTTCCCCAACAGACTTTTGGGGGTTAGTTCCCTCTAGAGGTGCCCACGCATAAGGCTGTCACAGTGTCAAGCATAAATTGCTTTTTTCTTGTTGTCGACTACGTGAGCCCTTTTTTTGTGTGAAAGTCGCATGTGGGGAAAAAAACTTGAAAATGCTATGGGTACGCGAACTACACCAAAAAAAAGGTACGCGGTTTACGTTTTTTTTACGCAACCTAAAGCCAAAAAAGGTGCACGCAACCTACACCAAACAACAAAAATGGACCTCGCCAAATTTTCTTCATCTTCAGAGGGCTATGCAGCCACTTTGAATACTCCTTGGACACGGAGACGGCATGGGGTTCATAGCCACTTGCACCCCGGCTCTAAAACAAGATTCACACCTTCAACAACGGAGGGCGAAACAAATGAGGACGGGGCCTCGAAGTGGGAGGGTGGTGAGGGAGGATATTCTCTAACTTTCGGCTCCAAGGAGGGGCTGGTTGCAATATTGTTCTTGGGCTGTGAAGAAAGATAATCACTTTCAAGAATGGGGGGCGAAAAAGATGGAAGCGGAGCCTCGGGGTTGGAGGCTGGTGTGGGAGGAGATTCTCCAGCTTTCCAGCAAAGCAAGTCCTCCTCCCATCTATTTTCCGGGATAGCGCCTGTAAATTGGACAAAGAGATCTGCATTGATGATGCGCAGTGCTTTTCGGATGAATCCTTCCAACAAAGGTGTAAGGATGACATCAATGTCCTCCAAGCTTCCCCTATGGGCAGTCACCTCATCGTAAATATGCTATGATTGGTAGCCACATGTCCAACCATCCTTTTGAGAACCCAAAGCCCAAGCATGCATGGAAACGTTGTTTTGTTAGAGGCGTTTCAACATTGGTTGAATCAAGGAGGTGCTAGGTAGTAGCTCTCAAATCCACACTTTGAAGGCCCATACTAACACAGTGCAATCTATCCCACAAACACACCACTGGAGCCCTTCAAGATTGTCACTACTAGCTACAAATATGTGGTGCTGCCTCTAGGCCAAACCACAACGGGTTGCCTAAGTGTGTTTATACTTCATTTTTTGTGGGACACAACGAGTGTCACTGCCATAGTCCATGCCCGTGACACACCAACTAAGCCAAGAGGGAAACCCAACTAGATGGGCCCCCAATGTGGGTACAATGCCAATAGAGAGGGAATGAATGATAAGTGGTCGCAGAGCCCTCTAAAAAGAAAGGAAAGGTCGGCCCCGTTCAGTTTTGTTGTTGCCGTAGATTGCCCCAAGAAGAACATGGCACCAACCTCCTCCTCAGAGCCAAAAGGTGGAGAATTTCCAACCTCCAACTCCGAGGACCCGCCCCCAAATGGGCGGTCGGTGAAGGGAACCACCAATCCCGCACTCCTCTGCCTCCTTGACCCCACCACAGATGATGACACCCGTTAGTACTTGTCCATTTGTAGGCAGCAAGTCCCTGAGGGGTATCCAAAGGTCGCACGGGTCAGTTGGAGCGCAACCAAATGAACATTGATGGCCTAACCAAGGAACTCAGACAGAATCTCTATGAGGCTTGTGCGCGGAACACCGATCTGCATGCAAAGCCTAAGTCATCTTCGTGATCTACGAACGTGTCTTCGCCGACGACCTGTAGTTGGTGCATGTTTTGTAGCACATTCTCCTCCTCCCTTCTCTCATCTCCTCTTCTCCCCTGTGACCTCAAGTCACCCTTCATGCTCCATTGGTTTACCTGTGCCGGAGATACCCAAAATGTCTTTGGGGGCCATATGCTTCACCTCCTCCGGTAGCAATAGCAGTTGCCAGGTGGTTCTTGTGGTTCTCTTTTTTTCGCTTACATTCATCTGGAAATGAACAGCTGAGAAGAAATGAATGTTTGACCCATGTACTTACGAACTATGCATGCCTCTCGCACAGCGAGGACGCGCCCACAACCGGTGCCAGCACTGGGGCAAGGCACTGTCAGAATTGACGCCGAGCTGTTTCATCGCAAAAAAAAAAAAAAAAGTTGTATGCGGCTTACACCCAATACAAAAAGTGCATGCAATTTATGCCAAAAAAAATTTCTTTATTTATTTCCATACGCAATTTATGCCCAAAACAAAAGTGCGTAGTTTATGCCAAAACAAAAAGTGCCCTTTCCGCTTTTGCTGGGACTTTGGCAGTAGCAATGTCCATGTAGTGACGCAAGACCTGCAACTTAATGCTTCGCCTGTGCAGTGTGTCTGCTTGCTTCTTCACAACTGTTTTATGTGTCTGGGTCTTTTTGACATCATCTGGGGATCATTGAGTGCCAACCTGGTTCCAAAGGGATATTTCTCTGAGAAACACAATTCTGTGGTCCTGTTGTGGCAATGTGTTGCAATTTGGGAGTCTCTTTCATGTGCATGTTGCTCTTTCATGTGCATGTTGCGTGTGTTTTATTGCAGTCATTTGGGCATATGGCACTTTGAGCTTTAGGGATTTCAAGGGTGGCGAACTTTCCCCCTAGCAAAATCCCCCCTGTAGTTGCGCAAGAGGAGGGGGTGGGTGTGGGGGGTGGTGCAGTTCTTGCTCCTCCCCAACACAGTGCTGGTCTGAATGGCCGGGGGCCATGCGTGCAGGATCGCCCTGGTGCTCGCGACGGCCCTTATATTATGCTGCGTGCTCTGGAACTCGACGAAGACCCTGGGCACAACCCACGCTGACCACGCCCCATGGCCCGGCAGGGCCCTCCTACCCTCTACCCTACCCCCGTGCGCCCCTCGGCCCTTCCACGCTCCCCTGCCGTGTCCCGTGCCCCTCCCCCAGTTCCAGCCACACACCACCCCATCCGCCCTGGCCTTCATCCAACGCCACACGCGCCCCGGGAAGCAGCCTGAGACATGCGGGGACCGCTTCGGGCTTCACCTTATCCAGCGCTGGCGGGCGCGGCAGGCGGATTACTGCACTCCGCAGCAGGAGCAGCGCCAGGGGCACCTGCAGGCCCCCCTCGCCGGGCAGGCTCTCCCCCCGTCCCTCATGCAGTGCCAGCTGCTGCAGGAGCCGCACGCGGAGAACCTGTGCGACGTCCGGAACATCGCGGTCGACCTGGATGCGATGGACCGCCCCTCGGGCATTGCGTGGAAGGGCTCGGACAACAGCCTGCCGGCCGGCTACGTCCCGCCGCCGCAGGCCATGCACCTCGCCCACTGCCCCGTGGACCCGAAACTGTTCGTGCCCGCGCACTTCGGCAACGCGGCGCAGGGGTTCCTGCATTCGGCGCAGCCGAACTCGCCGGACCCGCCCCCGGTGTGCGACGTCGTGGTGAACCACACGCTGCTGATGCTGGCGCGGTACGACGTGCACAACTACTTCCACCTTCACGAGGATGCCATCAACACCTTCACGGCGATGGCCGTGCTGGAGCTGGACCCTGTGGACACGGAGGTCGTTCATGCCCTGATCCGCCTCTGGCCATCCCCCCATGACGCCACCAACGCACCCGCAGCACCCGCCGCCACCGCAGACACTCAATCAGCACTCACCGCAGCCACACTCACGCAAACGCCGTTTGCACAACCATCTCCGAGTGGAATCGTTTGGGTCGGGTTAGTGGGTGCACAGCCGAGGCACATCCGTGCCGTATGTATTTGTGCTGTCACTCACTGGTCCACTCGCTCATGCACCCACTTCAATCACCCACGCACGCAGTCATTCACTCTTACACTGCAGTCACTCATCCACCCACCACTCGGCACAAAGCAGACAATTCTTTATATGTGCGGTAACAAGTGTCGAGAGTCGGTTGCAGCCAGAGCTGTGCCAACGCGGCAGAGCGCAGACAAACCTCGCCGTCCGCAGAGGGATGATCGGGAGGTCCGGCTGGCAGACCGGTGAGGCAGACCTGCCGCACTGCCTGGGCCACGGTCAGTGGCGACCGTGACCTATACCGGGGGGGGGGGGGGTCAGAGGCCAAAAAGAAAGTTTGTGACCTAAGATCGACCTCCAATTTCGGGCCCTTTTAATAATGACTTTCATTTTTTCTGAGGAAACATTTTCTGATGTGGGTGGCTGGGTGGGTGGGTCAGGCGGAGGAGCCCAGGCTGCATTCCGCCGCCCCCCTTCGGTAACGGTAAGCCGTGGCCTGTGCACCGCCCAGGCCACTTGGTTTGGCCACTTGGTTTGGCCCAGGCCCAGAACACCCCCAACCCTGTCACCACCACATCCCACGTCCCGCTCTCAGCCTGGATGGCGATGTCGGTGTCGCGCACCAGCCAGCAGCAGGTGGCCAGGCCGCGGACACACGCCCCTCCAGTATCGGTTCAGGGGACGTTGCACCGGGACGGACCGCCGGCAGACTTACTGTGCCGATTGTGTGCAGAACGACAAACTTCTCATGGCGCAGCGACGCATGGACTGGAATATCATCGGCAGAGGCGCTGTGCATTGCGACTGCCTCGCAAGAAACAGGAGCCGGTGGTGGACCGCCAGTTGTAGTTTTTGGTCTGACTCGGTTGCCGCCTGTTTCACGATTGCTTTCCACAAACGTAGACGGTCCCAGTACGAACGAACCTGTTGCTCCGCTCAGGGCCCGTATGTGTGGCTGTAACCTCCGTTCTGGGTCCTCCGTATTTCAACCGGTCCGTCAGGTCATGATCTTGGACTCTCGGAAGCCGAACGACGGCAAGATCCACGTTTTCTGGGAGCGGATTTTTACTGGACGAGCGCATCAACATCCAAGCCGGATCAATTCCACTTGGATTCAGGATGACCCCACACCTGTTACCCGTGGTATTCACCAGCTCGCAAGGGATCTCAAGGCTCAAGGCAAGAAAACGCTATGCCTTCGCCATTCTGCGTGGGGAATCCACGGCGGCGCTTCACCGTTTTCTCGGTCGATTGACAGGGAACTTGGGCCATGTCCTGAAGGTCTGTCATCGCATCCGCATCGAAGCTTTTTAACCGATTGCAGTCGTTGTTGGAAGGACCAAGGATAGCACCTGTTGTTTGTGGCATTACACACGTTGGGACCACAATCCGTTAGCCGTAGTGTGGTGTGGTGTGGTGTGCCGAAGGCGCTGTTACCAAAAGGCAAAAGGCCGGGATGTCTACCCACGGGTACAGGTAAACGGGCTGGGCTGTGTGTGTTGTGTGCGCGCTGTGTGTAAGTGTGTTGTGGCATAGCCGGACCAGTGCACTCTCGCACTTGGCCGACACTGCCTTGCCGACGCCTGCGCGCAGTCACACAGGGTCTCGTGGGCCCACTGCACCCTGCGTGCCGCGCTGCACCATCAGTGCTTATTGTGTGGTGCCGCACTGCTTGGTGCTGTGCACTACACTGCACTGTGTGTGCCCTGCTGCACAGTTGTTGTGGGCAGAGGGCAGTGGGCAGTGTAACGCACTGCCACGCCGCCTGGGGGCTGTGGGCAGTGGAAATCCTGCTTCACACTGCCGCATTGCCTGAGGGCAGTGGGGAGTGGAACTCCTGCCATTCTCTGCCTCCCTGCCTTGGGGCAGTGGGCCGGGCATCTCCTGCAATACACTGCCGCCGTGCCTGGGGCAGTGGTCAGTGGAACTCCTGCGACACACTGCGCCACGGCCTGGGGGCAGGGGGCAGTGGATCTCCTGCAATGCACTGCCTCACTGCCTGGGGGCAGTGGACAGTGCAACTCCCGCAATACACTGCCCCACTGCCTGGGGGCAGTGGGCGGTGGAACTCCTGCAGTACACTGCCGCACTGCCTGGGGGCAGTGGGCAGTGGGCCTTCCGCAATACACTGCCTCACTGCCTGGGGACAGTGGACAGTGGACCTTCTGCAACGCACTGCCCCACTGCCTGGGGGCAGTGGGCAGTGGACCTCCTGCAATGCACTGCCTCACTGCCTGGGGGGCAGTGGGCAGTGCTACTCCTGCAACACACTGCCCCACTGCCTGGGGGCAGTGGGCAGTTGAACTCCTGCAATACACTGTCGCACTGCCTGGGGGCAGTGGGCAGTCGAATCCCCGCAATGCACTGCCTCACTGCCCTGGGGGCAGCGGGCAGTGCAACTCCTGCAATGCACTGCCTCACCGCCTGGGGGCAGTGGGCAGTGCTACTCCTGCAATACACTGCCGCACTGCCTGGGGGCGGTGGGCTGTGCAACTCCTGCAATGCACTGCCTCACTGCCCTGGGGCAGTGGGCAGTGGAACTCCTGCAGTGCACTGCCTCACTGCCTGGGGGCAGCGGGCAGTGCAACTCCTGCAATGCACTGCCTCACTGCCTGGGGGCAGTGGGCAGTGCAACTTCTGCAATGCACTGCCTCACTGCCCTGGGGCAGTGGGCAGTGCAACTCCTGCAATGCACTGACTGCCTCACTGCCGGGGGGCAGTGGACAGTGCAACTCCTGCAATGCACTGCCTCACTGTCTGGGGGCAGTGGGCAGTGCAGCTCCTGCAATGCACTGCCCCACTGCCCTTGAACAGTAGGCAGTGCAACTCCTGCAATGCACTGCCTCACTGCCTGGGGGCAGTGGACAGTGCAACTCCTGCAATGTACTGCCTCACTGCCCTGGGGCAGTGGGCAGTGGAACTCCTGCAGTGCACTGCCTCACTGGCTGGGGGCAGTGGGCAGTGCAACTCCTGCAATGCACTGCCTCACTGCCCTGGGGCAGTGGGCAGTGGAACTCCTGCAAGACACTGCCACACTGCCTGGGGGCAGTGGGCAGTGCAGCTCCTGCAATGCACTGACTGCCTCACTGCCTAGGGGCAGTGGGCAGCGCAACTCCAGCAATGCACTGCCTCACTGCCTGGGGGCAGTGGACACTGTAACTCCCGCAGTACACCGCCTCACTGCCCGGGAGCAGTGGGCAGTGCAACTCCTGCGACGCACTGCCTCACTGCCTGGGGGCAGTGGGCAGTGGAACTCCTGCAATACACTGCCTCACTGCCTTGGGTGTGGTGTGGTGTGGTGTGGTGTGGTGTGGTGCGGTGCGGTGCGGTGCGGTGCGGTGCGGTGCGGTGCGGTGCGGTGCGGTGTGGTGTGGTGTGGTGCGGTGTGGTGCGGTGCGGTGCGGTGTGGTGTGGTGTGGTGTGGTGTGGTGTGGTGTGCCGAAGGCGCTGTTACCAAAAGGCAAAAGGCCGGGATGTCTACCCACGGGTACAGGTAAACGGGCTGGGCTGTGTGTGTTGTGTGCGCGCTGTGTGTAAGTGTGTTGTGGCATAGCCGGACCAGTGCACTCTCGCACTTGGCCGACACTGCCTTGCCGACGCCTGCGCGCAGTCACACAGGGTCTCATTTGCCCACTGCACCCTGCGTGCCGCGCTGCACCACCAGTGCCTTCTGTGTGGTGCCGCACTGCTTGGTGCTGTGCACTACACTGCACTGTGTGTGCCCTGCTGCACAGTTGTTGTGGGCAGGGGGCAGTGGGCAATGTAACACACTGCCAGGCAGCCTGGGGGCTGTGGGCAGTGGAAATCCTGCTTCGCACTGCCGCATTGCCTGAGGGCAGTGGGGAGTGGTACTCCCGCCGCTCACTGCCCCCCTTCCTTGGGGCAGTGGGCCGGGCATCTCCTGCAATACACTGCCGCCCTGCCTGGGCCAGTGGGCAGTGGTACTCCTGCGACACACTGCGCCACGGCCTGGGGGCAGTGGGCAGTGGACCTCCTGCAACGCACTGCCTCACTGCCTGGGGGCAGTGGGCAGTGGGACTTTTGCAATGCGCTGCTCCACTGCCTGGGGGCAGGGGGCAGTGGATCTCCTGCAATGCAGTGCCTCACTGCCCGGGGGCAGTGGGCAGATGAACTCCTGCAATAGACTGCCCCACTGCCTGGGGGCAGTGGGCAGTGGGCCTTCCGCAATGCACTGCCTCACTGCCTGGGAGCAGTGGGCAGTGGAACTCCTGCAATGCACTGCCTCACTACCTGGGGGCAGTGGGCAGTGGAACTCCTGCTATACACTGCCTCACTGCCTGGGGGCAGTGGGCAGTGGACCTCCTGCAATACACTACCTCACTGCCCGGGGGCAACGGGCAGCGGACCTCCTGCAATGCACTGCCCCACTGCCTGGGGGCAGTGGGCAGTGCAACTCCTGCAATGCACTGCCTCACCGCTCGGGGGCAATGGGCAGTGGAAATCCTGCAATGCACTGCCACACTGCCTGGGGGCAGTGGGCAGTGGACCTCCTGCAAGGTGTGGTGTGGTGTGGTGTGGTGTGGTGTGGTGTGGTGTGCCGAAGGCGCTGTTACCAAATGGCAATGGCCGGGATGCCTTGCATACGGGTAATGCAAAACGGGCAGGGCTGTGTGTCTGGTGTACGTCCGCTGGTCCCTGCTGCTCTGCCGTATCGCAGCGGCTGCGGGTCCCCCGCAGTGGGGGGGGCACACGTGCGCCTCCCCTGGCCGCGGCACGTTGGTGGCCCTGCCTTCGCCCCATGCCCCCCCTCCCCCCCTTCGGCCTCCACACCATCGCGCTCCAGGCCGGTTCTCTTGCGGCAGTTGTTGGTGTCTTTGTCACGCCCTTTTGTCATAGGCAGCCCTTTTGCTGCCTATGTTCTGGGCGGCCACCTTGCCTATGCCCCGGGGATGCCGCACACGGCGCCATGGTTGCGCTTGGACCGGTGCGGTGCACCGCAGGGGGGGGGGGGGGGTGGACCACCTTGTTTCCGTCTGCTGCCTGCTCTGACGCGATGGTGTCGTAGCATTGGCTCCGCTCGGGCATCCCCAGGGCCTTAGCTCATTCTTGGCCGCTGTCCCCGTGTTCCCGGGACTCGACCTCTGGTATCACCCTGGGGACAGCGTCGGACCGTGTTGTTGTTGGTAGACTTTTTGGTTGTGGGGCCGCACTGCGCCGTGCTGGCTGTGCTCCTCCGCGTGTGCTGTGCTGTGCTGTGCTGTGCTGTGCTGTGCTGTGCTATGCTGTGCTGTGCTGTGCTGTGCTGTGCTGTGCTGTGTGCTGTGTTGTGTTGTTGCTTCGGGAGGGGGGAAGGAGGACTATCCTGCACCTCGCCCCCCCGGGCTGGGGAGGGGGCGACCGCTGTCCTCTACCTTCCACTCGCTTGTTTTTCTTGATGTTCTCACGAAAGGGAGTCTCTGGCTTGGGCTGCATGCCTCCTAGCGGGCAGTGGTCAGGGGCTGCCGCCAGGCAGACACTCCTCTTGGTCTCAGTGCCCTCTTTGTAGTTGAGGGGTCGGGCCCAGGCGCACGCCCCCCTATGGGGGGCCGCTGCCCCGCCTTGCTGCCCCTAATCGCTGGCGGGGACAGTGTCAGCGGGCCAGTCCCAGGCTCTGCCCTTCCTCCCTGCCCGGTGGTTAGATGGGGTTCTGTGGGTTTTGTCTAGGTTTTGGGCTGTTGCATAGAGGGGGTTGTGGGAAGGTTGTGTGGCGGCATAAGGGCAAGAGAGCAGGGAGAGTTGGGCTGGGTTGTGGGCTGGTTTGAGGGCACGAGGGGTGGAGGGCGGGAGTGTTGGGTCGGGTTTGTGGGCTGGTTTTAGGGCAGGTGGGGCAGTGGGAGCGAGAGCTGGGAAGGGATGTAGGCTGGTTTTACGCTTGCTGGCTGGGGGGTTTGGGGGTTGTGGTGTCGGGGGGGCAGGATAGCTCATGTGCCATTTTTGGCCATTTTGGCCGGACACACACCCTATAACACCAGCAAGGCCCCAACATGGACCTCACCCGGGGCTGCCCCACCACCTCGCAGAGCTACTCGTTGGCAGGCTACCAGTAACCCCCCGTGTAACAGCGACCCCCAAGCCCTCCCCAACACAGGCCGAGCTCGCTAGAGTCGCCCGCGAGGGGACTAGGGGTGTGGTGTGGTGTGGTGTGCCGAAGGCGCTGTTACAGAAGGCAATGGCCGGGACGTCTATCCTATGTGTAGCGTGTGCACTGTGTGTAAGTGTGTGGACCTCGGCGGAAAACGGGGAAAGGGGGAGACCCGGAGGTTATCCACCAGGCGACGGCTGTCAGCCCACAAGCTCCCGCTGGATTCCCTCCCGTTCCGCCTGCTAGTGCAGGCGTAGCAGTGGAAATCCTGCAATGCACCGCCACACTGCCTGTGGGCAGGGGGCAGTGGAACTCCTGCAGTTTTCCGCCTCACTGGCTGTCGGCAGTAGGCGGTGGAATTCTTGCAAGTCACCGCCACGCTGCCTTGGGGCAATGGGCAGTGGAACTCCTGCAATGCACCGCCACACTGCCTGGGGGCAGGGGTCAGTGGAATCCCGCAATGCAGTGCCACACCGACAGTGTGGTGTGGTGTTGTGTGGTGTGGTGTGGCGTGGTGTGGCGTGGTGTAGTGAGTTGTGGTGCTGGCCCTCAGTCATGGACACAGAACAGTCAGACAGAAGCGCGAATCAGGGTGCTCCTTTATGAGGGCGTCCTTTCCCTTTTTTTTTGTGTGCACTTTGGAGCGGAACACTGAGCCATCCTTCGGTCGTCGCAAAATGTCTGAACAACCAACCGCTTCCTCTCATCTTTTTGCCTGAAGGTGTTCCAAAGTGCCACACCCGAGGCTTCCGTGTCGTTTAGGTCTCCATCCACAGTGTGTTTCTGCTTTTCCACCCACTCGCCCACCTGCCCGCCTGCCCGCCCGCTCCGGTCTTCCTCTCCATGGGTATGGCACCCAGGCCAATATGTCCGGGCACCAGCGCCCTCCACACCCACCCACCCACCCACTCGGTCGTTTTGGAACAGCGTCAAAAGCAATTCATCCAGCACTGCGTGTGGGATGCCCAATTCCAAGAATTATGCTTGAGACTTGGGTCCATCAAAAAAAAACAACAGTTAGTCCAGCAATGCTGTGGTTTCCGTGCTTGAGGTAGTGCCTCGGCCAAGGGCCAAGGGGAGGGAGGGTAATTTGCGTGATTGAGTCCAATAAGGGCTGTCTGCCCGGCGCGCAGACCACAATCCGAGTGGTCACACATGCGGCACGATTGTCCACTGTGACCGACAGAGCACATTACTCGACTCAAATCTGCGGATTTGAATCGTAGAGGTCGTGATGCGGGGGCGACACTCAAAACCTCAGCACTGAAGCCTTAACTGCTGCCACCGAGTGCGCCGGGCCGACGCCCCCACCAAAGCCCCAGGGCACTTGCTTTGCTGCAGCCCCTGAACGTCCGCTCGCTGTCTCAGGATCGACGGCACTCATCCTTGGTTTCCGGGACTTTGTGATTCACCGCCTTGGGTTGCCCGAGTTCGCGCCACCGCCCGCGGATGCCGCCCTCGTCCGCATCGTGTACAGCTCCCGCCGGGGCTCCGCGCGGCGGCAAATGCGCGCCGAAGCGCCGCTCGCCAGCGGCATTGTCAAGGCGCTGTGTGGCAAGTGGATGGAGAGGGCGGACCCGGCCCATCCCATGCTGCCCCGGCCCGGCCATGCCTGTGGCGTGGACTTACAGGTTTTGTGATGGGTCGACTGCACGGGCAGGGACTCGCTGGAGGGGGAGGCTGAAAGAGGGTTGCAAGAGCAGTTACCGGCGGTCACAAAAGCGGTTGGAAGCCAGTTTTGGTGGGTACAAATCACCACGGGTGGCAGGGGTGGCCGTCACTCCAAACAATAGGGGGTGCGGGGCACCCCTCCCGCCCCTCTCTTTCACCAACCGGCATACTCTTTCAGCTTTTTTGGCACACACACATACACACACACACACACACACACACACATACACACACACACACCCGCGCGTGAAAAAACACCCCTGTCGTGGGGCAATTGGCAATTGGCACACACACAAGGGGGGCGGCTATGCACCTTTGGTGCATGGGGCTGCCTGAAATGGTGGAGTTTCACGCGCCGCTGCCCAGGGGAGAAAGTGTGCATAGGCCGCCTGACCCTGACAGCCTCACAGCTTGATGACAAAGAAGCATACGCCTGACCTACATCAAGAGATGCCTGGAAAAGCAAGCAAAGAACTGCCGCAGGCGAGAACTGACTGCATGAAAAAACACCCCCGTGGTGGGGCAATTGGAAAATTGGCACACGCACACACCCCTTCAAGCGCAGCCCTGACCACAAGGCAGCAATGGTTTAGACAGTGCGGGGCTGCGTGAATGCGGGCTCCAGGGGCATGACGCATCCATCTTGTTCACGGCCCCGACCAAATTGGGCCGGGGGCGGGGGGGGGGGCGTCCCAGAGAAGGGACCCTTGTGACAGAGCCTGTCCGAGGGGTCAGTCGAGACGGCGGTGGCTTGAAAGTGGGAAGCGACGCCGTCACAGCAGACTGTTTGCGGGCAGAATGTGGTGTTATCGTGGATGCGTCGTCATTCTTGCGCGCCAACCATCTGTTGGCGCGTGTGCCAAACAGATTGGTGCACGAAATACCCACAGACAATTTTGCGTCTACGAACCGCAGAATTCCTGCCTGCGGCCGCTCGTCATCACTATGTCACTATCTACACACCTCGGTTGCTTTCCCATTCGCCAACCCCGCCGCAGCCCCCCCCCCCCCCCCCCTGACCACCCCTTACGCCAACAGACCAGACTGTTGCACTCGTGTTCAGTTCAGTTTCCTGAGAACTTCGTGCACATTTCTGCAAAGTGTCCACTAATCTCGCAAAAGCGCTTTGCGGCGCAACTCCCACCTCGTATTAAACCCACCAAGAACAACAAGTGCCCTCCATTTTTAGATTATGTCATCTGTAAAGTATTACGGAACTGGTTAAGAAAACAAACATGCAAACGAATCTAGCCTTTTTCGGATTATTGGAAATTTGTTCATAAAATCAGTATTCTTCTCGCACAAATACTTGGGGGTGATCCTTTTTTTTCCTGGAGTTACCGTTCCGTAACTTCTCATATTGTTGGATAATCTACTGTTTTTCATTTTTGTTGACTCTCGCAATTCTATTTTAATGGCCTCGCCACCCGACGCTGGATCTCACAGGTCATCGACTTCGCCAGTCTCACCATGCCTCAGCAGGTGCAGCTGATGCAGAGCACCGACGTCTTTGTGGGGGGCCATGGGGCCAGCCTGACCAACGTGCTCTACCTGCCCCCCTGGGCCGCTCTGGTAGAGCTCGGACACCCCGCCCGCGGCCGGGACATGCACTTCCAACGTATGGCCCATCTTGTGGGCGTCGCATACCGCAGGATTCAGCTGGGGTCTGAGAACCCCCGACCCCAGCTGCTGGACAAGGTGGTGGCGATGGTGGTGCAGGAGGCCGAGGACATTCCAGAGCGGCGCTGGAAGTACGCAGGTGGCTCGTGACAGCAGGATTGCTCGGATCGTGGTTTTGTGGCATACATAGCGCTGCTTTCGGTTGACGGAAGGCGGTTGCTTTGCCGCAGCCGTCGGTTGGGGGTTTCATCATCATCCGTGCAGTGCGTGCGACCTCAAATTCCCAGTACAGGCCCCTCTCAAACCGCACACCCGCTACTTTGTATTCCACTTTCCCAGACACATGCTCCCCCTCCACAAAGCACATCCCCGGCACCAGTGCCCCATCCCGCACTGGATGCTGAGACAACCGCTTCGTCCCACTGACATGTCCGTACAGGGCAGTGCTCAGACCCGCTCACAGTGGCCCAGTAGTGGGTGTGGCCCACTGCACCACGGGAATGCCGCATGTTGCCGCGGAATCATCACGTCTGATGGGGTCACACTCCCCTCAGTGCAAGCCCCCAGCGTCACGTGGCCATTGGTCCCGCCAAACCCAAATGATGGCGCCAACCGACGGCGGTTGGTCGACGGTTGGCGGGTATTGGACGGCATCTGAAGGCCATTCAACACACTCGTGTGCTCAGCCTTGGGTGTCACGTGGTTTGCTTCATGGAAGAGGAGAATCTCATTCCAAAACGACCAGCCCCCCGTTGCTTCAGGACAGCCAGGGGCTCCATGTGAGTCTAGCTCTCTTGGTGGTATGATCCCTTGGGACCAGGGCGGTCCCTAAGGAACGCAGTTTTTTTTTTTGCTGAAGACCGCTTCTGTGTATCATGCCCCATTCTGTACCTTGCTTCACTTCCAGAGAATGTTTCATGAATAAGGGATCAGGGATCAGGGATCAGGGAATCCCAGATCATGAAGGTTCTTCTGCACATCTGCACAGTGTGTTCTTAAATACACTTGTTTGCTAAACTGTTTGCCACACAGGTGACAGCCTGCAATTGCTTCCATATTTTTTTCATTTTGGGGGCCAAGTGTTTGGAACAGAGGATTGTTTGGAATGTTGTGAACTGACGTTGCTGACTAGCTCCAGCAGTAATTCGGATTCCAACTGATGATGACTCTGAACGCAGCATTGGCTTGCACGTGAGGCAGTTCCAGCTTAGGGATTTCCAAGGGTGGCAAACCCCCTGGAAATTTTCTGCGACGAAATGGTCCCCGTACAAAATTTTCCCCCAGCCTGTAAGTGCTGACAGCCCTGCCCTGCTCCTCCCGATACCTCATGTTCTCCTTGTCCAACGACGAACACCCTTGCGCACCCCACCTGTTAGCCCCACGCGGTTTCATGGTGCTGTTTCTACAGCCTTTGCTCATTCTTGGGGGGACGGTGGGGGGGATCAGAGCTGGTTTGTATGGAGTAGCCTTGCTAATGCGGCTGGCTCCTGGCTCAGTTGCACAAATTGTGGGCTGATTCTGACTCAATTGCCCAAAGGGTGGGCTGGATCCTACTCAGTAAATAACACCAGCCGCATCGGAGTCCCCAAACAGGGGAGGATTCCAATGGCTACATAACAGCAGCCGTTTCAGGGGCGGGCCGATTCCTACTCAGTTGCCCCAAAGGTGGGGTGATTCTTTATTATTTGCCCAAGGGGTCGGTTGGGTCCTAGTGAGCTGACCAATACAGGTGGGGAGGGGGGGATTTCGAGGGCAGTCAATTTCCTGTGGGAAATTTTGTGTTTCAAGTTGGCCTCGAAATTTGAAATTGGCACCTGTGGCTCAGCTCCACCAAGCCTGCAAAGCCCTGCACATTAAAAATATTTCTGGGAGTGCCCACATTATGTACCACCCAAAATCCAGGGGCTCCCTTTTTCTGTGTCCTGTGGTTCATTTCTAGCCTTTATTTCCCCAACAGCCATCTCAATTGGATTGGCTTGCACGATGTGGACCATCATGCCAATCATGTTGTTTCTGCATCAGTGACTCATCATGACCATGTGTTGTCCTGCTTTCATTTGTGACCTGTGGTCATTTCTACCCTTTCTTTCCCCAACAGCCATCTCAATAGGATTGGCTTGCACAATGTGGACCATCATGCCAATCATGTTGTTTCTGCATCAGTGACTCGTCATGACCATGTGTTGTCCTGCTTTCATTTTACTATACATCAGGACATCACATTCTCACAATCTCGGATCATGTGCATCATGCTCGAATGCTTTACAATTTTTGTTTTTGTGTTGGCCAAACACGTGAATTTATAGATGAACAGTAATGAAATTTAGATTGCTGTCAAAAAGAAACAACCTCAGTGTAATCCATCCAATTTGGATACTGACAAAATGAAGAATACACAAAGATCGAATGTATAAACAACATTGCAAAAGGTTTTTATCTCAAAATCTGACAGCATTCAGGCATATGTAGTGAAATGGTTTTGTAATGTGCACACTTTTGACCCCCGCCACCCCATGCCAAAACGGCCCCTAAAGACAGCAAACCCTTTGGCCACAGGACTTGTGCATGTGGCCATTGTTTGCAATGACTCAAGCAGCTGTGAAGTGTTCTTTCAGCCTGGTAATCATAGATTGTGAAATGTCTGTCACTCTCAGAGCAAAGACTAAACCAGTCACTACCAGACCAAAGGCTGGTGATGTGAGACCTTGACCATCATCTACAAGTGGCATCCTTCGAGACTCTGGCCCTCGTGGAGAGCATGAAGCAAGAGGGGCGAGAGAATATATCAACCGTGACATCCGTGCAGACACCGAGGCCCCACCTTACAGGGAAACAAGGTTTGGAACCTCGTGCAATGTCTTTAAGCTACCCATTGGATCTAAAGCCACTGGGCATGGTGGACTAAACCACCTAAGACATTGCAACAGATGATGTACACAAACAAAAAGAAGCAACGAACAACCATTCAATGCAAAAGTACAGAAAGCGCACTTTTTTCAACATGCTTTAATGAGAACCAATTTGTACTTTGCACCCTCACAATGCCTAACAGACACTATGCTTCAACCTTTGCTATGGCCATTAGCAAGCTTGAAAGCAAGATTTTTTGATTTCATTCCTACAACTTTGTGAATATATGCCAACAAGAATGATTGAGCTCTCAAATGGTATTGTCTCCGACAAACCACTTCGAACAAAGCAGTAGAACACTACAGATCGTTAGTTAGGCTACTAGTTAGCCAATCAAACACTCTATTAAGTAGGCCGGCAATCACACAAGTAGGCAGTGAGGCATGCAACAATGTCGGCAAAAACATCTAGGTTTTTTTGTAGTCGCTTACATCTGCATGCCATGGTGAACCTCATGTGCGTAGCTCAAGATAGTGGTTGATTAGCAAAAAAATTTTGACGTGGCCGGTTAGAGGGTAGGTTTAAAATGTTCTGCAGCTGTTTTGCAGGCCAGGGCTTTTGGATCCGGCTAAGCACGAAATGTTTGATGCCCCCTCCATATTAGGCCTGTGCATAGTCATTGGATTTGAATAGGAAAAGGGCAACCTTCATTTGTCTTATTGCTAGGAGCCGGAAGTGTGAGTTCAGTTTTAAAAAGTGGAATAGGAGATGCGCCTAAGTAATGTGATGAAGTTTTGGTAAAAAGAACCGGAAGGGGAGGTCAATTGTTTTCTCTCCTTCCCCCTTCCCCCCCTTTTGTCTCTATGGAGGGTGCGAAAAGGTTAGTTTTGCACCCATTGTTGTGGCTTCACTTTGGTTGAAGCAGAAACAAAGTGTTAACACAGCCTGCAATACAATTTGCCATTCAAACCTCAATAGGCGCATGGCATAGCACAGCTTAAATGTAACCTCTCACCGTGGGCACTGTGCGATATAAAATGTTTGGCCGTGTGGATGAAGAAGCCATATTAAGGTTATGCCAACAATAAAAGCCTAGATACCACGAAAATAATGAACACCGTAGCATGAAGAAAAAGCAAAGCCTCTTGCACTTTGTCCCGTTGCAATTTATCAACACTGTAGCTCTGCGAATCGGACACTACACATTACAGCGAAGTGGCTAAATATGACAACTTTACGTTGCGTCGTGTTAATAATGTAACAGAAAATTGCCAGCCGTCATGTCGCCGAATATGATTATTTTTGAACCATTATGAACACAGGCAATCTCATTTCAAGTCTCACCATTACACAATGTATTTGTTATGAAAAAATATCATCTCAAATTGTCCTGAGTTGATTGGCTTTGAATGACTCAATGAAAATGTCAAATTATGCAAAATGTTAACCCTCGTAATTTATAATTGGAAAAAAATGTATCTATGGCTGGGTAAATGTACAAAGTAGCAAAATATTGCCACAACAGTGGCGCTGAAAGCAAGATTCATCGTTTGCCCATGCTTTCATCAATCAGCCCGTCTTGATGGTCCCGGCCACATCCTTGCCTCGCCACTCTTTCACCTTCGTTCTTGCCAATCTCTCAATTGCAGGATAAGGACGAGTTACTGAAAAAGTAAAGGAAGGGCATTTGGACTTGGCAACCACGGAAGCTAAGGCTGCTGCTAAGGGATCCCTGCTCCCCACGATTAAATGCAAAGCTTCAATCTTTTAAAATCAAAGCAAATGTTTTTAATGTAAGAACTGACATAAGTCTGGCCCAAGGATGGTGATAAACACTTCACATGCACAGTTTGAGATGCAATGGAGTAGGTTAAGAATCTGGGACATGTAGGTTGGGCCGGACACAGGATATGGCTTGGCGAGCTTGGCCAAGCAACTGAATGCAGAATCAGTTAAAAAGTAGAACCACATTAAGTAGAAGAAACTTTTGAGTATCTAGGTCATGAGGTGGGAAACCACTAGGCTTAACCTTAAAGGAACAGGGCATGAAGTGCCTAGATTATTTCGCTATTACCTCTGTGAAGGCAGATACCTCCACTCACTTGAGTGGGAGGGGTGAACTTCATGGGAGGCTAGGGTTATTACCCTAGTTACTTTGAAAAATGTACTTTTATGCTTCAAAAGAGTGATAAAAATGATTAACGGTTAGTCTTTACTACTTCCCAAGCAACGGGGGGGGGGGGCTTAGCCTGGATCAAGTCGTCCACAAAAGACGTGACAGTGACTTTTTCTTACCGTATGCAAGAAATAACGAAAAATGCACACAAGGGGCTGTACCAAAGCACATTGGGGCTGATTATGGGACTCTAGTCTCCATACGGATAATCAGATAGATACAAAGGCTTTTGGGATTCCGAACCAATGAAAACCAATGCAGGATCACAGAAAAACATAAAGAGTTTCATCAATGCGAAATTTACTTAAGAATGTCTCACACAAATTCAATGAACAAATAAATCAAGGAAATATTGGCTACTTTGGAGGGCTTAAGGAAATACTTTTAATAAAGTTCAATTGCGCTTCATGGTTCAAGTGAGAACGTGTTGGGGCCATAGTAGGTACAGGACAAATGGACTATTTTACCTAGAAAGGCAACTTTTCTTACTCGTTGTCCCCCAACCCCCCTTTCCTTCGTGGCTTTCGCCTCCATGCCTAACGATGTGGCGCACCAACGGCTCCTCTTAACTCCACATCACAACCCATTGGTCACAAAGGTGTTTGTGCGGCAAACGCCACCGTGATAGTGGCCCAACTAGGTGACACTTTCAATTGCTTTGTATCACATAAGACGGCCCGTTTTTCCCCGTTGCTTGCCTTTCTACATCAGCATATGGTTCTCGTTGCTAAGTAGGGACCACTCTTCAAACGTACGGTAATCCAACCAGGCTTTCTCTCCTCAATTCTTTTGCAGTGCATTGTGCTCCACACCTCCCATAGTTGCAGTCTTACAACCATAATTATTCACTTCTTATAGCCTTGCATCCCAACACATCCATTCATGAATTGTATGATCATTTTCTGAGGCTTTTCCATTCTTTGGAGTCATTCTTCAATTGCAAATTCTTTGTTCAGACTTTCTCTAGGGCATTGTTCGATGCACGAAGGCTTTGCTTGAGAGAGGTGCCTTTTACGAACTACGAAGTCAGTGCACAATTTACCCCATCATTTCATACCCATGTGGTGCTCTTTACAGATATCTTGCAGTATTGGTTACCATGGGTGGTCCAAGGTGCGCACAAGGGGGGGTGCAAGTTTTATGTTAGTTAGGAGCTCAAGGTGATCATGTCCAAACTTTTACAACAATGTAGCCCTTCACTACAAGTACGGCGTGTGGTGCATCATTTGTGCAGTGGCAGGTTCCAACGCCATCAAGTGGTTTAGATCATCTTCACTTGATGTAGCATGCATAGCAAAAGCAAGTTCTACAAATGCTTAGCCAACCGAAATATGGCATCGGGTGGTATTCTTTGGTATTCTTAGCTGTTGTGCCCTATTTTTCGTCTGTCTCTTTGTCATTGGGTGTGTGTGCACCTTCAACGACTCTCAAATGAGGCCTACAGGCTACAACACCAACATCAAAGCAGCATACATAGTTGTGTTTAACTTCAACATCCCGAGTTCATCTCAGCAATGGGAATTGGCCCACATGCTTGGCTCCCTCTTTTATTTTTCGTTTCGTTCAAATCGTATTCTTTAGCAGAGAATCTTTTTTTTTCAGATGCAAAATCGTTTTGTTAGGTAATTTCGCTCATTTTTTTTTGATGTTTTTGCTCATGTTTTTGGCTGAGTTGACTTCTAATTTACCGCTTTTCTGAAATATAACGCATCGCCAAAAAAATCGCACTTCAAAACAAAAACAATATCACCACAAGATGCTCCCGTGCAAACACTAATGTACATGCCTTCGAATGCGGAATTCGTCGAAAATGAAAAGCAACCATCCCCATTTTAAGTAGAGGTTGGAGCTGCATTTAAAACCTAGAAATGAAGCTGAGACTCAAGTTCCATCGCCTTCGGCGTAGCACCTCGAAGAAAAACAAACAGACGACAACTCCATGGCATGTTTGAAAACGTCCAAAAGTCGGAATCTAAGAAGTAAGATTCCGCTGAAACCAAAAGAACGCAGAGCCAGGGGTGGTGAAGGGTGGTAGCCATGTAGCTCCTAGGGGCATCGCACCAGATGAATCACCCAAATTCTTTAGCAAGCAGACACACAGTTTGGCTTTTTCTTTGAGTTGCGGATTACAATTAAAAACATTGGAAAATCTCTAATGCGGAGGAACATTCAGTCGTTGATTGGTCAAACCCCCAACCAGTGAATCACCTAGCGTCATTTTGAATTCCGGTCCGCAGATTGGCGATTGAGAGTCGGCGAATCGGCTCATGAGCCGTCTTTTATACTGCACCCTAATTCAAACCCTTCCAACCAGAAACTTGTTCTGTTGGGCAAAGTAATGATTTTCCAAAAGGTTGGACATGCAATATCATGCCTTGGGATACATTACATGAATGACCCCCCAAAAAGGAAGAGGGGGGGGGGATGGCAGCCACGCGTGTGCTTGATCTAACAAACCCTCTTCAAAGTGATTCCTAGGAGGCCAGAAAATTCCAAAAGTAGGCCAAGTTCTTGCACTGCGTGCCCACTGCGTGCGCGCTGTGTGCGCACTGCGTGCATACTGCGCACACAAAGGCCGGTATACTCACTCAAGAATACCTGTCACCTAACTAGTTGCACAGCGAAGCAACAAAACCCACATGAGAACGACGAAGCTGCCTTCAACTTGGTACTCCACTGTCCCTATGAACAAACCACTTAGCCTTGTAAAGTCCGCTTGCTTCGAGTGTTTGGGTGCCCGTGGCTTTGCTCTTGGAGGCGGCGATGAGATGTTCCTTGACTCAGTGCCCAGGGAATGCATTGTCCGTGGTCTCTTGGGTGATGGGGGTTGCGAATAGGGTGAAGGGGAGGGCGGTGGTGATTCTGAGCGTGGACACAACACACTTGTTGATGGCGAGCGAGGTCAGTGATGCGGTGGGGATGAAACCCATACCACAAACTCATCAAGGTCCGCGGGCCATGTATGGCTACATCACCCCTGCCTTCTCGGGGTCCCCATAGTAAGGAGAGTTCAATATGGGGTATGGAAAATGGGTAAAAATGGTTGACATTGGGCAACAAAGGGTGACAATTCAAATGTGCCACATCCCAAATGCATAGGAAGCTAAAACAAACCCAGTATGGAACCAAAAACTTGTCAAAAGGGGCCAAAGCAGGATCCGAGTATTGGCCGACATCCAAAACTTCGCACTGCGTGCATGGCATTCCCGTAGTGACACAAAGTCTGTATCAGACACAGCCACTGAACCATGCCATCTCGGCACAGGAACAAAATCAGAAACGGCTACTGAAGAATGTTGATTCGGAGTCCATATGCCCAACCAGAGCTGGCTTCATAACCAACCGTGCTGTTTCGGTGTCCCCTGTTCCCAATCTGTGTGTGGATTTTTGTTGGTACCTTCACCTACTGTGTCCAGGAGGCACATGGGCCCATGCTTCCAAATGAAATATCATATTTTCCTCCATGTGGGAAATTCAGTACTTTTGTGTCCATGGGGTGCACTTGTTGAGGTTGAGCAGTGGCCAATTGCACACAGAGGAGTGTTTCTCACAACACCTTCCATGTTCTGCACAACTCTGCCTGCCTCAAAAAGAGCAGGGCATTGGCAAAAAAAAACCCTTGTTTGATTTCTGCTTGTTTGGATGATTCTGGACAGCGATCAGGACACTTTCCCTGCATTGAACTTCTGCGTTAAAATTTTTTCTTGTTTCCAGCCCACAATTGCCTGACAACAACAACCATAAAGCGAAAGTAAGCATCGGGAACTCTGCAGCACCATTTGCCAACCCATCTGTCCATGAAATGGACATGCAAAGGATCAACCCATCGACTGCAGAATGTCCAGCCATTTGACCTTGCGTGGAGAGCATGCGGTGCGGTCTGTTCATCTCACTCTGGGGCCCAACTTGACCCCGAAGTGGAGACACCTGCATGCTTCCGACCAAATGCCATGGTTCCTCGGGAACCAATTTGAAGGAGTGGCATATCATGACAGCATAAGGACTTGGGGTGTGAGGGGAAAAGGGGGGGCGGTTTTCAGGATGAAGATGGGGTTACAGCCCAGGGATTTGGACGAATGATTTCAAGCAAGCAGTGTGCCTGTGATCAAAGAGATGGGGTATCCACTTAAGCTCCCAGCTTTCTGTCGTGGTGGATGTGTATCTATTGTGGGAATGGTTCAGGTTAGAACATCCAAACAACCACAAACATGGGCCCAACCTCCGGAAGGGAAAAATTCCGTTTGCCCCCAATGTGTGCCCAGGCCCAGATGATACGGACAGCCACCCACACAAAAAGTCTGAAAAACCTTCACAAGCCCCACAAAGTGGCCACCAGGTGCATGGAAGCAAACTTTTCGGATTGAAGAATACTACTAGCTGGGCAGGATGGGTGGGCAACAAAGCCCCCCAGCCCAGGGGTCGCGAGGTTTTAAATGAAATTCTTGGGGGGAAAATGTGGGGAGGGGTGCAACGCTCGCGATGCAGTCAGATGGACCAAGGCTGACAGGGTCAACCAGGGTAGCCGACACAAACGGGAGCGGACGAGTCCTATGCCTTCACTACAATACCACATTAAGCAAAGGAATCCAGTTCTGGACCCCCACCAGACCAAACAATATGTGAGATCTCAAAATTTATGAACGTGCTAGGTTGTTTGTGGTGAAAGCCACAACACAAGCAGCGTGTCGCACTTCACACTGCAAGGGGCTGAGGGGTTTGGAGAACGGAGGTTCACATGCACAACCCAATCCACTGTCCGCGCAGAGAGGGGGAAAAAAAAAAGCACCCTCAACCGACCCACAAAAATCAGGCACTGAGGAGTTCCTTTCAACGCTGTGTGTGCGAAACCCTGCCTTCAATTCTTTTCAGCCAAAGAAAAGCAAGAAAAATGGCTCCCCTCAAGAGCACACACTTGCGATTGGACTTTTGAAAGGCAAAAACAGACATTCGTCAGTTTCACAATTCAAATCCAAAGGCCACAAGTGGTTTACCCAATTTTTGACCCAGCAAAAGTACCCTTTGTTTGTCTTCGTGAGACTGCAATCGAATCGCAGACGGGCTGCATGTGAGTGGGGGAAGGGTGTGTGTGAAAGGGTGAAGGGGCAGGGGTGTGCTCTCAGAGAATGCTTTTGTGTGTAGAGCTCTGACAGGGAGAGGAAAGAGGTGCCCACGGTGGTGTGTCTTGGGGGTGCCATCATGGGTTTGATAGCAGGGGTCACCATGGGCAAATGATCAGCCCCATGCAAATTGCTTGCGGCGTTTGGGGAAGGGCGGATTCACCCCCGGCTAATGCGCTGGGGAGATCATGTGAGAGGTGGGGGGGGGGGGGGGGTTGGCTGGCTAGCAAAACCTTGTGGCTCACAGGCACTGAAGAGGCCTGAAAATTTAACAGCGAAGCTGAAAAAATTTTTCACACCGGCAACGTTTCAGCCAAGCCCCAGTTGGGGGCTTACGCACGCAACACGCATACACGTGCACACGTCCACAACCGCCCACGATACGCTCATCAGTGCGGTGACTCTGGCACGCACGCAGACATACGAAGATCGCCACGAGCAAACACTGCCTGCACGTTCAATACTCTCACCACGCATGCATACGCGCCCGCGCCCACACACACGAGAGCGCACGCAAACACAGCAGGGAAATTCTGCAGCGTCGGCGACACTGCGGTTACATCCACGTAAAAGTGGCACAAAGCCCTGCAAATTGAGAGGGGGTTTTGCATTTACAATGATGTGGAAGGAGCAAACCTATCCAGCAACACTTCAACAAGGATACCCAAGCGAATAAATGCCGACACGAAGTGAAAAGCTGCTGTTGGTTGTCAAAAGCATCCGTCTCAGCTTTCTCAAAAAACTTTGCGAGTGCGAACGGCTACCCACCAAAACCAAACAGACAAACACACACACACACACACACACACACACACACGATTGACGCGAGACAAACACACACACACACACACACACAGAATACACACACACAGAATACACACACAAAAAATACACAAAATACGCGCACGCACGTACACACAGCAGAAGACACACATGTCCGTGCACTCGCGCGCACGCACGTCAAACTGACACCGACACAGACACGACCCATGAAGACACACATGCACAAGAGACAAATGCACCAATGCACATGCAAGTGAGCGCACACACGGGTGCACGTGCACACCAACACAATCCAAACACATGGAAAATGCAGCACCCCCCGATGCAGAGCCAGAGTAGGAAAACGCTACGCGACCTGCACGTGAATGCATTCCCACGTGAATACTGAAGGGACAGCCAAATGGGCCTCCTTGTGTGGCCAACACAATCCAAACACATGGGCAGCGCAGCACCCCCCGATGCAGAGCCAAGAGTAGAAAGACGCTACTCGGCCTGCACGTGAATGCATTCCCACGTGAATGCTGACAAGACAGCCAGATGGGCCTCCTTGTGTGGCCAACACAATCCAAACACACGGAAAATGCAGCACCCCCCGATGCAGAGCCAAGAGTAGAAAGACGCTACTCGGCCTGCACGTGAATGCATTCCCATGTGAATGCTGAAGGGACAGCCAGATGGGCCTCCTTGTGTGGTGCACGTGTACCCCCAGAACGGCAGGGTGTGATGTTGGCGGAGTCTCCACAGGGGGAGGCAGTGCCCCCATAATGGAATGCTGGAAGAAACCACCATCACAGAACCCTGGTGACAGCTCGGACCTACCTCTGCCCTAGGGCTGAAGCTGGAGGGGACCCCTCACAGCAAAAGTCAAAGCAGATGGCTGGGAAGAATGCTAAAGATAAAGGTAAAAATGTTTGGCTAAATGGTGGTGGGTGGGGTGGTGGGTGGGGCACAGCCCTGGGATTACTGTGCACGGGATCCAGTGGGAATTCAGGGTGCCAGCAGACAGGCAAGCGGGGGTTGGATTCTGCGCCTCCGATGCTCTATCGCGTCTAAAAACATCCTTTCGGATGGCGATGAAGAGGTGGGGGGTGGGGGGGGTGGGGGCTGTGCACATGAAGAGCGCACATCGCGGGGAACAGGGGAAGAGGGGTCTGCTTTGAGGCGGGGAATGGCAAATAGGGAGGGACATCCAGTCGAAGAGGGGGCACACACAGGGGGGTTGATCCCTGTGGTTGGGCCTGAAGCGTCTTTTCTTCAGGATATCCAATAAAAAAAGAAAAAGAAAAAAAAGATACGACGAAATCTGGCCTCTGCTCTCAGGGATGACCCTGCAGAATCCGGCCTTTTTCGGATTGGAGGCGTCCAAGGCAGTGCTTTGCAACAAGGACCTGCGGATGGAAATAATTCCTCCCACAATCTGAAAATTTTCACCGCCACATCTATCCCAAAGGAAATTCATCTGAGGGTGCTCACTCAGCTCAAGAAGAGGGGTAGCTCCTCTGTCCTGTTGCTGCGGCCGAGCACAAGCCCCCCTGGGACGATCCTCTTTGCGACAAGCTCTTCGACTGGATGCCGGGGTGATTCAGGGAAGGGACTGTGAAGGGACTAACTACTGTACAGATTTGATGATCTGTTGAATACAGCAAGCTCCCCACTACACATCCCCCAGCCCAGACACTGCAGGTTGGCGTGTCATGGATACCCCACACGGCCTCTTGCATGCCGATAGGGGCACCCACCAGCGCAGGCACTGTGACCATGGCTGTGACAAAACTGGGCAGCTCACGAAGACTTGCCCTTGATATCCAAATGTAGAGCTCTATCGAATACGCCACCTGACCTGCAAATGTCTGGGTGTTTTTTTCCGGTGTTTTTGTTTCTCTCAATAACCTTATTACGTTCTTCCTACTGCCCCGCTGCTGGAACTCTGCACACCTGGCCAAAAAACGTGGTTGTCACTCTTTTCATTCTGTGACCTTGAACTTTCCTGCGTCGTTTTGATTGGTTTCGATTTCACGTTTTCGGGGCAGTGCAGCAGAGAGATCCAGCATTTCCCTTCCCTGGACCCAACTCTCCTGATCTTTATAAATGATGCAGCTCACACAACGTGTGAACCGGGTGGCTACTGCTGCAGACTGCTGACCATACCCATCTGCGCGGCAGGGGGGATCTGGTTCAACAGCACATCACAGCAGTGGTCACCACCCTGCAGAGATGCAGCTGCCGATAATTGACGGCAAGTGGACATGTCGAACCCTTGCAAGTCGACGACTGGCCACCTTGACTGGCATGGTTCAAGTGGCACCATTACGTGACCTGAACTCCTTTGTAGTCTGCCACAAACTGAGCAATGCCAATGACACCCCTTAAGCCCTGCCGTGTACTGAATACGCCACTTTGTACAATCCAGAGGCAGGCCCTCCGCACACTTGGACAACGAACAACACACGTGTGAGATTTGTCTGTGTCCCATTGTAACCATCTAGCTCTTCCCCTATAACACTTCGTCTGATCATCCTTTTCTACTCTACTCTACTCCTTGATCAACGGCTGCAAGCGGAAGTACAAGAACAGAAACTCTGCCTCTTCTGGCCCAACGGCCCTGTCGTCCACTTGCCACTGGGCAATAGCCTTGCGGGCTGCGGCCTCCTCTGCTGCCAGAGCCGCATAAGCCGCATCGTGCAGTCCATCCCTCCTGGGGTTCGTCTCTGGAGTCGTGGGCCTCAGGGTCTTTCCTCCCCCTCCGAGTTCAGAGGGACTGATAAGGTGAAGAACAGGGGACGTCTTTCCAGACCCGGGGCGCGGGGCTGCTCCCACATGTGTGGCACCCAAGGATCCCCTGGCCCCCAAGGATCCCCTGGGCAGTGGTTGACGGCTGCCGCTGAGGTCTTCAGGCGTGAGCAGCACACCAAAGGTCACGAAGTCATGGGGAGTCACCAAACCTACAGAAATGCGCGTTCGTAGGCGCACTTGCACGCAGGGCTGGACCATGCTGAGTACGCTCGGTTGCGTGACGTAAGAGCCTGACGGCCACAAGCACGTCCCATACACGCAAAGCAGTAGGTGGGAACAGGGAAGCACGGATCGGTACTTTCGCGGACACGCGCGGTAGATGGCAAGAGAGGAAGGGAGCGCCGCACACGCGGAACGGGCAAATGCACACCATGGTCTGTGATCTTGGGGCTGGATGTCGGTCTGCGCACACTGCTGAACAGGGTTTCAAGTGGGGAAGAGGGTTTTTTGGAGGTGGGAGACTTCGCAACTGGGGTCGGGGAGACCGGACTTTCCATTCTACCTGCACAGGGGAAGAAAGGCTGCCCCCGAAGGTCGTTCCCGATTTTTCTGTCAGAATCAAGGACACCATGCAAGCATGAAACGGGCGGCGTTCCTGGTTCGAAACCGTGCCCTGCCCACCCTAGAAGGCACCGCACACGAATTTTAGCTGGCGGATTGCATTTGTTACGCTTCGTGTGATATACCAGTGACCAAGCTTTGCGGTGACGTTTTGCGCCGACTAAGGCTTTGGTTGCAGGAAACAGCTATTCGGTAGTCCCCAAAATTCTAAATCCACAGTTCATCGGCGACTGACGTTCGATTTTCCAGCGGGGAAGGGGCGCACACCATTGCTGGTAGCTTTGGAAAGGAAGGTGTTGAACAAGGAGTTGAACTCTTTGGACTGGGGTGTGGGTGGAGCCGGCAGCGGCGTGGCAAAACCTGTCGAAGCAGAGGGATGTCTGTTGTGCAGATACCCATACAACACACAGTTTTTGTTACGGCTTGTGTCGCAGTGCGGGCAGGGCCCAGCTAGAGGTGACGGTTCAGAACAAGATGTTGCCTAGTACTGGTTGGAAGCTCGTTGCCTGCACTACCAACCAACAACACCTGCACTACTTTATGAACGTCGAGTATAGGCATGCTTTTCAACCTCGGGCAAACTTCTCAGCCTTTGGTGTTGAGCAGTGTTCTCCTGTGTAACTGTCTGGATATTAACAGCGTGCTCAACTAACGAGATCCCCAATGCTGAGTTGCCAAAAGTCTCATTCAGCGCGAACCAGTGAGAAAAGCAAACTGCTCCAGGTTAAACACCGTTAACGTACACACACACACACACACACACACACACACACACACACTGCTTTCAAAGGTCAGTAGTAGCAGCATGGAACGCGAACAGCGTCGACTGCTCCAGTCAAATATGCACGCACACAGTAGGGTTGAGGACGTGCAACCTGTCACGTCGTTGGCTGACTCTGATGCCTGAAGCGTGCTGAGGGGGCTTGAAGTATGTGGAAGAGGATCACGGCAGGACGGAACTCGCAGGATGGTACGTTTCATGCACGAAGGAAACAAACTGTCGGGGTTGGAGGTGGCAAAGCGCAGATTTAGAGAGTCGAAGTTGGCGGGCTGGAAGGAGGTGCAAGAAGACATGGGAATAGGGTATGGCAAGAGAAAAAAACAACCTGTACAAAAGTGGGAATATCAGAAAATCGGCTAATCGGGCCAAAATTACACGAATAGTTCATTTAACATCTTCACGTATCCATGTTGGTTGAAAACAAGGTCATTTTCTACTCACTTGGCGAGCGTCCACTTCTACGCTGGCTGCAAATTCATTCAGGGAAGTAGGGGAGAAATGTCGCTGCAACAAAGCGCACTATTTCTTTTAGGCCTTAGGTTGGGGTACCAGAAAACCAATTTCCGTCAGGGAAATACTCTCAGTCTTCTTCAAGAAATAAGGAAAGAGCAACTAGTATGCGTTTTGATCCATCATGGCCTTTATGACACACATTGAACAATACCATTTATTGGATTGCTATTGGGTGTTTGTAGAACGCGCAAGATGTTTCGGAGTTGGCAGGAGCCTTTGGCGCAGAAGCTGTCGGCCGCCACGCATTCGCTTGCTTTCAGTCGGCCTATGGCATAGATGTTGTGACATGTTAGCATGAGTGGTGCCAATGGCGCGTCCTCGGTGCTTGAGGATGCAACACCGGTATCCCCGAATCACGACGAACACGATGACATGCCGCAGCAATCAACCACGTGCCTTGGCGAAGGCGCCGTTTCGAACGAAGCACACACGGGGAACGCCCCAACGGAACTACCACACGTCATTGCCCAAACAACGCAACCGACAACTCCTAGTGATTCCTCCCGACCGTCAAGTCCTCCACTTGCGCCGCAAGAGCCCTCTATGTGCTCTATGAAAATGATGTTCAAAAGGTTTCCTCAGTTGCAAACCGTGACTCCAACGATAGCGACAACCGCCTCGGAACCGGTTGTCGCTACAACATCCGGGCCATCACAAGAAGAAAAGGTTGCGCTCCCCTTATTTGGCAAACAACGGCGAATGGTGACCCTCGACGTCGTGATCCGCGATGTAGCATCCTTAAGTATTTACGTAATTCACACTTCCGTAACTGACCGGTGTCACCTTGGTTTGATTGTGTTCAGGACGAGCCCTCCCTGAAGCGCGACCGAGAGGCCGACACTCAAGTGGAGCACCCTTTGAAAAAGTTGGCATTGGCACAATACAACAAGGAAGCGATGGGGGCATCGACAGGGCCTCCTCCTTTGAAAAAACTTGCACTTGCACAGTATCACAAGGACCCTAACAATAGCAAGGTATTGAACTTCGCTTGGAAAGCCTCCACTTGGGATTAGCATGGGCGTGAAGTTGTTCACCCGCGTGTGTTTCCGGTCGTGCCATGCGCCGATGCCACGGGCGACTCCTTGACTAGTAAGAGGGGCGAATCCATGGTGCATTTTATGCACAATGCATGCACGAGTTGTCAAGGACCGATGTTGGCTTCCTTTCTCTTGGAGCATTCTCGCCACCCATGTGCGCGATGGTGGGGAAAGTGGACATGCATATGGAAGCCCGTGTGCCATGAAGAAAGCGTCGGGTCCATCCGACTAGACCAAGGGAACACGAAGAGATTGAGCCCGTTTTTGGAGCACAAGCCAATCCTTGGTAACACAAGAAACTAGTAACTAGCTCAACAGGCTTCTTGGATGGACGGTTGTTGCGTAGTTGTGGGGGTGTCGGACGTTCTAGCCCTCCCAGTTACATGTCTTTTGCTGGCGCCACATTCCCGACTTCTCCCAACACGGCGAGCGGATTGTGCGTGCGGATAGACGAGAGTGCGTGCGGAAGTCTCCTTTGCGCCACGGTGCATGCACAACAAGTCCCAAGTTGTGCGCTGTTTGTACACATGTTGCCCCTTGCAACCCTCACCGGTTTTCCACGTGGCCACTACACGGCTCTCCCCCATCGGTCGGTAGCGCCTTGGCGTGTTGATGGACTAGTTTAATGCCCTAGATGCAAAATGTGATACAATGCCCGAGGCTACCCGCCACAATGTCGAAATCTTATAAACGGCCTCTTTGTCGAAGGGTTTTTTTGGAGCGTATGGACGCGCAGGGCCATCCACCAATTTAATTGTTGCCAATGTACCATGCGATGAGCACTCCACGCCCCGTGTCGTAGGGCACACATGCGCAACGCTGAACCATCTCTCCTACCCTACCCTCCGGACCCTACCCCTACCCTGCCACCAATTTAAGAGAATGACATTCCAATCAATTTGAGTAATGGGGACGCGTGGGTCCAAGCGTTCACAAGCGTTCCCCCAGTCCGCCCTCCGTTTTCAGCTACATGCCACGTGTGTATGTGTGCGTGCGGGGGCACGTGCCGCTATCGCATGTGAGACTGGTCATTGATTTGTTGTGTTTGAGAATATTTGCTGCCTTGGCTGTCCTATGGCATGTGGCAGTGGTGGTGATGTGCTGATTTGTTTGCAGGTTTCATCGGGTAGCCTTGAATCACATTCTGTGGCATCCTCATCCACGCAGCAGCACACCAACATGGAGCCGCTCAAAGTGGAGGCCCAAGTAGCCGCTCCTATGTGGGGATCCAAGGTACCAAAGCTGTTGCGTGCTTGGCTAAGACTATGAGCACAGCTTTTCCGGACCTTGCTTTGGTGGTGCAGGTAAGTGGGTCTTCGACCGGGCTGCATCTCCCACCTAGCAACATAATACCCCCACTACAAGGGGTGCCGGGGCGGGACCCAAGGGGCGGAGAGTAGTTTCTCCTTCAAGGCGACCGCTTGAAGAGTCACTAATATCTCCTCCAACATGCTAAAATCTTTCCCTTCACTTCCACCAACTACTCATTCTGCAACCGGTACCACCTCATATTCCTTTGGCTACCAGACCGGACGGAGGACCGGTCCGGTCTTGTGGGTAAAATTGCCACTTGTTGGGCAAAGATAGGGTCAAGGGTTTGGAAAGGTGGCCGAAATGATGGTTTAGATGGTTTTCTTAGATTCAACAATATTTTAAAGAAAAGCAGTAAGACCGGTTTCAGAGACCGGTGAGACCGGTCTTTGTTTTCTATACCGCTTGGTGACACTTTGGAGCACTTTGGAGCACTTGATGACACTTCCCTCCCATACTTGCCTTTGCGCGCCCATGGCGGCATGCAAGTCACCAAACACCGTACACACACGGTACACACAAACACCTAATGTGCTTCCCATGTCCCTTTGACGACTTTAGCCTTGTGTGTAACATGAAAAGCACGCAACATAGATAAAATAAGGTGGTCTGACACTTTCCAGAGACCTTCAGAACACTTACAGTAGGACCAGTTAGACCGGTCTATGCAAAGTGATCTAAACCGCATTGGACCGCTTCACTTTAGACCACTTTAGAACACTTTACAGTAGGACCGGTCAGACCGGTCTTTGCAAAGTGATCTAAACCGCATCGGACCGCATCGCTTTAGACCGCTTTACACCACTTTAGGTGCTAAAGTGGTCCGGTCCGTTCGGTTTGCAGAGACCGGTCAGACCGGTCTTTGCAGAATCATCTAAACCGCATTGGACCGCTTCACTTTAGACCACTTTAGAACACTTTACGGTAGGACCGGTCAGACCGGTCTTTGCAAAGTGATCTAAACCGCATCGGACCGCTTCACTTTAGACCGCTTTACACCACTTTAGGTGCTAAAGTGTGCCAAAGTGTGCTAAAGTGGTCCGGTCCGTTCGGTTTGCAGAGACCGGTCAGACCGGTCTTTGCAAAATCATCTAAACCGCATCGGACCGCTTCACTTTAGACCACTTTAGAACACTTTACAGTAAGACCGGTCAGACCGGTCTTTGCAAAGTGATCTAAACCGCATCGGACCGCTTCACTTTAGACCGCTTTACACCACTTTAGGTGCTAAAGTGTGCTAAAGTGTGCTAAAGTGGTCCGGTCCGTTCGGTTTGCAAAGACCGGTCCGACCGGTCCGACCGGTCTTCCTGAAATGAACGTTTCAGCCCAAAACACTAAAGTGGCACGAAGCGGTCTAAACTGAACGGTTGGTGATTAAAGTGACCCCAAGTGGTAAGTTTGCAAAGACCGGTGGACCGGTCCTGAAAATATTCGCATATGGTAGCCAAAGGAATATGGTACCTCATTCATCTCTCCCCAATCCAACTAATTTTCACTTGGATCAAAGGCCATGCCGATTTTCCCGGAAATGACACGGTCGACACTATCTCCAAATGGATTACCACCCACGTACACATACACATACACCCCAACCACTATCTTCCTTCATCTACCACAAACATCCACCTGCAACACATACCCATCCCAAGCAAAGTTACTTCCAAGCACACCAAGCACTCCCCGTTCACCAACATAACAATATCCACCTTCCACTCAGCAATGACTTCTTTCTCCACGCTTCATGGTTTTTTCGCCTCATTTTTAAATGGGTAAACGGTCTTTACTGCTGCAAAGGCTACGCCCTGCACTACCACCTCTTTTCTTACAATTGCCCTCTTTGCCACTCTCAACACCCACTTGATCCCACTACCTTCGTTTCTGAATGTGCTTCTGCAAACGCTCAATACCTTCACTCCCTTTTCCACTCCTAGCGGCCTTCCACCTTTCGCAATTGGTGGCGCACAGCCAACATAGGTGACGAACGAAACTACATTCGCACCCTCGTCCCCATCACACTTAGCAATTCCTTACGTATCCCCCCCCCACCAAACACCCGATACTTCACCCGCCGACAAAGCTCTTCAGGCACGACGCACCCTACTCACCAAAGCTCTCAACGAAATTACTCCGTGGCTTATTGGCAACCCCATCCCCACTTCCCCAACCTTTGCCCAACTTCTGACAGAAATCCGTGGAACATTCCCACCTCGGACTACAGCACCTCCTCCACGGACCCTCTCCCCTTATCTCTCCCAAAAATTGCCACTCAATGCCAATCAACAAACAACCCCACGTTCCCAGAAAGACCGCCTACAGTCCGAAAGCCCACAAATATTCATCTTCCCATCACCCCAGCAGACCCTCCAGCAACTCCATCGCTTCACAGCAACGTTTTTAACGTCCTCCCACCACCCATCACATAAAACCAGCACCCCAGGCCCATCATCGACCACAACTCCCACCCACCTCCATCCCCTTTACAGTCATTGTTCAGTCACCAACCACTGTTTCCTTTTTCTTTCGCGCCGTTTACACCCACTCATCATTTGCTCTTTCCGGCTCTCTCACTGACGTTGTCAGTTTTTTGCGACCACAACACAGCACTGTCCGACACATCCCCTCCCCCCCCACCCACCCACCCACCCACCCCTTCTCTTGCTGCCCGCACCCACCCACCCCCCAGGCTTTCTTTTCCCCTTCCCCTTACATCCCTTTGGACATTCAAGACATCTCTTCTCTCTCCCCTCTTCAGGGTCATGCTCAGCACACTATACTGATTTTTGTCAGGTGCCTCAGGTCAGGCCACTGGTTCCATCAGGAAGCGCTTGGCGCCCTCCCCTGTTGTATTTAGTGCTGCTGTCCTTCGGTTGAATTTCGGCTCGCCAAGCATGCTATGCCCTTGGTTAGGCCGCTTTTGTCATGCTCTTGGGCGGGAAACCGCCATGCCTTAAAAAAATAAATAAAACCGAGTTACTAATGTTGCATTTAAGTTGCGTCGGAGCTATGTTGAGGTCCTGGGGGCTGTTCGGCAGTCACCTGTGGAGGCACCTGCTGGGACCGCCAGTCTGACCATAATGGCAAGTACTCATTATGACGTCACTCCTTACAGCCCAAACTACTTTAGCGATGGGTTGGGGTGCAAATCACTGGTATGCAGCGGCATTGGCAAGGACGGGTGCTTTCCCCCAAATATGGGCAGCCCCCAACCACGCCACAGTGGTGAAGGTGCAGCCAGAGCCGGAGGCAATGCACATGCGGGCGTTGCAGCGGAAGGGACCAACAGGGTCACAGAGGAAAGCCTTGGTCTCCTTCAATCTATTGACAGTAGTGCAGGGGGTCGCAGCGTTCCCGTTCCCTGTCGCTGGCTGGGCGCTGGGCACCTTGGGCACTAACCGTGGTATTAGGGAAGGCAACCACATCATATTGCATCACATCAGATGATGTCACATCACAATACGTCATTTACCTTTCGAATCGCTAGTGGATCAGGAAATTTTGCAATAAAATCGGTTTCAATATCTGTGAGCACCCAGTGAGGGACCATTCACATGACTCACCACAAATGAAACTCAGAATTCATGGAGCGGCATGAAATGCCAGAAGTGATGTAACGTCGGAGTGATCCACGTGGGGCGGATCTCCTCATTTCGACAAAATTGATGCATTATTTCTATATTCTGCAGTTGTGGAGGTGATGCCACCAAATCCAACGGTGGCAATCTTGCCGATCACGTCTCGTTCGTCAACCCCCATTTAGCCTTCCCAAAAATCAGCTCTGTTCATGCAGAAACATGATTTAGAGAAACAAAGTGTTTGACACAGCGTGCAAGACGATTTGCCAGCTGAACCCCAGCATGCGCATAGCACAGCACAGCTGAAACAGAACCCTCACTCCCTGGGCATTTTGCCATTTTGAACATCTGGCCGTGTGGACAAAGAAGCCATGTTTCTGCTCCCGGACAATTAGGCCCCCTTACCGGCACATGGTTAACACGGTCTGTTTCAAGATCTCAGTGCTCACAGCGCGCACGCCAGCAGCAAAAGCCCAGATACCACCAAAATAATGAACCCCACAACATCAAGAAAAAGCAAAGCCTCTTGCACTTTGTCCCCTGCACTTTGTCCCTGAAAAAACAGCACAAACAGAAGATTATGCATCCCTACCAAGGGACTAAATATGAATGACTTATGCCGCAACCTTCCCGTGCCAATCCTAACTCAAGGTGTTATCCGCAACCTGAAGCCTGAAGGACTTGCACTACGCACTGGTCAGGGGTTGAAGTGGATGCTCTTGGCCACTTTTCATGCCCCTTTACTGCTTCGAAACCACTCAAGGTTGAAATGTCCACACGCCAACTCAGCACGTGAACCAGCACTCAGAAGAAACAGAGTGCAGAGATGAGGGCTGAAAAGCAACAACAATTGGCTCGCTCCCATCCTATCCCTACCCTGCATACCTAATGTCTCAGTTAGAGAACCTTGGAACAAAACCTGAATTTCACCAAGTCCATTTGAAAGTTTAGCCAGAAACACAGGTGTACAAAAAGAGCATGCACGGCCTATTATTTCCTACAACATACGCCCCCCGGTCCCGGGTTATGCCTTCACACAGCGCTGTCACCTCTTTGTGCAGCCCACCAACCTGCAGGATGCTGTTGCCAGCGAGGAATCGTCTTCGGAGGATGTAGCGACTCTCCAGGTGTGAGTTCATCTGAGGAGCAGCATACACCTGCAGTCTAGTTTATACTTTGCTCTAAATTTGTCGGTGTTGAGGAATGCATCCAAAGCTGATGACCGGTAATCTGCGTAAACCCCCCCCCATTTAAGCAAGCAAAGAAAAATATAAGCAAGCATGCCTGCTTAAATTTTTTAGGTGTAGAATATAAGCAAGCATGGCAAAATGGTGAACCCAGAGGCTGGACGAAACCAGAGAAGAGAGGCACAGGCCTGTTTCGTCTGCCACAGTTTCTGAGACCATAGGACACAATTGAAGTCACCTTCATTGGATTCTGCACTAATGCTGCTTGTGTCCTCAACATCAGTCGCAGCCTCATAACAATACTCAACAACCGCTGTATCCTCCTCTCCTGCTGCTTCAATGTCATGATAAAAGAAATGGGGGTCATTGGTGTCAGGCAGAGCCATGTTTCTGCAGGGAAAACAAGGGGTGGTCCAAATATAAGCAAGCCAAAATGTTAAGCAAGCTTGCTTATAATTGGGGGGGGGGGGTGGTTAAACATCTTCGTCAGGGGTGTGCTCTGAGGACAATCTCCATGATTTGTTGTTTGTGCTGTGGGCAACAGGGAAGTAGAGCGGGTCTGGCAGTGAACTGCCCCCACATCCTGCAGACACCAACCCCGCGCGTGTCCAGCGATGCATGGTGAGAAGGATATTCTGCGGTGGGGTTTCCTGGAGGTGCATTTGGGGCTGGGCTTTGATGCACAGGGGGCCTGCATGAGGGTCAGTACTGCACTCGGCTCTGTTGTCGGTCCACAGTTAAGCAGACCAAACTGTTGGTTACTGTCTGATGGCGTGTGCTGCGAGCTGGCATTGAGGCACCTGGCCATGAGTAAGGCGAACGAACCACATTGTGTCCGGATCCACATTGATGGTGACCAGTCCCGTGTGGGCGATAGGTCACTCAAATAGGGTGCACAGGGTGTACTCATCACCTTCCACAGCAAAAGATCAAGGAGCTGGAGACAGACCTGTTCTACACTAAAGACAATCTGATGCACGAACAGAAGAGGTGGCTGCATTTCAGAAAGAGGGCCAGGAATTGCAACATCTGGGCAGTGCTCATGGGAATTGCGGACCCTTCAGCTCCAACCACGGACCCCGCTGCGCCCACCAGTAAGCAAAGTTCGCTATCCAAACCTGAGGTGCTCCCCAATCTGGGATGGTTTGTGCACGCAAGGCAGATGTCTGGGACGGCCCCCCTTTGAAGAGGGTTGTTAAGGGTTTCTGAGGATTTATGAGGAGTGCTGAGGGTTGCTGACGAACAACAACGACAACAACAACAACAACAACAACAACAACAACAACGACAATATTCGGAACCACTTCAGTCTGGGACTGGGCTTGGGTACCCCCCCGCCCTGAGGCTTCATACGGACCACTTGCGGTGAATGCTTAGCTTTGACGCTGCATGATTAGGAAACTTGGGAGTTGTGCAGAATTCTAGAAGGATGCTCAGCTTGACTTGAATGACGGGCTTTGAGGGTGGAGAAGGCCAGTTACGGTCGATGAGGATCTCGCTTTTCGGTTGCTTCCTTTGGCGTTGTCATCAGTGTCACTATGATGCCTGCGCGCACGCCAGGGGAACGAAAAACATATAAACCAGGAGAGCAGCACTGTATGGGAACAAGTGGGAGACAATACGTGCAGCACGGGCAGCCGTGTATTTTCCCAGTTCATGTGTCTTCTCTTGACCAGTGACAGATTTCGTTTGTGCGTGCTCTATTTTGTCGACGACGTCTCTCTTTTCTTGTTCGTGTTTGATTTTTATTGCGTTGCTGCTTTTCGTTGTGCAATTTTTTTTTGGTGTTGGCTGTTGGGCGCGGGGGGGGGGGAGGGGCGGGGGGGGCAAAGGGCTCTGGGTTTGGATGCACATAGCAGCCCTCTGATAGGCTTCCCCTTATGTCGCTCTGCACTGGGCACCCTGCATCGCATCGCATCACATCAGGTGAGGGCACATCACATCACAACACGTCGTTTCATCTCACTTGACGTTTGCATGCTTTGGTGCATCAGACAATTCGTAATGTTTCGGGATACAAAAAATCCATTTGAATATTCACGGACACCCAGCCACCTCTCCGGCACAGCCCTGGAGACACGCAAAACTCAGTTTCCATGACATAACATGACGTGAGGTGTTATGAGGTGAGGTGACATGAGTCTGTCTGACCGGGTGGTTGTGCCTGGGTAGTATTCAGGTTTATGTATTCACGGGTATGGTTCAGCAAGAGAGACATAGAGTGCTTTCAGCAATCACTGATGTGGTGCATTGCAATCAAATTCCAGATGGGTGCCAATTGAGACCACCAAACGCGAAACATCCAAGCGGTAGAATGTAGTATGGGTTTGTACCACGCATTTGATGCACAGTTTGCAGCGGATAAAAGGCCTATCAGACTCACAGCTGTTCATGCTAAAGCAAGGGCAAGATTTTTCAAGCTACCGCCTTTCTTTTCGGTGCGTTCGCCATCCATCCATCCTGGGCTTGTGGGGACTGGAGAGAGAGGCTTGGGGGCCGTGCAATTTCCCAGGCGTCATGTTTGTTTTTGATAATTCAAAGATTTGATGTACTCAGTTGCATCAAAAATATGCCGTCAAATGGTCTTTTTGGTTGGCACACTGCGTAGCAGCAATGCTACACACAAGCTTTCCATTTGGTACTCCTGCCAAAAAAAATGCAACGGCGGTTTTTGCTGAGCATTTCTATTGGCAATTGGATAGTTGAGGCACTCAGAGGGTGGTTACTGGGCACCTAGAGGGGAGTACAATTGTTTCCAGCCATTTGGAGCCCGCAGAGTTGTTGAGGGGCATGTTCAAACCCATGATGTTGCTTTGCATGGACAGGATAAAGGGACCACGTAGTAGCACCCTGTCCATGGCTAGGCCAGCCAGGATTCCCCAGAGGCAAGCTCGAATTGATTTTTGTGTCGAAGAATAAAGGTGCACCCTGGGCTGCATTAAAGCGTTGAATCTGCGGTGCCCGCCAATCATTCAATTTGTTATGCAGCCCCTGATATAGTTTTCGCCCACCCCTGGCGACATTAATGGTGGAGAGCATCCTCCAACTGTCACGGTTGCGGGAACGCTTTTGGCGATAAAGACTGTGCCCCTGGCCAGTTAGTAATCCCAAGATGCTTCGGAGGCCGTTCAGCTCCGCGAAATGCATTGCATATGGCACGGACGTTGTTCGGATTTTCAAACCTGCTTCCATGGCATACACACATACACCCCCCCTCTGTTTTTGAATTTTCCTGCCCCTCGCGTATTCAGGTGTCTGCAGAATTTGAGGCACAGTTGGAAGAGGCGCAGGACGCCCTGCTGGAACAGACCACGCGTGCAGAATCCCTCGCAAAGGAGACAGTGCGTCTGAGTGCAGAGAATCAGGACCTCCAATCAAGGCTGCTTTTGCAGAAAGCGAAAGATGCGGTGTCTCCTTCATCTCATGTTGGCTCGTTCCACGAGCATGAGACAGTGGTAAGATAATTGATATGTGTCACCCTACATGCCCTGTCAACGAGCGCTGGACCATCGGATGCTACAAGTAAGCCTGGGTGGGGCGTTGCATGGAAGCCAGATCTGACTGGAGCCTTTTATGCCCTTAAAACCCCTAAATGGCAGCCACGATTGTTGTGTGTTTGTTGTGGCTTTGGTCTTTGGGCTGTTCTCTCCGATCCGGGAGCCTTACGGACACACGCACTGCCTCTGGTGGGAGAGCTAGGTGGGGCACACCTCACTCACTGGGCCCGCCACGCAGCGGGTGGGTGGGGCACACGCCTTCCTAAGTGCGACGCGCTGCGCTCCGCGCTGCGCTCCGCGCTGCGCTCCGCAGCGCCTGTGCTCCGTGCTTGCGGGGTCACAATCCGGCATGATTGTTGACGTGGGCGTCACAGTAGTCACATGTGTAGTGGTGAACCGGCCTATCCCACTTTCTGTGAGGGAGAGGGGTGTAAATGGGCTTCCATGCCAACCCTCACCAATGAGACAATTTTTCTCCCACCGTGTCACCCCCAAAAACCGATCTACGAGGGTCCTGTGCATTGCCTGTTGTGGTATTTTTGTTTGGGGTCACGCAGTCCCAGTCGTTATTCATCGTTCCTCGTATCACCTATCATAAGTTAGCATGGGGCAACAGCATTTTCAACAGGTGAGAGTGGGACAGTTGTCCCTCTGCTCACAAGGGGTGCCGGACCCGGCATGCTTCACACTTAGCCGTGGCAGTGAAGGTTGGAAGGTGTGCACCACCACTGATGTTTTGGGGGGGTACCATAAAGGCCGTCGGGGGGTGGGGGGCTTGAGGGCACGGGAAGCAAATGGCTTATCATCATCAATCGTTTCCTGGATTTCGAGCTCCCAATTCGTGGGGGCTCTTGGGTATTCTGGATTCGTTTTGGATTTGCGCTCATGGGAAATCTGCTTTTTTTTTGGAACCCTTGCCGGCTGAGGTGTGACCGGTCTGCCCAGCAAGCGTGCACCTGCAGACAGGGGCACAACCGCACGTGCGTCCTTTGTCCTGTCGCCACAGGCCACTTCCTTCCAGGAGGGGGGCAAATCTCAAATTTTCGACAGGGGGTATAGTTTGGCCAAACTACCCCGTTTTTCCGAGGGGCGAAAAATTTTGGTTAACACCCGTTTCGCGCATTTGTCGTACAACCGCCTCCCACAGCTTCCAGTGCCCCAATTTTTGCACCCTAAACCCCACAAACCCTGTAGCCTTTCTTGGTATACCACAAATCACCTCGAAGAGAGGTTGTTAGATCAAGCGCAGGCGCGAGCGGCGTATACCCCCCTTTTTTGGGGTCATTGGCGTAGCATACCCCAAGGCATGATATTGGATGTCCAACCCCTTGTAAAATCATTATTTTGCCCAATAAGACCATCACCCAATGGATTTTTTGATTCTGAGGCCTCTACCCCCTAAAACTGGATATCACTTTTTTGAGGGGGGGGTGGGTGGGGGGGTCAAAAGTTTATGCTCAAAAGGCTACAAGCAGTGGGGAAGCTGAGCGCCGTCACACCTACGCCGGTCCAACGGTAACACAACCAACGCACAGTTTCGGGGCGGTGGTTCGAATCCTGATCTGCTGACTTTTGGCGGCGGCGGCGGCGGCGGCGGCGGCGGCATCAAAGGCAGTAGACTGGGGTTCGAACCACCGACCAAAGAGGCTGTGATCAGCTGCATCACCATTCGGCCACTGCTTGCTCTGTAGTGGTGCGTCGCCCCACTGCTTTGGGACGCATCTGCCACTGAGAAAAAACCCAAACCGCGTGTTTCCGTCTGACTGATTGCTGGCCTGGCGCAGGGACTGAATGGCTGACTGTCAACCTCTCTTCGAGGTGCACTGCCGAAGGCAATAGAATTTTTAATTTTTAGTCTGATGCTTGCCACAGGTTCTAGTGTCCCCATTAATGTAGTGGTTGTGTAGCAAACAATTCATGGCCCTCGAGTACGTCCACTCTTTTTTTCTCTTCCCAACATTGTGCTAAGCTTTCCTCATGCCTCCACAACATTGTTCCGAGGTGCTCAGCCTCCAACTTGGGGACATCGTTTGCCCCGGGCTGATTTGCCAACAAGGGCTCGGCGATCTTCAACTTGTAGGTGGTCGTGTTGCCTACATTACATCGACATTGCTGCTTGGGGCTGCGTTGCAATGTGGTACATTGAAGGTCACCGAGTACCAGATGATGCGCTACTTGAGCTCTCCATTCTAGATAACATCCCTATACAATCAATGGCATGTCATTGCTTCCGCACGGGATGTGGAAACCTTCATGTCGGATCATGTGGCTTTTGCGGGCAGAGCAATGGTGAGTGCAAAATGGAGCTCGTTGGCAAGACGGTGAGAAGCACATGCAAGTATATGCCTCATGATTGCATTACAACACAGCCCTCAAACTTCAGGATACTTGTCCTCGGCCCCATCCTCAAACGAGGAAGTGCAAGCACATGGGTGCCGCAAGAGACTCACCAAGACCTGCGGTATCGCATTCCCAAGGCACGCACAAGGCGCAAAGAGGAAGAGCTCGTCGACACCCAATGTCGCGGCCAAGCAGCACAAGAAGTAAATCGTGAACAGCCTACCATCCCTAAATGTTGCATGTGTGGAAAAAAACAGCGACCGGGGGCCCGCCAAACAAATTTCCGCTGGTGTGCCGAAAATGGTGTCCAAGACCTACCGCAAAAAAATCCGTCCCTGGGTTCTTTGTCACATGACTCAAGCATTGCTGTATGGCGGGAACACCCCAGCCCGGGTCACAAGGCCGGGCAGTCGAGGCATTTACCCGGATTTGCTGTGGATTGACGCCACTTGGCAAATCTGTGATCAAGGCGTGCACATTAGACTAAAAATTTAAAATTCTTGGTATGCCAGCACGGGGCAGGGGGTGCTGAAATGGGGACCCTGGGGCCTGTGGCAAGCATCAAACTAAAAATTTAACATTCCTGGTATGCCAGCACGGGGCAGGGGGTGCTGAAATGGGGACACTGGGACCTGTGGCAAGCATCAGACCAGAAATTTAAAACTCCTGGTGTACCAGCACGGGGCAGGGGGTGCTGAAATGGGGACACTGGGACCTGTGGCAAGCATCAGACCAGAAATTTAAAACTCCTGGTGTACCAGCACGGGGCAGGGGGTGCTGAAATGGGGACGCTGGGACCTGTGGCAAGCATCAAACTAAAAATTTAAAATTCGTGGTATGCCAGCATGGGGCAGGGGGTGCTGAAATGGGGACACTGGGACCTGTGGCAAGCATCAGACCAGAAATTTAAAATTCGTGGTGTACCAACACGGGGCAGGGCGTGCTCAAAGTGGGACACTGGGGCTTGTGGCAAGCATCAAACTAAAAATTTAAAACTCCTGGTATGCCAGCATGGGGCAAGGGGTGCTGAAATGGGGACACTGGGACCTGTGGCAAGTATCAGACCAGAAATTTAAAATTCATGGTATGCCAGCATGGGGCAGGGGGTGCTGAAATGGGGACACTGGGACCTGTGGCAAGCATCAAACGAAAAATTTAAAATCACCTCGAAGAGAGGTTGTTAGATCAAGTGCAGGCGCGGGCGTAGTATACCCCCCCTTTTTTGGGGTCATTGGCGTAGCATACCCCAAGGCATGATATTGGATGTCCAACCCCTTGTAAAATCATTATTTTGCCCAATAAGACAATCCCCCAATGGATTTTTTGATTCTGAGGCCTCTACCCCCTAAAACTGCTGAACACTTTTTGGGGGGTTGGTGGGGGGGGGGTCCCCATTTCAGCACCCCCTGCCCCGTGCTGGCATACCAGGAATTTTAAAATTTTTGGTTTGATGCTTGCCGCAGGTCCCAGTGTCCCACTTTCAGCACCCCCTGCCCCGTGCTGGCATACCAGGAATTCTATTGCCTTCGGCAGTGCACCTCGACGAGAGGCTGACAGTCAGCCAATCAGTTAGACAGGCCAGCAGTCAGTCAGACAGAAAAACACACTTTGAGTTTTTTGTCAGTGGCAGACACGGGTCCAAGCAGTGGGGGGAACAGTCGGTCTCAGGTTTGGCAGTGGCCGAATGGTAATGCAGGCGGCCGCAGACTTTTTGGTCGGCGGTTCGAACCCCGGTGCGGCCAATACCGCAGTGGCGCCGCCGCCGGCGTCCGCCGACCAGGATTCGAACTGCCGCCCTAAAATTCTGCGGCCGGGTGCGTTACCATTCGACCGGGGGTGGATGTGACAGCAATGTGTCTCCCATTGCTTGGAGCCTTCCCAGCAAAAACTTTTGACACTGAGACCTGTGGCAAGCATCAGACTAAAAGTTTAACATTCCTGGTATGCCAGCACGGGGCAGGGGGTGCTGAAATGGGGACACTGGGACCTGTGGCAAGCATCAGACCAGAAATTTAAAACTCCTGGTATGCCAGCACGGGGCAGGGGGTGCTGAAATGGGGACACTGGGACCTGTGGCAAGCATCAGACCAGAAATTTAAAACTCCTGGTGTACCAGCACGGGGCAGGGGGTGCTGAAATGGGGACACTGGTGCTGAAATGGGGACACTGGGACCTGTGGCAAGCATCAAACTAAAAATTTAAAATTACTGGTATGCCAGCATGGGGCAGGGGGTGCTGAAATGGGGACACTGGGACCTGTGGCAAGCATCAAACTAAAAATTTAAAATTCCTGGTATGCGAGCACGGGGCAGGGGGTGCTGAAATGGGGACACGGGGCAGGGCGTGCTCAAAGTGGGACACTGGGGCTTGTGGCAAGCATCAAACTAAAAATTTAAAATTCCTGGTATGCTAGCACGGGCCAGGGGGTGCTGAAATGGGGACACTGGGACCTGTGGCAAGTATCAGACCAGAAATTTAAAATTCATGGTATGCGAGCACGGGGCAGGGGGTGCTGAAATGGGGACACTGGGACCTGTGGCAAGCATCAAACTAAAAATTTAAAATCACCTCGAAGAGAGGTTGTTAGATCAAGTGCAGGCGCGGGCGTAGTATACCCCCCCTTTTTTGGGGTCATTGGCGTAGCATACCCCAAGGCATGATATTGGATGTCCAACCCCTTGTAAAATCATTATTTTGCCCAATAAGACAATCCCCCAATGGATTTTTTGATTCTGAGGCCTCTACCCCCTAAAACTGCTGAACACTTTTTGGGGGGTTGGTGGGGGGGGGGTCCCCATTTCAGCACCCCCTGCCCCGTGCTGGCATACCAGGAATTTTAAAATTTTTGGTTTGATGCTTGCCACAGGTCCCAGTGTCCCACTTTCAGCACCCCCTGCCCCGTGCTGGCATACCAGGAATTCTATTGCCTTCGGCAGTGCACCTCGACGAGAGGCTGACAGTCAGCCAATCAGTTAGACAGGCCAGCAGTCAGTCAGACAGAAAAACACACTTTGAGTTTTTTGTCAGTGGCAGACACGGGTCCAAGCAGTGGGGGGAACAGTCGGTCTCAGGTTTGGCAGTGGCCGAATGGTAATGCAGGCGGCCGCAGACTTTTTGGTCGGCGGTTCGAACCCCGGTGCGGCCAATACCGCAGTGGCGCCGCCGCCGGCGTCCGCCGACCAGGATTCGAACTGCCGCCCTAAAATTCTGCGGCCGGGTGCGTTACCATTCGGCCGGGGGTGGATGTGACAGCAATGTGTCTCCCATTGCTTGGAGCCTTCCCAGCAAAAACTTTTGACACTGGGACCTGTGGCAAGCATCAGACTAAAAGTTTAACATTCCTGGTATGCCAGCACGGGGCAGGGGGTGCTGAAATGGGGACACTGGGACCTGTGGCAAGCATCAGACCAGAAATTTAAAACTCCTGGTATGCCAGCACGGGGCAGGGGGTGCTGAAATGGGGACACTGGGACCTGTGGCAAGCATCAGACCAGAAATTTAAAACTCCTGGTGTACCAGCACGGGGCAGGGGGTGCTGAAATAGGGACAGTGGTGCTGAAATGGGGACACTGGGACCTGTGGCAAGCATCAAACTAAAAATTTAAAATTCCTGGTATGCCAGCATGGGGCAGGGGGTGCTGAAATGGGGACACTGGGACCTGTGGCAAGCATCAGACTGAAAGTTTAACATTCCTGGTATGCGAGCACGGGGCAGGAGGTGCTGAAATGGGGACACTGGGACCTGTGGCATGAGACTAAAAAGTGAAAATTGGGTCAATGGTAAAAACTGTCCCTTTTTTGCAGCGGCCAGGTTTGAAATGTGCAAAAAGTACCCAAGCTACCCCTTTTTTCGAGTGGGCTGAAAAATTTCGTTAAGAACCCCGTGTACGAAATTCGAGATTTGCCCCCCTCTTGTTTCCTTCCCCATTCTTTGCTAAATCGGGGCAGTGATCGATCAATGCTCCAAGAAACGTCGTTGCCCGAGATTCCAAATGCTGTATTTCAGAAGCTATTTTGTCGTTGCCTCGTGCCTCAGGATTCCTCTTGTTGTGTGAGATAGTTATTCGAAGGTGAACCTGCCCTGGGCACACAGCAGATTGGTGTCTGCAATGCAGCAGAGGTTCCCAGTTTTTCAGACTCGCAGTCTCTAGAAATTGCGTGTTGAAGCAGACACTCCGATGCAATCAGCTTGCAGCATCATTTTGAGGGAAGTACGCGTTGGTGAGCCCGTGCACAAATGCGCCCCAACCCGCTTTCCCTGTGCTGCTGTATCATTCATCCCACACCTTCAACGCCTGTGCAGCAAGTGGATTCTGAGGGCTTTGTGCAGCAGATGCTTGAGCACCCTTTGTACAAAAAGCTTATGACCTGCTACCACGAGGAGCACATTGTGGCCCAGAAGTATGGACAGCAGCTGGAACAAGTGCGGGAAGAGTTGAGGGTAGAGACGCGCCGATGCCAGACCATGCAGGAAAAGATTGAGGTGTTGAAAGGGTTAGGTCAGGGGCTGAGGGGTAATTGTGTGGCCGGAAAGCAATGTCGACTGGGCCTGCCTGTAGTTTGTTTGAGCTGTGCTGCACGCAGTCGAGACTGCGTTGCTTTTTGTGTTTTTGTCGAAGGGGACTTGTTGTCTGCATTGCACCCCCTTCAATCGTGGAAGCCGATTCATCTCCTCATCGGCGCTGGGACTACTCCTCCCTGCGACCTGCTACCCTACACCCCCGATGATTATGATTATGATGGTCAAGGGCGCCCTCGGAAGCTTCATAGCGATGATGGGTTGACACGGCTTTGAAGCATTGCAAGGTTTGGGGGGGGGGGTTGTGGCCCTTTGTAACCCACTGCGCGGTTTCGTCGGTGTTTGGGGTGTATATAGGCTTGCATGCCAACCCTCACCGCTGTGACAATTTTCCTCCCACTGTGCCACCCCCGAAAACCGATCTACGAGGGTCCTGTACATCGCTGGTGGTGTCCTTGCCCAGGTGTGTCCGGATATCCCCCATGCTTTTGCCTAGGTGCGCCTGGATACACCCCCTGCCTGTGACCAGGTGCACCAGACACGCCCTGTGCTCGTCACCAGGTGTGTTGTTCTCGCTGTGCTGGGCGCCCCAAGGCGTTTGAGAGGGATTGTTGTCCAGGCCCAATGGCAGGACAGCTCATTTGTCGCTGCACTTGTGCAGGAGCATGAGAGGAAGATGCGCAAGAAGCTGGAGCACCAATTGCATGAAAAAGATGCCAAATTGTTGGACCGAGACGCTCTGCACCGAGACCTCAGGTGTGTGGGCACAACACGGGGTTGTAATGCGTTTGGGTAGCAGCAGCAGTCACGAACTGTAATACAGGGGGCGGGAAACCTTCGTGGGAGTCCAGGGGGGCGGAAATAAAAGCGATCCGCATTTTCCCGCATTTTTCCGCATTTTTTCCCGCATTTTCTCCCCTGCCAGGTCTTTGCTTACCAAAGAGGAGATGCATTGTACGTTTGTGCTTGTTTACTGGTTCCATCCACTCTCTGACTGGTAGTATTCAGTTTCCCTGTGTATGAGTTGCAATTCCCTCTCCTCTTAGACACCATGATTGCTAATACTGAATTTGAATCTGATGGCTCTGGCACCAATTCCCCTGGTCCTGAAAAGAAGCGGAAGGGTGGTTTGGGCAAGGGTGGTGCTGCTGCAAAGTATTGCACCATGTCTGTGGCGGCTGTTTTGGGTGTGGTTGCACACTCCAAGAAGCTGAAATTTTGCATCGACGTCAATTTTCTATCAATCACCTTTCCCCCGCAGCCTGGAGACACCCGTTGGGGCAGTTGGCAGGATGCCTCTGACTGGTTTGTGAGCATGTGGAAGCCTTGGTGTTCATTTGTGCATGCTGAGGCAGTGCGCAACCCGTGGAAGGGGGAAGCTGATGTACGGCCAATTTTGCATCTAATTGATGAGGTCATGCAAAAGCGGCCATCAGGAACCCTCATTCGTTTGAGCTTTGTGACAGATCACACCACCTGTCTAATGAAGTGCCTGAACTTTGCACAAGGTGAGGGCCCCACTGCATGCTACATGTATGACAAACTGATGGGTGTTGTCCAAGATTGGAAGGACACGCTGCAACAAGCAAAATTGTCTCCAAGGATTGAGGACAGTTTAAAGGTCCTGAAAAATGGGGACAATCTGCGCACCCGCTTGCTTTCTATTGTGCAGGAAATGGCAACGGCCCTGGATGGGCGGCTTGTTAAGGAGGGATTGCAATTGGAGTTCTTCAGGCAGGTGAGGGTATTAAACCCAGCCAATCTGCCTGATATGAGCAAAAGCTTGGCAGATTACCCTTTATTAGGATTGGAAATTGGGAGGATAATTTCCTGGCAGGGTTTCGTATTTAAGGAAGGTGGCGAAATTTTCCCCCAGCGAAATTTGGGGGTATTGGCAGTGTAGTGCAGGGGCACCACGGGATTCCAAAGGGTGGCGAACCCCCCCCCCCCCCCCCGAAGTTTCCCCGGCGAAATAATTTCCCATACAACCCCCTCCCCCCCCCCTGTAGATGAGGGGTGACGTGTTTTTGTGCGTTGCGGTGCATGCATCAGGCGTGGTGAATGCGAGATGGCGGTTGCGGATGTTGCGGTTGCTCATGGGCAGTTTTGGCGTTCGGTGTCACACAGCCCGAAAGGATAAAATCCTGTACCGCACCGAGCAATCTTTTCATCAAGGGTCCCACGGCGGTGGCGGGGGAGTCTGGGGCGTAGGTGAGTCCAAGAGCCGACCCCTTTAATTGTTCCCCTGCTGAAGGATTTCTGATGGGTGTGGGGGTTGGCTCGGGCCAGACCCCCCTAACCACCCCCCCCCCCCCCCCGCAGTGGCTCAGCAATTGTGTGGGCCCGAGGTAAAGTTCCTTTCCGTAGGGGTCAGGCACGCTTACGCAGCATTTTCCGACCCAAACCACTGCTGTTCTCAACCTGAGAGCCCATTTTGCGGCTGTCGTCACCAAATTATGCAACATAACCCGAGGAGGAAAACGGTGCCATCACCACTTGAACGCATTTGACGTTTACAACAAATTCAAACGGGCATTGCCTGTGCTCACTTACTATTTGTATGTTCCATGCGCTAAGGTATAGCCGGCAGTGCACTTACTTGCTTGTGCGACAGTCCGCTTTCTTGGTTATTTTCCCTCTTTTCAGCACATCGTTGGGGCACAAGTTTTGCCAAGATATACCACCGCAACTGCATCAACCATAATTGTCGAGTTGCTTGGCTCACGCAAACATTTGATGTCATCTTGTGAGTTGCATGTACAACCGTTTCTCTAGTTGCTCAAGTCATGCTGGGGGAGTAGCATAGCGCAAGACGGAAGAGGGAGACCATTGTGGTGGAATCCAAGCTCGTTGTGGGAGCACAACCCCCAAATGCCCTCGTACTCTGTTCCACAAAGACCAACGACATGCGCTTGTGGGGGCCCTGGGCACGGCTCCCCAGGGCAATACGGCTCTGCACACATGGGGCATGTCTGAGACAAAACTGGGGCTCAGGGTTTGGAAGTCGAAGAAATCCGGTTGAGGCAAATTCGACGAACGAACTGGAATCCGCAGATACGTATCGCACCCGAGCCTTCGCAGCAGGTCAACCCAGTTCGGCCACTTCGGTGCCAATATTTGTCCCGCATCCAATTTCGCGAGTTCAGCCTGTTGCGCCATTCAGGCCTTTTCTCTGGTATTGCGGATATCCTACGGGAGGGCGGGGGAGGGGCGGGCGGGTGGGCAGGTCGTGAGTGGCCGGGGGTCAGTGGATAAGGGCTGAGTGGGGCCCAGGGTGCTGGCGCCTTCGATTTTTGTTTACATTCTCCCTTTGGTTGGTCAGTTGGTGTGTGTGTGGGAGGGTGGCTGGCGGAGTTGCCCCCCCCTTCCCCGTGTGGGTTGGCAAATGGGTGGGTGGGTCCACCTCCCCCTCTGTGTTTGAGTGGTTGCAATCCGGTAGCATTTGGGGGGTGACTGTGTAAAACAAGGTGAGCTCACATCAAGCAGGGTCGCACTCCCCCCCTCCCCCTTCCCTTCCCCATGTTATTGAGAAAAGGCCCAGATGACGCGTCTTCCTCTGCCTTCGTTATTGGTCCACGTGTCGACGACCACCCCATGTGTGCGTGTGCGACAGGTCTGCGGTGTCCATATCTGGGCTTGCCACTTCGCTGTTTGCTTACAGTTACCGCCTCAAACGGCTGGAAGCGGTGAGCGAGCAGGCGGCCGACGAGCAATTGAAGGTGAAGGAGTACAGCGTGCTGGTGAACAGCTTGAGAAGGGAATCGGAGAAGGTGCCTGCGACCCTCCTGGGCCCGGCTGGTGTTGCAGGCAGGCCTCGTTGGTGTATCTGGCGTGTTGGGGGGTGGGGTCGTTTTCCGGTGCGAAATGGGGGGCCAGGAATGGTCTGCGTTGGTGGAGGCGTGCCCCAGAGCCGTGCCACGGGCGGGATACGGTCCGTGCGGAACCCAACCTGTCCCCTGTCCTCCACTCACCCCATGCCTTCAGGATGTTGCCAGAAGTGGTGTGCATCAGCTGATGGATTGGGGATGATTGCTGGGCCGCCTCCCGCTGGTCAGTCGGTGGGTTGCAGTGATTGCAGCGCGGAGGTGATGAACGGCCCACGCGTGGTCGGACCGTTGGATTTATTGAATACCCGGGGGGCAGGGGGGGTATTCGGAACAGGCGAAATTTGCAATAGCAAAATTCGTCGCGACGAAATTGTGTCAAATTATGCCACGGTATTTACGGTCCGAAGCGATTTGTCTTGGTGTCATTTGAGCACATCCAGAAGCCACCCAGAAATAACAACAACCATCCAGAAGCCTCCGGGAAATAACAGCAACCAACCAAAGATCCACAGGGATTTGTTCCTGTGCCACAATCTGGGGATTTTGTACCCAATTTTCTTGTGGTATTGAAGAATTGTTGCCAAATTTTCTCCGCATCAAGTTTCACTATTCCAAATTTGGCACGTTCCCACCCCCTGCGGTAGTGGCATATAGTGCCATTTTCAACACCTCAAGAGACACCTCAAGAGGCAACCATGCGGTGCGCACCTCTGGCAACGGATCTTGGTCATTTGAAGCTGCTCCTCGTTCCCACTGAACGCCTGTTTTTTTTTTTTTGGTAAAGGAACATCCACTCTATGGTCCGGACACAACCCATTCGAGGGTTTCGCAGAAATCTGTGCAAGGATGAGGTTAGGTTTTAGCGTTGCTCGATTACATCCGTGCGGTCCTTAACTTGCAGGGAGGTTCAGGCATTTACAGACGTATGTGTGGAGAATAGGACAGCAGGACTGCTGCCTGCAAGTCAGTTTTTAACTTCACTGGTGAACCATGATTTGTCTCCTTGTTCTTTTCCCTGCGATGCATCTCCGTCGCTTGGCTCCTAATACACCACCAGGCAATGCCCCTCACCATGGCCCTGAGTCTGGATCTCCCAACAATGCCAACCGGATCGGCACGCTTACCCGTTGCATGCCAGGTCTGAAGTTTCCTGGACATTGGCCTGTACATTGCCGCGAAAGATGTGCCTTGGCATGCAAATAGTTGAGGCAATGTTTCCAGTCATGAGCATTACATCCCTCCTCTCAATACCCCATCGCTCTCCAGGAACATTTGTTGGGTAGAACAGGTCACCAAACTGTGGTTTTGCGCACATCCATCAATGATGCACAGCAAGCCAGAGCGAAAACTGCTGCACAAAAAATTACAGGGGTGCCAGCGAAAAAGAACAGGGTGCCGCCACTCCTCCCTCTCCTGCCCGGCCCCCCCCCTCTCCTTTTGCCTTGCTGCGCCCTCTGCCTCATCCTCCGCCCTCGTCCTCCCCTCCCCCTCGCTCCCACAAGAGTCTTGGTCTCTCACATGCAGAAGGCGGCTGCAGACATGTTGGGCTATGGGACAGTCACTGCAGCCGTCCTCCAGCGGCAGACCGCCCAAGTTGACGGCAGGGGTAGGGGTGATGTAGCCAATCTGCCCAGGTGTGGGCCACTGCTGATTTTTTCCTCCACTCTAAAGCGTTGGGGACCCCCCAGATGGTAGGGGTGATGTAGCCAATCTGCACACTTGCGGGCCACTGCTGATTTTGTCCCCCGCTCTGAAGCGTTGGGGAACCCCCCAGACGGCATGCCAAAGCGTGGGAGTCCATCACCCCAACTCAAGGGGCCACGCCAAAGTGTGGGAGTCCATCACCCCAACTCGAGGGGCCACGCTACATCACCCCTGCCGTCTGGGGGGTCCCCAACGCTTCAGAGTGGGGGACAAAATCAGCAGTGGCCCACAAGTTGGCAGATTGGCTACATCACCCTGAGTTGGGGTGATGGACTCCCACGCTTTGGCATGGCCCCTTGAGTTGGGGTGATGGACTCCCACGCCAAAGCTTTGGCGTGGCCCCTTGAGTTGGGGTGATGGACTCCCACAACCTGCATGTTATTTTCTTTCTTTCCGCCATCTGCCAGCGATGAGTATAAAAACACCACGGCTCCATTGCATTACCCGTGCCGGAGGTACCCAAGATGTCTGTGGGGGTTTTCTGCTTCACCTCCTATGGTAGCAATGGCAGTTGTTGGGTGGTTCTTGTGTTTTTTCGCTTGTTTTTTTGGAAAAAGGGGTTTTTTTTCCCATACGTAACTTGCGCCAAAAAAACGTTTGTGCGAATTACGCCTAAAAAAATGTTTTGGTAAAAAAACCGCGACATACGCCAAAGAACATAAAAGTTATGCGATTTACGCCAAAAAAAAACGCGATTTACGCTTATTTCCGCAATTGAGCTACGCTTTCCTCAGAGCCAGAGGCTGTATGCCAGTGTCATGAGGTCTCACGCCATGCAACACACGCGTCCCCCATGTCTGCGTCCCTGCAGCTCCGACATCGGCTTCGAAAAGACCACCATGATGACCTGGCAAAGGAGGTGGAGAACATCAGCAAGGCATATGAGGACATGTCAGAGCAGAACAGCCGGTTGCTGTCACAGGTGCTTTCTGCACTAGAAATGCAGGGGGAGGGGGCATTACCACCCTGCCGGCACCTCTCCCTCACCCTGCGGGCACTCCCCCCTCGCACTCTGCCAGCACTCCCCTCCCCTGACCCGTCTGGCAACCCCCCCCCCCCTTCTGACCGACCCAATCTGCCCGGGTGCCCCCCACCACCACCACCACCACCGGCCGTCCGCAGCCAAATTGAGGCCTTCCGCACAACACAAACGAGTGTGTTACACTGGGAGTATCAACCGGATTGCTTTTCTGCCCTTATGGACCCCCCCCCCCCCAAGGCCCAAGCCTCAAACCATAATTCACAAAATGCCATGCGCCAGCCCCAAAAGTCATGATACCAGGGGAGGTGGGACAAATGTTTGCTGGGTGGGGGGTGTCGTTCGAGCCCCCTTACCACGGGGGGGGCGGGGGGCGCTCAAGGAAAAGGGCTCCGGTGACAGAGCCCTGACAAAGTGGCAGTCTGAGGACCAGTCCTGGCTCAGAAATCAGAATCAAAAAAAGTTTCAAGTTGGCATCATCATCGGGCTCCCCACTTCTCGCAAATTTCGACCCCCCCCCCCCCCAAATCCAATGGATGGTCAACCAACCCACGTAGCCACGTGTGGGGGATTCCCTCCTCAAACGGTGAAAAGGTATGTATACCCGGAAGCACCAACCGGCATCCTCACGGAGCCTTGACACCCCCCCCCCCCAACTCTGACTGTGGAGTGCATTACCTCTGGTTTGCATTTGTCTGTTTTTAATTAGGTCACACCCCCCCAAACTCTGCTGGCAGCCCCCTCCCCCCCTCTTCAATGCCCCCCGTCATTTCATCCCTGCAGGGCCCCCTGCATCTCAGACCTCATTTATTTGATTTGCACAGATTGCAAGGCTCGGAGTTTCTATTTTCTGATGAGGTCTTCGAAGTCATAATTATTGTTAAGGGTGATTTTCGTGTGATCTATCTGTGCTGGGCTGGTGAACAAACCAGTTGCCAGGGGGTTAGGGAGCCCCCGGAACATCGGGCGAGGGTTGGAAAGGGCACACCGGCACACTGATTCAGCCTGAATGGCACGCCCCGCACCCCAGCCTTCACGCCGCGGGTGTTGGGGTCCAGAATTGCTTCGAACGCCCCATGCGGTGCCCTGTCTCCGTCCCATCGGTTGTTGGTTCACCAGATGGAGGAGAAGGACCGGCTGAGCAACAACCTGCTGACGGAACGGCTGAAGAATCAGCACAACATCCAACTGTTGAAGGTATCTCCTTTGAATCCAAATCCCGCCTTGAGATTCTGAGCTCAAGCCCCAGCCTTTTTGCCATTTGAAAGATTCACCTGGGCTCGCAGACCTTGGTCATGCATTGTCCACCACTGTCTTCCAGGCAGTGACAGCATCCCGCCCCCCCCCCCCCCTGTTTTTGGGCCCTAAAGACAGAATCCCCCCCCCCCTCCCTCCTTGTCTAAGATACGTCCTTTCGCTCAGCTGACCTTCATTAGGTTTTGCCCCGTTGTCCAAGGTACAGCTTGTCCAAGACACGGCGGGGATGGCGTTGGTGCCATTAATTTTGGGACCTTCTATAATTCGGTCCCCAGTTTGTAGATGTGGGCCAAGATGATCGGGTTGTGTGCATTTCTGGCTGTCTGATGAGTCACACCTGTTTCATTTGGATTTGGCTTCCCGCCCTGCGTCTGTTTGACCCCATCCACTGTGTTTTGGATCATGAAGGTGATGAAACAGAAGCAGCAGCGGGGCCTTTTGCGTCCAAGTGCCTCGAAGAGGCAGTCTTGCCTGTCGCGCGCAAGTGATGCGCGTCTCAGATCTGGGGGGCGTATGTAAACTATTGATTTGGGACCTGGCCGTATCCCGGACAAGGGAACCAGGGGAGGGGGGTAGAAGATTGAGGAACACGCGGTGTGGGAACAGTGTGACGCTTGCTCTTCCCAACCACATCCATTGCGGTTTGTGCGGTCAGTGGAAACAGTGCACCAGCCTCATCATCATTGGTAGAAGTATTGGACATTCCGGTCCCTCCACTCATGTACCACGCAATAGGAAACACCAATGTTGGGGTTTCATTTGTCTATTTTTTCACATCGCACTTGGGGATGCTCGGGATGATTGGCGTGAGCCATAGTCTCTAATAACTGGGAAGGTGATTTAACGTAGGCCAAACAACTTTCTGAGTGTCTATGTTTTTCGATTGCCCTCAGCGTGGACAATGTCTGAGCCCTGGCAACTTCACTAACAAGTCCCTACCAGCCAGGCATTTTTGGTTGGGCTTTTGGGGAACTCCACCGCACGAGCCGCCAACAACACAACAAGACGAACGCAGCATGTGTGTGTCAACAATTTTGTCCAAGGACCCGATTGTAAATGCACCTGATTGTGAGTGAAGTTGTGGGGCCATCCACAGCCCGCTGGTGTGAGCACGCGTCGGGGTGCAAGTCGCCCGGTCCCAGGCCCTGATTTTGGTGGTGCCAGCGGCTCGGGCATGTTGATTTTTATGAGGGTTGGCACGTCCGTCTGATCCGTTGCAGGCGGAACTTCAGACACAGCGTGAGCATTTGGAGACCACCGAGAAGCTGCGGGCCAACCAGGAGATGTGGATTGAGAAGATGTACGGGCTCCTGGAGACCATGCACAATGCAGAGGTTTGTGTGCAGCGCCGTGGGTTGTGCGCTGCGGTGTGGTCTTGCCTTGGCCGTGCGTAGCTGGACGCTTCTCCAATGACGCTGTACAGACGTATGTCCGTCACATTTCTGTCGCGCTTCGTCCTCCGTAGATGACGTCGTTGGTCCGTTTGTTTGTCAGCAAGCAGTCACTCAGCCTCGGTCATGAATAATGCTCCATATTGGAGGGGCCCCCACAGTACTGGTGAGGGTTTGAATGCAGCCCGAGGGTCGTACATCGTGGTGCGTGCGTCCAGTCACACACGACCAAGCTTGGGCCGGCTGGAACATGTAGGGATTGCACCGGCTCAGTAACTTAATGCGATCAGAGGTGTATTCGTGTGAGTCCAGATAGTATTGCCCAATGCAATGTGTAATCCGCACCAAGTTTTCGAATTCGAGAATCCCAATTCCCAATCGCGCTAGCAACCAAGTTCCTTTTGTGGTTTTAGAACTGCATCCCACCGGTCGGTGGTTGACTCCAGCCCTGTGTGTGGCTGACTGGCCCTGGGGAGGAGAAGCAACGGCAATGCGCGTGTCACCAACACGCAGCCACGGGGGAGGATTACTTGTTGAGCCACCCCCCCCCCCCCCCAACACGCACACACTCCCCCCTAGCCCCCCCGAACCTACGCCGATGGGGGGGGTTTGCAGTGAGTCTGTAACATACACCGCTTCTTGTGTGCCTTCGCAGGTTCATTTGTGTGTGCCGGAGTGCCCTATTTTGTGTTCACTCATGGTGGATGGAGAACGGGTTTTTTTTTGACCCCCCAGTTGTGTACCACGGTTAAGCCACGTGACCTCGTTTGGCGGCGTGAGCAGGGGGCGTTCCAGAAGGGGTGGGGCGATTTATTTTATTCAGCTCTTTTTTTGGAAGTCTTGAAATCCCCGTGAAATTCCCAGCATTTTGTTTGTCCGCAAATGGGGGTTTTTACACAAGTGGGGGATTAAATTGTGCAGAAGTGGGAGGACAAATCATAGCACATGACGCCTGCCCCAGACGCACCGAGTCCGAGCCCCAGTTGGGGTACAAGTACTAGGGCCAAGCCAACCTAGGCGCTCAATACCCTGCGAGCTCGAAGGGGGATAATAATGGTCCGCTGCCTGGAGCTCGCCCGGGCAATCTACCTCTACCTCTACCTCTGCCCACACCGCGGGTGTTGGGGTAAATGGAACCCCCCGTACGCGCTCTGTACCCGCAGAGTCCCCCTCAGCCCCTCCACCCTTAGCAACAAAAATTCTATCAGCCAAGGCGTGTTTTTGTAAGCTACTCTTTCATGACCTTGACAACATAGAAATACATTTTGAGGCTGTGTTCACTTGCTGTACCCACACAACCCCCAAGATCAGCCATTTGTCGCATATTGCTGACGAGGGAGAGTCCGCGAGGATGGATGATGAAGTATCGGCGGTCCGGCCATGTGTCCTGCATGCCCCTGCCTGCGTGCATGCTCACAGCCGCCCCTGCTTGTCCGGTTGGTGGAGGGGATCCCCAGAGGTTCCGCTGCCCTGGCGATGAGGCAGTGGCCCCTCTCCTTTGCCCTCACCCACTATTATTTTTCAGAGGCATTCGTGCCGGCAGAACAGTGAGCTTCAGACCCTCGGACTGCGCCAGCACAAGGAGCTGGTCGCGTTGAAGCTGCAGAACGAGGAGCTACTGCAGCAGGTCGAGCACTTGAAGGGTGCGGGCATGTCGTTCACGGAGGAGGCGGAGCGCTTGACAAGGGTTGCGAGTGCCAATGAGATGGACAACCGCAAGAAGACTGAAGAGGTGCCGAGGGTTGAGTGTCTAGGGTCAGCTTCGCGAAGGCAGCTTGTGACACAAGTACTCGCGGCATCCCTTCCATTTGACGCCCACCTCCCCCTCTCTCTCCGACAGCAGCAAGCAGTGATTTCACGCCAAAAAAAAGTATCAGCGGACACTGGACCCCTGCTTGTTTTGGTTTCGGGGTGACGGTCGGCTGTTGCTGTCAGTGGGGGATCGCAGTGGTGGACGGGGCGCATGCAATATGCAGCAGCGCTCACATTTCCAAGGTCCTAGGCCGTTTGGAGCCTCAAACCCCCACAACAACCATCCTTGCACAACGGCACCATCTCAATGTGATTGGAAGCAGGAACACGAGCCTGACCTCGAGGCCCGATCCAGAGCAGGATTGATCTGGATGCGGATTCAGATTCAGATTTGGATGCGGATGCCGGTGCAGATTCTCAGGCGGCATCTGGACTTGGACCTGAGCGGTCCCGAAAAATTTGGTTGTTTAAGTCCCCAAAAGAGAACCGGTATATTGCCCGGGGGACGGAGGGGACAACTCCTCCGACCTTGTTTTCAATTCCGATTTTTGTTTGAACTTTTGGATGCAGCCCTTTCGGGTTGACATTGTGACAGATTCATCTGGGTGCCCCTGTTTGGGGGAGGGGAAGGGGGGGATCATAGAGGTGGGCTAGGTGCGCTTTCCGGTTCAATGCATTTGGTTGTGTTTTGTGGAGGCGTGCTGTGGGGCCTGTGGTCCTGGGGACGTGTGTATGTGGCGAAGGGGGGGCTGGGGTAGGGGCAGGGGGTTTGTTGGTGGGATGTCTGTCGGTCTGGGGGGCGGTAGGGGCAGTAAATGTGTGCGTTGGCATTTCGTGTTTCGCCTGCTCCTGGTGCTGAGGGGCGGATATCGCATCGCTGTGCCCAACCACAGGACACCGCATGTGCTCTTGGCAAGTCACACCAGGGGGGCTGTGGTCCTGCAATTTCTTGTGTGATTACGACGGATGCACAGGGCTCATGTTTCAGCCCCTCGAGGGCTACTCCCCTGTGGCGCGCCTTTGGAATAACTCCAGCAGCAGATGGGACGGGCGCTTCATTTTCGCGTTCTACACTATTTTTGTGCCTCCACCCTTTTACACAGTAGGCTGAGGGTCGGAGTCTCCTGCTTCTCAGCGCCCGTGGCTGTCCTCGCCCTGCCAAAGCTGGTTGTGGCCTGGTTGAAAGCCACAAACAAGGGGCCGGGTCCCGCTCGGTCTCACAGATTTTGGGTCCCAGGAAAGGCGGAAGGTGGGTCCCACAGACCAAACCCATTTCAGCACTTTTCGCCCAGTCCAAACTGCACAACGGTCCACAACTCGGCAACGACGGTTGGAACTCGGCCGGCACTAGCACACCTCCACGCTCCAGATGTGGGCGGCCATATGAATTGTGCGGTGGATTGTCAATGGCAGGAGGAGGAAGAGGAGCGTCAATTGAGCCCCCCCAAAAGGGTCGCTTTGGGCCGGGGGCTCAAATGCTTGCGTCCATTCAACAGTCAGTGCCTGCCAGCGCTGACAGGCTTCACACTCAGTTGCAGTCCGTGAAAGGCTCTCCACCACAAAAAATATGGGAAATTGTCGCACAGTGCCAGAGGGTTTCGGATCACAAGTGGAAGGGGCTGAGTGCTGAGCCATAAAGGTCCCGGTTGGAAATTCCGGCTCAACGCCGTTTCTAGAGCGCCTTTGCAGGTCCGGCCAGCGGGCTCTATCTATCCCCCGCCCTCACGATTGAAAATCCAGGGGCCCAGTTCAGAAGCAGTGTGGGCAATAAACAGTGCGTCTGGCAGCTTCTAGCGCTGGGGGGCGCCTTCACCGCAGTGCGCATGCAGTGCAACTATTTGGCCGTGTGGCCGTAGTAGAAACCCATACTTTGTGGTACTTTGGGCATCATTGTTGTTTGGTAGTAGGTTTTGATGCATTGGGGATCTGGCATTTTTGGATGTTCACCCTGTTTCACCCATTTCTACTTTTTTGCACACATTTTTTGCCCATTTCCACCACATCTACTCTTTTTATCGGTTGATTGATATGGTGATACACTTTGAGGGTGCCTGCTACAGGACATCATACTTCCCTCCTCATTTCTCAGGCCCATTTTCTCCATGGATCTCAGTATTGGGGATAGGGTGTTCTACACCCGCTACAATGGAATACCACCAAGATGGGTTGAGAGTGGTGAATCGGCAATGCAAGATGGAGTCCATCTCCTTTGCCATCCCAAGTTCAGACTCGCCACCTGATTGCCCTCCATCTCCGCTGCCCAACACACAGTCAAGTTCCCCCCCAAAGGCCCCTGGTCCTTCACCATGCCACAAGAACCGGGAAGGCCCCCCTCAAGTTCCCCTCCAGTCCAGTTTGGGTCGCCTAATTCTAAGGGTGTTTCCAAGGGGCGTGCCTAGGGGCTCTTCGGGGGGAACATAGTCTAAAAGTAGCGCGCAGTGCAAGGATTCCCCCTGGGTTTCCCCCCTTGTATGAACGATATCTGAGCCTCAGCCACACCCAAACCTGCTGGTCATTACTGCTGACACTGACCCCCAACGCACATGCTGTACAGTTGCACAAGCTCCAAAGCAAGCATGAGTCATTGAAAAAGAAGGCAGAGAAAGCCACGCCACAGAAGGCCCCGAAGGCTACTGAATCAGCAGAGTTGTTGGAGTTGCGGGAAAAAGTGGAAGCTTACAGGGTATGTGTGTGCATGGGGCTATCATCAGGGTCTGCTTCGGCCACTCCACCAACCCGGCCCCTTTCGTGCCTGGTCTCATCCTCAATGTATCGGTTCCCTTTGATAGTACAAACTTTGCAGCCTCAGACCTCTACCCCCCTCCTCTTCGCTCGTGTTCAGGGGGCACGATACAAGTGCCCTGGATGCTCCTTTTGCAAATGGTGGCAAAGTGGGCAATGGTATGTTCTGGGCTGTGGTCAACCCTGGATTCAGTCTGTGATATGCCATCTTCTTGGGGTGTGAAAATCTGTCAGCCCACGCATGCCATCACATTTGATGGTGGATATCTGGCACAGGGGCATTTCTAAGCGCTGCTGACCCTGTTTCGCCGAAACCCTTTTAAGAAAGCTGGTTCCTGATCTCCGTGACAAGCATTTACATCTGACTGAGAAACAGAGTGTTCATTCGCTTTTGTCGAGCCAACATGATCAGGTATTTGGATTGTACACTGATCCCGGCATCCAGCAGCAGCAGCTGATGCCTAAAGTGCAATTTTTGTGCGTTGCTGCACGGACTGCAATTTGTGCAGTGTTGTTTGTGTGCCTGGCTGTTGCATTAATCACGATTTCTCTATGAATATTTCCCAATATTTGGGAGTGTTTCTGACTGAGATCAGATCCTGCAATGCTGGTTATTTCATGTTCCTGAATACTTTGAATCGAGATTTTTGTGAACAAATCTGCTGCGCTCTCTCGTTTTGTAGCTCCAGATATCGGAAAATCCAAAATCCATTGTGCAAAGTCAGCAAGCACAAAAAATCCACCTTCTCTCGCTGAGTAAACAAGGAAAAATGCATGACAGCAGCCAATGGAGCTGCTCAATCCCCAGGCAATATACAGCCACACAACAATGGTCCTGAACTGTGTTGCAACTTTTGTGCCACACTCATGCATTGCCATGAGAAGACTTTGTCACCAATGGTATGAAAGGATGTACACTCAAGAAGTTGAAAGCGGAGCGGAAGATGGTCATAGGTCCTCCTGAACCAGAACCACAAGCCACAGGTACATCGTTTTCAGCAACACCAGCGCAGCAAAAATATGCAACATTTGGGCAGCATGTTCCATGCCACCAATAAAGAACGAAACATGCTCGGTTGTGTGGAGGACATGTGCAGAGTGCTGGGTGGTTTGCTACAATGCTTCCCTTGAACGTCTCACGCTAGAGCTGTGCTGGCTTCCACGGGAGGGACAATCTGTCCAAGCACATCAATTCGCCCATGCTTGTGCTGATTTGGCCCGACCGAATATTGGTTCATATCAGGGATATATTGACCCTGTCTTCTTCTCTTTAAATAACCATCATCAAGGGTGCCATGTCACAGTGCTTTGGGGACCCATGCTGGGCTATTACCACACTTGGCAAGACCAGCTGCATCAGCTGCATCAAGAGCACATGGATGGTAATATCCAGAAGCTATTTTGGCTTGCATTTCAGTATGAATCCGGTCAATGGAAACTGATGCCCCTGGTCCCCCGTTACGCTGCTGTTGCAGTCCTGCCTGCTGCTGGGGATCCGGCTACAGGAGGGGGGTACTCTCATTACTGCGAGCTTGGGTTTACCTGCCGTAAATTCACAGCCTCCTGTTGTTGCAGATTGTGCTGAACTGCAACGTGTGCAACGCCCGCCGCAAGGACACCATCATTACCAAGTGCCTGCACGTCTTTTGTTCACAATGTGTGGAGGAGAATCTGCGTGACCGCAAGCGCAAGTGTCCGCAGTGTGCCATGAAGTTCTCTGAGTCGGATGTGAAGCACGTGTACCTTTCAGATGTTTGATTCTCTGGCCTCTGAGTGAATTTTGGAAGGGTGCTGATTCGTCCACGGACCACCGCTTACCGAAGATTTTGCGTGTTGGTGGCCGGTTTTTGGTCGACGGTGGAACAGTCTCGTGTCGTGCGGAAGTTTTCAGGGCACAGGTGACAGGAGTGAGGAGGGAGGGAGGGAGGGAGGGAGGGAGGGATGTGGATTGAGTAGGGGGGATGGAGGCAGCAGGATGGGGCAGGGGTGGAAGGACGGAGCGGCATTTCAACCATGACTCTCACCATCACTGAATCCCGAAACACTCTGCGGTGCTGGGGGGCAGCAGCTGCCACGCTTGTGATGCTTTTACCGACACATTCTGGTACGGTTTGCATTTGTTCGCTGGCACTCTGGCCACAAAGGCACGAAACGTTGGGGAGGGGGTGATATGTTCGGAGGGGCGCTACCCGGTCGGCTTAGACCCAGGGACAGAGAGAAACTGGTATGTTGAGACAGTTACCCTGCCGGCCCCTTGCAAAGTCCCCCCGCCCCATCTTCCACAGTCCCCCCCCTCCCTCTGGGGGGGGGGGGTCCACTTGCACATTACCCATGAACCAATAGAGGTGGTGCACAATGTGTACTGTCCACGGTCTTTTTCCGATTTCTGTGTCCCTTTTGATGTTGCCTTGCCACCGTGACACCTGCAGAATGTACTAGCAAACATCCAGAAGGTCCCAGGAATCATCAGCAAGCTGCGGGAAGCCTCACGAAATACGAGCAAGCATCTAGAGGCATGGCGCAGGTACGGGTCCTAGTTCAATGGGGGGGGGAGACCGTTATCTGGTGACCGTCCCTCCCGGGGTTGGGGTTGGGGAGCTCCCCAAGGGGCCGGCAGGGTAGCTTCGTTGCTTTACTGCAGATGTTACTCTTTTGGCTTGTTGTAACTTCGACGAGGTTGGTAGACCACCGGCAGGCGTGAAAATAGCGCCAAACCTCTTAAAAGGCAAGAAGAGCAGCAGCAGCAGCAAAGCATGCAAAGGAAGGGTGTGTAGGGAGAGAAGGATGGGCCAAGCAGGGAGACGAGGGTCACAAGGCGGTGAGAGGCCGATGGTCATTGCCGCCTACGGAGGGAAAGGGCTCAAGGAAAAGGCAAGGGTAAGTGGCAAGAGGGCAATAGGCGCCGCCAGCTTCAGACAGCAATCCACACAGGCGTCATGCCAAGCCCCCCCCTCCATGAACCCCCTTTTTTAGAAATCCCTGAGAAGGGGTTTTATGCTTAGTATCCAATTTTTCAGAGGACCCCCCCTCCCCCTGGCTCTGCATCACTGGACACAATACCAGCACCAACAGGCCTGGCAAGAATGATATCTTATGAAGCTAGGGTTACATGTGGGCCGGCAATGGGGACCCCACTGGTCGCTGGTGGGGTTGGGTTGATCCCTGCTGGCAGTCCGAGTTCCATGCTTCATCTTCTGACCCCACATGGACGTCCTCAAAGTTCTGTTTCGAGTGGGAAAGAGGACACTCCGGCCCAATCTGGACAGTGCACACCGCCACACATGTTCTTTCTGCCGTCCACGCTTACCTCTTGTGACTGTGACAACAAATGCTGATTCACAATGCACCCACCACCTGAGCACACAAAACGCCGCACAGAAGTCTTTTGGTGCCTGCAGAAAACTTCATGGCAGCAATGAAGGGTGGCGAGAAGATCTGGACCTGCAGGGATGGCTGTGAGTTGTTGCAGAATGTCTGCGAAAGGGAGAAACCGCATCATCGGCGGGGGATGATGCCTTCGGGAGCTTGAGGTTTGGGATATTTCAAGTGGGCAAGTGCACTGGAACAAAGAGATGTGTAAAAGCTCACACCGAGAACCTGGTCAAGTAATTGAGTGCGCAGGTGCACACTTGCTCAGAACGTCACATCGCAATTTTGTTGATGCCCTAGGCAAGCCATGGGGTATTGTGTACAGCGTTGGCAGGGCAGTCAGCAATGTGATGGGTCATGAAGTGATTGGTGGTGGGGGAACGGGTGTGGGCAGCCTACATGCAATGCTGCCTCCATCTCAAGACCAAAGCATCAAAGCATGCTGTCACCAGCTGGGCGACATATATTGACCTCGTTGACTTTTAAAAGACGGAAACAGAAACCTTGCACGTGAGGTGGGCGTCCGTACTTAGTGGTGACTGCAACGTCGGTTGCAGAGTCTTGTGTTGCAAAATGAAGCAGCCACTGTGCGGATGTTGTTGCAAAATTGGCTTTGGACGCTTTGGTTGAGGTTTTGCTCTTGGTATAATACCCACGCTGCAATTGCTGCAGCCAAACCTACCTGAGGGTGCAAGGGTTTGATCAAAATTTTTGGGCTCACACGAACGATGGTTGCATACAAGTGCAGGAATGTGATTGCAGCCATACCACTGCATATGTGAGCGGCAAGTCACTCATGTTGAAATTTTGTAGGCCGTGGCCAGATGAATGAGAACCAGTATGACGAAGGTACCCGGGAAAGGGGGTCACAGAGGAAATAGCAGGGGGCAGACCCAAAGATGGCGCCAGGGTAATGTTTTGGACCCTGTTTCTCTGAAGTGGCACACCCCAATGACCCCAACCACCCAACTGCGATAGCGCAGGGCGTGGCCGGAACCAATGACTGCCTCCGACTGACCGCTACGATGGAGTCTCCATTTAAGTTACGGCGCACTCCAAGCATTCGCTTTCACATTGAGGGTACCCAATGTCACGTGTGCGGCCTTCTTGTAGTTGTCCCCCCACTTCTGAAAGCTGGGTTCTTGGGATGGGACAGGATGGGACGGGATGGGAAATCAGTGGTTCCAAAAATTTAAGATTATTGCAAGACTCAAATAACAGGGATTCAAGCTTTGGGACACACACCATACTTGTAGGGTGCGAAGAAACAAGCACAGAACCAGGGCTCAGGACGCCGCAACAAATGAGTCTGACAAAGAGCCTAATGCTGGGGGATGCAGGGGCCCAAAAGTGCAGGCATCCAAAGGGGAAGTGTGGCTTCTAGGTCAGACCGCATCAACTCCTTCAAGGAGTGGCAAGCATCAAGGAGAAGAAGGGATACCAAGTGCGCTCGCCCAGGAAAACAGTGAGATGGCTGCACAGCGTGACAGTAGGTCAGTCAACCTACAGATCTCGCTGGCAATCTCTGGCAGTGGAATGCAGCATTGTGTGACATGCAGTGAGCATTGACAGGTGTGCGCGGTGTTCCTCACAAAAAATCCAATCCCACAGCATGAAGTGTTCGAAGATTGGTGTGGTCAGACCTACACCTGGCACCACAGGTGCTGGAAATTTTTTTGCTGCCTACAATTCTGTGTTTTTGACTTGCCCCCATTGTGCATACTCAAAATGGCGAGAATTTTGCGGGGATCTCAAATATGCAGCCCCCTGTGAGCAGTTTGTCTTCTTTTTGTCTCTTAGGGATCCTGATCCCCATGCCCCCACACACACCATGCACCGTCAAGTTTGCCACTGACCACCATTGTCTAAACTGCCAACTGTTGGTTAACTGCCATCTGCCATCAGTTAACCACCAGCTGCCGTCAGCTGTTGACTTGCAGCCGTTGTAGAGACCACCATATTGGGAAGGGGCAGCTTTTTGGGGGGGGGGAGGAGCCCCTTGTTGTGGCACCAGTTGAGAGTTTTTTTTTGCTCCAGATAATCCTATGAAGCCACAGGCAATGTGGGAGGAGTGGGTGCGCGCTGTCAATGTTGAGGGGGAGAGGGCTCGTGCCCTGACCCTCTACCAAATGTACCGGAGAATACGCAGTGAGGTTCACATGTATGTAGTGGGGCAGCTAGCATCCCACGGATTGGTTGTGGAACTATTATATGGGAATGCAGTGTGGGAGTTGGAGCAAGGGCGCCCTAGGGCACCGATCACAAGAGATGGAGGATGCACCCCCAGGAAAAAGAAAAAATCATGAGTGACAGCATGACCCAGGCTGTTTTGAGGAGAGAGCTAGAAAAGGCATAAAGGGTTTGTTCTAAGCAGCAACATTTCAGGTACATGTGAGGTTTTCAACATAGGCCGAAAGGTGTGGCACTCGTGGGTGCAGATGCAGAGGGTAGGCAAAGCAGTCAGTGGACAGAGCAGATCCGTCAGTTTAGTCCGGGACACATTGCATTGCATATGTGGGACCCTCGTGTGTACTATATGCAATAGTCCACAAGGTGCACATGGTGTGTCCACCGTGTGTGCACAGATATGTGCAGCCAGCATTTGACGGGGTGTAGGTAAAGATGTAGAAAGCAACAGAAGAAGTGAAAATTGACCTGTGGCTATCCGTGGATGAAATCTACAAGCATTGCCTCAGATTGTGCAACTCTCAAAGGCAGTCAACCAATATCGGGGCCACATGTGTGAAGGAATGGATTAGGTAGTTGCAGGAACCCTCCCAATGACAATCCACAGAGATGAACCTCCATTTTGCCCAATGGACACCATGTGTGCTTGCATTGAAACCAATCTTTCTCTGGCAAGTGGTATGACCGAATGACTGCCATCCATGCAGCCACGGGATCTGGGGGACTAAACAATGGTGGCATGTTGACCAGCCCATTCACATTTGTACTGGTTTGCCATTTCGGCCAAGTGACCCTGCATTCCTGAGGATGGTTTTTGGCAACACACGTCAATTTGAGTGGACCAGAAACGAGTCGGACACCTCAATCAAGAAGGGGACACCACTGAGTCACTTTGATGGTTTAATGGCTGAAAGTGCTATGGAGGGGATTCAGCCAATCAGAACCAACCATTGAGCCCCTTGGAGTTCCGCAGTGTCTGTCCAAGGGAGGGAGCCAAGCATGTGGGCCAATTCCCATTGCTGAGATGAACTCGGGATGTTGAAGTTAAACACAACTATGTATGCTGTTTTGATGTTGGTGCTGTAGCCTGTAGGCCTTATTTGAGAGTCATTGAAGGTGCACACACACCCAATGACAAAGAGACAGGGGAGAATGTAGGTGCCTGACTTGTTCCAAACACTAACCACCTTGATCGTAAGCAGGCAAGGGAACATAAACTAACCCATAATCCACACTGAGGTCCGCTAACAGCCACGTGAACTGCTGGGTGTACACACAGCGAACCCTCAGGGAATACTTGGTGGAACATTGGGTTTTGTGAAAAAAAAATGCTAGAGGCCCCAGTTTGCCCAGCACAAGATACTGATTGAAGCATGCGATGATGGGGTGCATTGAGTGGTTTGATGTACATGTGTAGGTGTCCACGTCTGGCAGTGCACATGTGCGCATTCTTGCCTGCTTGCACACATGCAGGGGTGTGTGGGCATGAGCATGTGTTGAGTGCAGCACACCTATAGGCGTGTGTAATGAGACGATGTATTTGTGAGTTCTATTTCGGTGATTGTACCTCTATATCAGAGTACCACCGCCACGCACTAATGGCTGACGCAGCTAAGTTGCAGGAGATGCTTGACATGGAGGCCGTGCAGAACCTGAAGCATTTGGAGCCGGTCAGCATTGATCCCTCAGTGGCTGCCACTCATGCCCTTAAGGCATCTGGGAATGATGTCCAGGCAGCTTTGAAGTGGTTGGAGGAGCACACTGCTGACCCCAAGATTGGGGATCCTAATGCCACTTTCTGAGCTGTACTCATTTTTGCCGTCGCAGGACTGTGTTAACAGGGCACCAGCTTGTGACTGCGACCAGCTACAGTCTGCCGCAGTCACGATTACCCAGCTGTTCTGCTGCGCAGTCTTGTTGCCAGCCCTGCTGCCAAATGGCAGTATGGCTATGCCCCACATTATGTATTGAGTGCCAATCCAAGGCCTGAGAATTATGAGTAATTATGAGGGATAGCACCAGTGACAGCGCTCCATAATTTCATTTGGTGGTTGGGATCCCTTCCCAGACGTGCAGACCCACAGACACACACCTACCAGCAGAGGGTGTTTCACACTCTCACACACTCTCTCTGTGGGTGAGTGAATTTTGTCAGGGTCTGTGTGCTATTAAATTGACGGAAAGGTGTGTTCTATGCAGATGCAATTATCATGGATCATTGTGCAATGAGCCCTGAGCCACGGGGGGGCGGCCGGGCCCAGTCCTTGTATGCGACCCCCCCCCCCCCCAAGCCCCCCCCCCTCCCCCCCCCCCCCCCGGGTTTTGAAAGATAGTGGTGCCGGGTCGGCCACCAACAAGTGTCTCTAGAGAAAACTGTCTGGCGCCGGTCTGGCGCCGAAGGCGTCAAATTTTTTTTTCATACTATGTGTTTATACTCAAAATACTCAAAATTTTGTAGAGAATTCATACTTGTGTTAAAACAACAAGAAGGAGGGCTACGGGAGGGCTGCAGGCCCTAACAGCAACCACAACCCTAGCCCTAACCCTAATCAAGACTGAATATTGGGACCGAGCTGGTGGGGGAGGGAACATTAGCTATGAATGGTGAGGGACATCAAGAATGATTCACACATTGATGGCTCTTGACAAAGTGAAATCAGCTTACAAGTGAACCCCTTCACCACAAGGCCCACTTTCAAGGCTTTTTGGACTTCTGAGGGGCCAAAATGCCCCAAAATGGGCTCAAAATGGGCTCATTTCACCCGTTTGTGCACCCCAAATGGTCTAGGACGATTTTTGGAAAAATGCGTTTTTGACCCATTTTTCACCCATTTTGGGTCCCAAAACAGCCCATTTTCAAGGCATTTTGGGATTTTTGGAGGACCAAAATGGGCCACCACAAGCTCAAAACGGTTCAAAAACACTTGTTTTAGCGTCGCACATGGTGTAGGATCATTTTTGAGAAAAGTCATCTTTTTGCCCCTACTTGACCCTGTTGACCCATTCGGGCACCCACTTGTTTGGGCTTGAGCTTGCAGCTTGCCGCAGCCTAGTGGGCCTAGGTATTGGGGTCTAGGTGTCCGTTTGGGCAAATTCTGGGGGGGTGGAAACCACAAAAAGTGGGGGATTGCGGGTGGAGTAGGTGCCCTCGGAATCGCATTTTGAGCCATGTAGCCAAAGATATGGCCTATTCTTGGTTTGTGGCTGTCGGCATTTGGAGCTTTTGGGGGCCTTTTTGGGCCGTTTCCGGGAGATATCATGGAGTTAGAGGTCCGCAAAGAGCTCGTTGACAAGGGGAAGTCAAGCCGCACGTGGGTGTATCCACCGTTTCCCTTCGTTTGGCCGTTTTGAATGTGTTCAAGGGCTTTTTTGGCCCAAAAATGGCTATTTTTGGCCCTAAACTGCAGTTTTTGAAACTGAGGTCTGCCACTTGTGAATCCCGTCCCCGGCCGCCACCGTTGAGTTTCTTGCTCAAACTTTGTGTGATTGTACTTCACACCCATAGGTATCATCCACCAAAATTTCACCTGAATCTGAAGCACCACGACGGAGTTCTGATTTTTCCCCACTTCGCGCGTGCTGCTTGCTGCTTGATGCTTGCCTGCTGCTTGCTTGCTGGTCCACCCTAGACACTAAAAAGGGTTATAAAACCAAGACTGGTTCCACCAGCTCGGTGACCCTAGCCCTAATCAAGACTGAATATTGGGACCGAGCTGGTGGGGGAGGGAACATCAGCTATGAATGGTGAGGGACATCAAGAATGATTCGCACAGCTTGCAAGCGAACCCCATCACCACAAGGCCCACTTTCAAGGCTTTTTGGACTTCTGAGGGTCCAAAATGCCCCAAAATGGGCTCAAAATGGGCTCATTTCACCCTTTTGTGCACCCCAAACGGTCTAGGATGAGGTTTGGAAAAACACGTTTTTGACCCATTTTTCACCCATTTTGGGTCCCAAAACAGCCCATTTTCAAGGCATTTTGGGATTTTTGGAGGACCAAAATGGGCCACCACAAACTCAAAACGGTCCAAAAACACTTGTTTTAGCATCGCACATGGTTTAGGATCATTTTTGAGAAAAGTCATCTTTTTGCCCCTACTTGACCCTGTTGACCCATTTGGGCACCCACTTGTTTGGGCTTGAGCTTGCAGCTTGCCGCAGCCTAGTGGGCCTAGGTATTGGGGTCTAGGTGTCCGTTTGGGCAATTTTGAGGGGTGGAAACCACAAAAAGTGGGGGGTTGCGGGTGGAGTAGGTGCCCTCGGAATCGCATTTTGAGCCATGTAGCCAAAGATATGGCCTATTCTTGGTTTGTGGCTGTCGGCATTTGGAGCTTTTGGGGGCCTTTTTGGGCCGTTTCCGGATCATATCATGGAATTAGAGGGCGGCAAAGAGCTCGTTGACACGGGAGGGTCAAGCCGCACGTGGAGTGTATCCACCGTTTCCCTTCGTTTGGCCGTTTTGAATGTGTTCAAGGGCTTTTTTGGCCCAAAAATGGCTATTTTTGGCCCTAAACTGCAGTTTTTGAAACTGAGGTCCGCCACTTGCGAATCCCGTTCCCGGCCGCCACCGTTGAGTTTCCTGCTCAAACTTTGTGTGATTGTACTTCACACCCATAGGTATCATGCACCAAAATTTCACCTGAATCTGAAGCACCACGACGGAGTTCTGATTTTTCCCCACTTCGCGCGTGCTGCTTGCTGCTTGATGCTTGCCTGCTGCTTGCTTGCTGCTAAACCTGGTAGGTCCACCCTAGACACTAAAAAGGGTTATAAAACCAAGACTGGTTCCACCAGCTCGGTGACCTTAACCCTAGCGCTAACCCTAGGGCTAACCCTAACAAGACTGAATATTGGGACCGAGCTGGTGGGGGAGGGAACATTAGATATGAATGGTGAGGGACATCAAGAATGATTCACACATTGATGGCTCTTGACAAAGTGAAATCAGCTTACAAGTGAACCCCATCACCACGAGGCCCACTTTCAAGGCTTTTTGGACTTCTCAGGGGCCAAAATGCCCCAAAATGGGCTCAAAATGGGCTCAAAATGGGCTCATTTCACCCGTTTGTGCACCCCAAATGGTCTACGATGAGTTTTGGAAAAATGTGTTTTTGACCCATTTTTGACCCATTTTGGGTCCCAAAACAGCCCATTTTCAAGGCATTTTGGGATTTTTGGAGGACCCAAATGGGCCACCACAAGCTCAAAACAGTCCAAAAACACTTGTTTTAGCGTCGCACATGGTCTAGGATCATTTTTGCGGAAAGTCATATTTTTACCCCTTTCGGACCCTGTTGACCCATTTGGGTACCCACCTGTTTGGGCTTGAGCTTGCAGCTTGCCACAGCCTAGTGGGCCTAGTTATTGGGGTCTAGGCGTCCGTTTGGGCAATTCTGAGGGGTGGAAACCACAAAACGTGGGGGGTTGCGGGTGGAGTAGGTGCCCTCGGAATCGCATTTTGAGCCATGTAGCCAAAGATATGGCCTATTCTTGGTTTGTGGCTGTCGGCAGTTGGAGCTTCTGGGGGCCTTTTTGGGCCGCTTCCGCGGCATATCATGGAGTTAGAGGGCCGCAAAGAGCTCGTTGACACGGGGAAGTCAAGCGGCACGTGGAGTGTACCCACCGTTTCCCTTCGTTTGGCCGTTTTGAATCTGTTCCAGGGCATTTTTGGCCCAAAAATGGCTGTTTTTGGCCCTAAACTGCAGTTTTTGAAACTGAGGTCTGCCACTTGTGAATCCCGTTCCCGGCCGCCACCGTTGAGTTTCCTGCTCAAACTTTGTGTGATTGTACTTCACACCCATAGGTATCATGCACCAAAATTTCACCCGAATCTGAAGCACCACGACGGAGTTCTGATTTTTCCCCACTTCGCGCGTGCTGCTGCTTGCTTGCTGCTGCTTGTTGCTGCTTGCTGCTGCTGCTGCTAAACCTGGTAGGTCCACCCTAGACACTAAAAAGGGTTATAAAACCAAGACTGGTTCCACCAGCTGGGTGACCCTAACCCTAATCAAGACTGAATATTGGGACAGAGCTGGTGGGGGAGGGAACATCAGCTATGAATGGTGAGGGACATCAAGAATGATTCGCACAGCTTGCAAGCGAACCCCATCACCACAAGGCCCACTTTCAAGGCTTTTTGGACTTCTGAGGGTCCAAAATGCCCCAAAATGGGCTCAAAATGGGCTCATTTCACCCTTTTGTGCACCCCAAACGGTCTAGGATGAGGTTTGGAAAAACACGTTTTTGACCCATTTTTCACCCATTTTGGGTCCCAAAACAGCCCATTTTCAAGGCATTTTGGGATTTTTGGAGGACCAAAATGGGCCACCACAAACTCAAAACGGTCCAAAAACACTTGTTTTAGCATCGCACATGGTTTAGGATCATTTTTGAGAAAAGTCATCTTTTTGCCCCTACTTGACCCTGTTGACCCATTTGGGCACCCACTTGTTTGGGCTTGAGCTTGCAGCTTGCCGCAGCCTAGTGGGCCTAGGTATTGGGGTCTAGGTGTCCGTTTGGGCAATTTTGAGGGGTGGAAACCACAAAAAGTGGGGGGTTGCGGGTGGAGTAGGTGCCCTCGGAATCGCATTTTGAGCCATGTAGCCAAAGATATGGCCTATTCTTGGTTTGTGGCTGTCGGCATTTGGAGCTTTTGGGGGCCTTTTTGGGCCGTTTCCGGATCATATCATGGAATTAGAGGGCGGCAAAGAGCTCGTTGACACGGGGAAGTCAAGCGGCACGTGGAGTGTATCCACCGTTTCCCTTCGTTTGGCCGTTTTGAATGTGTTCAAGGGCTTTTTTGGCCCAAAAATGGCTATTTTTGGCCCTAAACTGCAGTTTTTGAAACTGAGGTCCGCCACTTGCGAATCCCGTTCCCGGCCGCCACCGTTGAGTTTCCTGCTCAAACTTTGTGTGATTGTACTTCACACCCATAGGTATCATGCACCAAAATTTCACCTGAATCTGAAGCACCACGACGGAGTTCTGATTTTTCCCCACTTCGCGCGTGCTGCTTGCTGCTTGATGCTTGCCTGCTGCTTGCTTGCTGCTAAACCTGGTAGGTCCACCCTAGACACTAAAAAGGGTTATAAAACCAAGACTGGTTCCACCAGCTCGGTGACCTTAACCCTAGCGCTAACCCTAGGGCTAACCCTAACAAGACTGAATATTGGGACCGAGCTGGTGGGGGAGGGAACATTAGATATGAATGGTGAGGGACATCAAGAATGATTCACACATTGATGGCTCTTGACAAAGTGAAATCAGCTTACAAGTGAACCCCATCACCACGAGGCCCACTTTCAAGGCTTTTTGGACTTCTCAGGGGCCAAAATGCCCCAAAATGGGCTCAAAATGGGCTCAAAATGGGCTCATTTCACCCGTTTGTGCACCCCAAATGGTCTACGATGAGTTTTGGAAAAATGTGTTTTTGACCCATTTTTGACCCATTTTGGGTCCCAAAACAGCCCATTTTCAAGGCATTTTGGGATTTTTGGAGGACCCAAATGGGCCACCACAAGCTCAAAACAGTCCAAAAACACTTGTTTTAGCGTCG